>JAACJT020000031.1:1292385-1310282 GCA_009936485.2 Gymnarchus niloticus | reverse complement strand
CTCACTAATCATCACCTCCCTTCTTAACCTAGCTTCCACTACTCTTTCCCATAACTTCATGCTGTGGCTAATCAATTCTATCCCTCTGTATTTAATACAGTTCTGCACATCACCCTTGATAGTAAAAATCGTCCACTCTGAATGTATCTCAATGGCCATGTTATATATATATTAAGTGTATGGAAAAACAACACAAGTGTTTTGTGTTGGAGAAGTCAAATGGGAGGAAAGGATGGGACCCAGGCCCTGTGACGTTCTACAAGGCATTCAGTGTGACAGGCAATGAAGCCAAACCCTGTGGCTGTTCAGATGGATTTCAGAATCTGTGGGGGTGACAATGTAAGCCACACCCATGAGGCCTGTGCCCCCCCCACTTACTGAGGAATGCTCAGGACAAAGGCTATGAGGAAGGTCTTAGACCAGTACTTTTGGTATTCTTCTTTACTCAGCACAGTTTGACGTTGTGACCACTCCCATAATCCCAACTCCCTGTCTTATGGTTCTGCAGAAAAAAGAACAGCCAAACACATGACCAGCCAGCACTGAAATGTTGCCAATATGACCCTCTTCAACTGCTACCAAATCTGTGGCCTAGACAGCTCACGCCCAGGCCTAAAATGGCATTTGCATCTTTGTGGAGGGTACATGATACCTTCAAGGATCTGTGATTGCTCAAAAGTGACATCACAGCGATGTAGCTGGTTTCAGGCAGATATGATTCAACACACATCGCCATGGCAGTTTTCCCATGAATACAAAGACCTACAGAATGGGGGCGGACCAACGTTTACTGAGCTGGATCACCTGGGACGTCCATCCACAGGTCATCTGCTGTGGAGAAGATCACAAGTCCTTCATACTCTCACAAGTGACCACCAGTTAACACAGAAAGGGTTGTCTCTACATGATCGCTTTTATGCTGTGAAGAAAAGTTTTGCCTTAACGTGCTGCTGTTTGTGTTTACACAGACACTCAGACTGACCAGCAGGTTTATGCAAACGTGCTTGGCACACGCAATCACATGTACGGACACACACGATCACCCTCCACGGAAATGCAGTTTGTTTTACACCGGCTGCAAGGGATCTCTCGCTCTGCGTCTTGGCAGCTCAGGTCAGGAAACTGTGGGAAAGATGACACCGCTTTGGAGGTCTCACTCTGCTGTGGGCATTGCGTATCGCTGATGTAACCCCCCCCCCAGGAAGTAGGCGGGAGTGCGTGGGACGAACGGCCCACCAGAGAGCCTTGGCTGCCAGTCTGCTTATTTATTCACACACTTAGCTGAGGGCATCTTTCCGAGGTCGTACCGCCGCTTGGGCATGTGTCAACCACGTCCCGTAATCTGCGTCCCTGGCGTGTTGAGCTGCCATACGATGCATTCTGATCCCTTCCTGTAAGATGAGCTCTCGCTTCCTGTCTTCCAGACTCTGGCCATGGCAGCACCACCCACCACTTCTTCTCTTGCCCTTTGAAAGGTGTCTACTGCCTTCTTACTGCTTCAGCTTCTCACTGTCCAGCTGGCAGCCACATCTCTGGATGTAGCTCATGCTACTTTTTCTGAAGGTGAGCCCCTAAGACATGCCAGAGGGCACTGGAAACAACCCTGAATAAAGGGTCTGTCAGGCCCCCACCAGACATTTAGTAGTTAATCAGGAACCTTGGTGTAAGGCACAGCTTATGGTTAATTTTGCCCATGGATGCTGCAGCAGGTTAAGGACTTTACCCTAGCATACACTGCACTCTCCTCTAGAGGACTTTTGAACTTTCACCACTGCATCATGTCCTGTAAGAACTTGTAAGCTTGCAAGTGGCCTTGTGTCTTCCACCCTCCCAAGCCTTGTGTCTGATTCCAGAGCATGGCCAGGAAGACCAGGCCATCCAGCTCCTGGGGGTGCTGGGGGAGAAGACCCGTTTGACAGGGCTGCACAGCCTCAAGAAGGCCATCACCCAGGCCACCTTCCCCAAAAAAGGTACATTGCTGTGCCCTAAGAGTCGACCGTCAGGTGCATCACCTGGGCTTGGGGCCTCAAAATGAGTGACGTGGAGGGAGAACTGGCTGCAGCTTGAGGAACACAGATTAGAACAGCAAGGAAATGCTAGACTCATAAACGGTCCCTTTTGAAACCTTCAGTCTCCCTGCTAACGATTTCCCAGCCCACTTGATCCGCTGATTTACCTGCCTACCAGTTTACTGGCTTCCAGTGGCCACAGTCATTTTCGGGAACAGCTGGTCTGTGTAAACCCGACTCCTCTAGTCTTGTCACAGCCAGCCAGTCCCGTCATATATCACTGTCTTTATGTGCCCTCCCTGTGAAGTGAATGATAGGTGGGGCTGGGCACAAACCCAGTGATCGTTTTGAACAGCCAACTAGCTGAAGTCGGGTATTCTGTGCTCTTGCTAATAAGAAAATTTCAGTCCTTCCTGGGGAAAAATACCCAGGCCCCAGATCTGGAGTACGCAAAATGGTGTGTAAGGTTGTACTGAGGTACCTGTAGAATCTGTACGTTCTTGTTTTGTCTTGAACTGAACAACAGTACAACATACAGTCCAAACTACATTCCTGATTTCCTGTGAATGAGTTTGCATAGAGGAGGAATTTGGATCTTAGTCAAACCATCAGGCAGAGCAGCAGAGGGGTGGGCACCTTTGGAAGTGGTACTGCCTCCCAACCCCCAAGGCCCAGGAATTCTGGGAACCAACATAGCTCTAGGGGACGGTCCCTCCCCCATAGCCTCAATTGTTTCCTCCTGGATGCCGAGCCTCAGCGGTGTGCCGAGAGCTTCATGAATTGTTAAGAGTAGTTTTTTTTCTCATTTTCTTTCCTGTAATTTTGAGAAAGGAGTTGCGGGAAGTCTCGGTGAGACTTTCAGGCTATGTTGTTTTGTCGAGCGAGAGCTAGGTGTTTTTGCACGTGCGTGCCTCTGGAGGAGAATGGACATAAATAAAGTAAGGCCAGGTCAGAGTGGTACTCTCTCTCCTGCTCAAAACAGAGCTGGTTTAAGCTTACAGAAGTCCAGATGACAACTTTGACCTCATGGCCTGACTCCCTAGGGACATGTCTTGAACCCAGGCACCCTGACTATGGTCTTCACACATGCTAATGTGTTTCTTCAGGAACAACAAGCAACTAGAAGCCTTATGGTGATGTTTCTTTGAAATCCTTTGGATTTCTCCCTGTGTTACTCACTGAATTTTGGGGTGGTCTTCTGTGCCAGACATGAAGACAGGGACCTCCGTATGCCATTAAAATACGCCTGGTCCCCCTGCAAATCTGCATTGTGGGGGTCACTTCCTGTCAGAATACTGAATCAGTAAAAGGTGTCAGCTCAGTGACCCCCTGACCCTTTAACCTGAGCAGAATCTTTATGATTAGAGAAAGTTCTAAAATGTCGATTTCTGACCGTCATAGTGGGAGAATGGTTTGGGAACAATTCCATAATCTTGTTCCTTAAGTGAAGATGTTTTCGTTTATGAAATTGGCATTTTATTTACTTTGACTTGTGTCCTAAATATATGGAGTGAGTATGTGAATTTGTAATGTAATGCGGAGGCACATGCTCACAGTCACATACATGCACAAACTCAGGCTTTCACAAGCGTTACAGGGAAGGAAACTCACTGTGTAATATGGAGATCAGACATGATGCGGTGTGTGAATGACGCGGTGTTCTTGAGACAGACAAACAGACAGACAGACAGGCTGACACTGATAAACTGACACAGCATCTGGCTCGTCTGTGTGAGGGGCCTCATACAACCCAAAGTGCACTTCTCGTTCACTATAATGGGGGGCCTCTCTGCATTCCACAGGAAACGCCCTCCCCCCCAAATCCCAGACTCAGGGTCTGAGAGAGAAGGACTGAACCCCTGTAACGGTCCCAGGAGAGACCAGTCTTCCAGTAAACCTGGAAGACGTTAGAAAGCACCACACACACTTACGCAAACACGTGTGTCTCTTTCTCAGCTGAGAATTCCCCCGTCGAGATGAATGTGCTGTCGGCTGATGGGGTGAGAGGTGACGTCTGATTAATATCGTGTTGGGGTTTGAAGAGTTTGGAACCTCCACGTATAAATGGTCTAACTGATTGCTACTGGTTTTAACTTCTTGGATGTTAAGAATTAGGAAAGACTTCGGTAGATTGATTCCAGGCCTATGACACCCCGCCCCCCCCCCCCACTTTAAACTGAACATCTACTAGTAATTAAGAGCCTTGATTCATGGTCTTCAGGGACATCTGTCCATGATCAGGGAGAGGACCCTTTCTCAGAGGCTCTGCTGTAGACAGGAGTCTCTTCGCAGAAAGATTTTAAATTACTGACTGTCCACTTCAGGTGGCCCGCCGATAAGCAGGTCTAGCTTCTCTAGAGGAGATGTTTTGATGTTGTGCTCAGTCCCCTCTCTCCGGCTCCACACCCAGCTTCTGAAGAGCTTGGAGTTGCAGCTGAAGGAGGTGCCTTCTTCGACCTGTTTGGCTACAGTCATCACGCAGGAGACTGGCTCCATTTCATGTGCTACAACTCCGAGAAGGTCACGGGTACAAGCACGACCCACAAAATGCTCACAAAGAAGGCAACACCTCTCCCCCAGCTGGTGCCATTCTCACAGATTCCTATGACTTTAAAACCTGAGGAGTCCCAGACTAAACCGCTAGCCATTAGTAACGTCATTAGCAGAGTTTTGGGTAAGTTTGTCTGAATTGTTAACAGAAATGGCTGTTCCTTTTCTCATCCTCACAACTGCCCATGGAGAAAGGCATTATGATCCAAAGAGACCGACAGACACCAGATGAGCGGTTACTGAGGTAGCCGGGTACCATCTCGTCCATGATGATGCGCCGTCTCACTTTTGCTTTGCTGTTCATGTACCTCCGAGGGGGTCTAGTGGTCCGGTCCTGTTGGTGAAGCGTGACTCGCTAGACAGCTGAAGTGACATTGTGCCGCTATAGGCCACAGTGTGGTGGGCCGAGGCAAGGAGGGGGGACGGGGGGGACTTTAACATTTGCAGTGTGGTAATAGTGGAAGAACTGGGAATCCCAGTCACTGGAAAACTGGGAAGAAAGCAGTTCCTGCAGTAGGAGATGCGGAATGCAGATGCATCACCCTGGCAAGGTGCTGTCATTCTCCAGATCCAAAGATCCATGTACACCCATTCAGCCTCTGGTGACATACTGTTCTTGTAATGGACTCCCAGAGGGCCTGAAATTTTGGACTCTTTTCGGAGCCCGAAGAATTTGAACAGCAATTGTGGAGGAATTTATTGCTAAAGAATGTGGTTTCAAGTACCGGATCCAGCTTTGTGTACTTTTCATGTTTTTGACTGGTGGGGGTCGGCAGGGACTAGTGCATAAATCAAGGCCTCCAGGCAATTGGGGGGGGCTGTGTTTCTTTGCTTCGTAATTAGTTGTGGCTCCGCCTGGAATTTGTATATTTCACAAACCCTTTCCAGCCCCCATCAAAGCAGAACCGAAATGAAACAAATGTTTTATTGCCAGGGCACCAGCCAGAGGAGGTTTTAGGGCTATCGGGAAAGCTGTTAGTTACTTGGTTTGGGAAGCAGACTTCACGGATGTTCTCCCTGGCTGCTTGGATTAGACTCAGTCTTCACAAAGTTATACTTCCAATTCAGAAAGACAACAAGAACTTGACTTGGGGTGTTGAAAGCACACACGTTTAGAAGTCAATGACGTCACACGCAAGGCTAGGGCTCTAACTGCCAGCCGAACGTCATGAAACAGAGCGGGGGGGCGCTGGTGCCACATTGGTACCGTTGATGCACATTGTCTTATTTGGGGTGGCCCAGAAGCACAGCGTGAGCAATATGCTATTTATATCCTCAGATTGTTACGTTTCCACCCTTCGACTATGGTCCTTCTATCAGCATGCTCTGACACCTGAGTGGACGGAGAAGTTCTTTGGTGGTTTCACATATCAGGAGGCCTCAATTTGGCTGTGAAGGTTACATGTATATGAGATTAATACTCCATGGTGATCAGACTGGTGAACAGTCCCAACCTGATCCTTGGAACAATGCCATATAGACTACAAGGTCTTTGTTCACCCCAAAGATTTAATCAACCCACTGTCCATTTAGAATTGGACATTTTTTCACCTGCCATTCTTCCTGTATCTATGCTTTATTTCCATACTTCCATGTAAATGCTGAGCCTGGTCACAGTTGTCAGGGCCTGAAGCCTATGCCATGCTGGATAGGGCATTGTGGATGGGATGCCAGTCCATTGTAGAGCAAACACGCAATGGGAAATTTAGACACACCAGTTAGTCTGATTGCCAGAGAAGACCCATGTAATGAGGCGAGAACATGCAACCTCCACACAGAGTGAAAGTGGGATTTGAACCCACAATCTGCAGGTGTGAGTCAGCCATTAATAGCAAGAGCAGCATTTATTCAGGCCATATTTTATCGTGATCAAAGCATGTCAAGTCTTTCACACATCTCGCACACACATTGTGTAATTGAGGACATGAGAGGACACCAGCGTGAGAAATTGCGACAAGCAGAACCCTTTCAAAGTGAGAGCAGGGCTGTTTGGACCAGGCAGACATCACGCCATTCCAGAACCGGGCCAGTTTTGAGCTTTGTGTGTGGACAAACTTTAAGAAATTCAAACAAACAGTGCAATCCTAAAACAAATACAATATGAGGACCCCCCACGAGTCTTAAGCTAGTAAAATCCTTTTCCTGGTGGTCAACTGAAAGCTTTCATGAGTTTTATAGGGGTGGCGTGACCATATACGGATGAGAGAGCGTATGGCAGCTCCCTGTGAGACAAACAGAAACATGTGTCAGTGTTTGTGAGGTGTGGCAGTCCCACTGTGGGACGACCCGCTCTCAAAACTCTCAGAGTGGGGGAAAACCCATCATCTGTCAGTGTGTCATTCCTCCTTTGTGTCATGCTCGTGTCAGCCCCACGTGAGCATCCTCCTGCATGCCACTGCCCCCTGCTTCCTCCTCCTCCTCCTCACCTGGGTTTTAGGGGTTCAGTGCTGTGAGTCACACTGGGGACTGAGCGGGGTGCGTCACCATAACCGAGGGCATGTGTGAATCACTGTGTGCCCCCCTGCGTCCTCACATCCTAGTCCAGCTGTGTCGCTTGCTGGCTTCCCTAGCCTCCAGCTGCGACCATCTGCTCCAGGTTTAACGGCCACTCTGCCGCTTTCCTTCCCCCCCTCTGGGGCTCCTTTTCATTTACACTGCTCTCATTTGTGATGTGCCAGGCCTCTGACACGGGCCTGCTGAGACGGGGGACAAACTACCATTCCACAATCCAAGTTTGCGGCATCCCATCCATGGAGCTCTGACTGAGAACCGTAAGAACGCACGAACGTCTGACTCAGCACCTTAAGGGGCACAGCACTCCAACTCAGAACATTAAGGAGGAGGGAGCTCTGTCTCAGAACCTTAAGGAGCACTGAGCTCTGTCTCAGAACCTTAAGGAGCACTGAGCTTTGACTCAGAACCTTAAGAGGGCATGGTGTTCTGACTCAGAGTTCACAGCAACTGGTCAGTGGAAGTGCAAGCTCTCTCCGTTGTCTGGCAGAGTTTATTCTGGAACGTTCTGTCTCTGAATCCTGAACAGCACACATGCATCCCAGCAGCTATGTCATGCTGGCAGTCGAAGACTCAGATCCCTCTGTCTCACTGAGGGGCCAGGCAGGGGATGAAAGATTGATCCTCGACAAAGGGCCACTGTGTTTGGTTCTTGGACCACTTTGAACCACATTTCCTGTTTGACTGGTGCTGCATGGCATGTGATCAGCCCCAGAACGGATCCGGCTGGAACGGCCCAACCTCCATCTCATCAGAACAGTGCCTTCTATGCCCACAGCCGTCTCTCCATAGATGGTGGGGGTGGAGGGTGGTGGCATGTGTCCAGAGACCGTGTCTGCCTGACTCTGGTGTGTGTGTCTGGGCCATGGTGAACTTCCCCTGTCTTGAGTGATACAAGCCACATGTGTGGCCCAGGCCTGCCACAGACCCCCAGTCTCGCTCACACACACAGTAAGCCATGTTCTTCATCCCCGGGGTCTTCTCTCTATTCCCTGTCTGCAGTAAACTAGCAGGACCAGCCACTCATCGAGGGAAAGCTGAAGGAGAAACGGGTGAGGTGAAAGTTCACCAAGCACTGGAAAACTCACTGCTTCACGTGAGCCGGAAACCTGGTGCTCTTCGAAAAGGGGAATTCGGTAGGCGTGGCCCGGCCGGTGAGCGCGCCGACCCTGTCCTCTTGGGATGTTTGGGAGGTGTCACAGTACGGGGAAAAGGTCAACGCCCCGTGATTTCTGCGGAATAGCATCGTCGGTTCACTGGGGCTACGTTCAATAGCGACATTGTTCTCCCTCGCCAAGCAAATTAGGTAGTTATAAACAGAACACAAGCTGCTGTGTTTTATAGATTGGAATTAAAAGAAACAAATGAAGCAAACGTGGAAAAATAGAACAAAAGGCAGGAAGGAGGGATCCCACCGCAGACGCGAGCATCGGCATTACGGTGGCTCACAGCGTGCATTCGGGGGAAAAGGGAAAATCGTTTAATCAAAACCACCCAGACAAAAAATAAAATTGAGTTGTGGTAAACCAGTCGGCAGCCTGGAGCGCCTAGCACAAAACACGCACATCCAAATAAAAGAGATTCATCCAGAGTTAGCCATAAGCTAGCCAGAAGTGTGGCACATCTGGTATCTTTTACTATTGTCCTCTTTAGAAAGGGCTTGTGGGATTTTTTTTTTTACGTGCGGTTGGATGGCGATTGTAATTCTATTCAGCAGAACAAGGTCTTTATTGTTCAATAATGTCATTTTTGTTTTTTTTAATGAATCACGGGATAGCAGAGTGGGGGGGTTAACAGACCTGTGGGAAGTTTTGGAGTGGAGAGAGATGCACAGGTGTCATGCGAAGGGGGTTTTCACAATCAGGATGCGCTTGGTCACATGACAACATGCTGCATTACTTTATTGATGAATCAGTTTAGGCCCGGAATACCCTCGGCCCTCGTTTGCAGGTTCCCACAGCGCTTAGCGAGTAGCATTTAACCCTGTGAGGCACTGACCCTGACCCTGTTGTGTCTACAGAAGGACGAGGTGGAGGAAGGCCGGACTGAGCTGAGCAAGGTGCAGAGCGTGAAGGCCGTATCCAGCAAGTGGCTGGACTGCAGCCTGCCACGGGCCTCTGAGATCTTCGCAGAGTGCCGCATGTATCTGCTGGACGTGCGGGATGAAGGACCACGCCGAGAACTGGGTGTAGTGCATCAATGAGGCCATGGCCCAGGCCTGGGAGAAGCCGCACCAGGAGGCCACCACTTACCTGTGACCATCCAGCATCACTTGCATGAACCAGAATCACGTACATGAGGCACATCACAGCCCATCCAAAACCTCTTACAAGTGGCCTAACAAGAACTGCTTACCCATGACAGTCTATAACCATTTACTCATGAATCTTCCAGAACTACTCACCTGGAATCTGTCCACATAGAGCCCCTTCTCTCACCCAAACGTATCTACCTTCTACATTCACTGCATCCTTGGAGAACACAAAAAAAACTTGGCTTTGGCAAAGAACTGTCTGTTTTTTTCTCCCTGCGGTCGATCGCAAACCGTGAAGACTCATAATGTTTTGAGACAAAGTTGGGGGTCTCAGGTTACAATGTCAGCTTATTCGCTGTGGTGCAGTGACCTGCTTAAAAATACCTGTTGAGGTAAAAGCAGAATCTTATGCAAACAAGCAGTTTTAAGGGAAATACTGACCTTTTGGTTTATACAGTTATTATTTGTCGTATGTTAGTAATGTAAGTTCCACATATATGCACCAGGCTGGTTGAGGAAAGTGCCGTCAGCCGATCTCACCAAGAACTTAGCGGCAGAGCGGCAGACTGAAGCATGAACTTTGAAGGACAGACTGCTCTGGATCATCAGCTGTTTAAATACTCCGTGCCTAATTAAAAACCAGAATGCTGTAAGTCCCACTGGCCAATGAAAGCCTTCCAGTTTCCCCAGTCAACACAGGGTCCCACCCTGCATTATTTGTGTCTACAATGCCCACTCTCTGCATACACCTATCTGTTTGTTATGCTGTATTTGGTCTGAGTTTAGATGGCAGTTGCACAGTCCTCCTCTAATCAGAACTCTAGCTGTATCATAGGCTTGTGCTGCTGGAGATGAAAACACGGTACATTTAGCAGGTGACCACGGCATCACAGATCGCTATGAATTATATGTGAGACAGGAAGTGCTCTTCCAGACTGGACTGTTTGCTGCTCCCTTTAATTGGATACCTCCCGGAGCTTTAATTTTGGGCCAAAAAATATACGGGTCAAAAGAGCAGCATAACGCGAGTCCACAGAAGTACACACAGCATTACCAAATGCCTTTACTTACAGATTTTTTTTGAATTGTTTGAATTCTCCAAGTAGGGAAACCAGATACTCTCCTGGACTCAAGGATATTGCTGATATGGACTCACAGCAGTACACATAAAAAGGTGAAGATTGATGTAAGAAGGAATGGGGCTGGCATACTGCCTCGCAGTTTACAAGTACTTAACGCACGTTTACCATTTAAGGACACGTAAACAAGTGTCCACTGGACTGAAAAGGCAGGATCAAAGCTGAATATTCTTTACTTCTACTTATGCTGTGATTATGTTTAGTCACTTTCGTAATCTACTGTGAGATTTTCATAGCATTTCAAACACACTTGCAAGGCCTCTAGTGGGTATTGGATACTTAACTGTCACACGTGCAGTTCGCGGTGTTTATTCACATGGAAGAAGAGTTTATGACTTAGGAGTATCTTGTAAACTTGGTTCATGCATTTGTAGGGTAACTCCCTGGATGGACTGTGTCCCATTTCCAAAGGGAATGACATTAATGTGAGTAACCAACCCAGAATGTTACCGCAGAACGCCGTCCTCAGCAGCTCATCTGCATAATGTTGAATCTTCACAGCAGCTAAAGACATCAGTATGAATGAAAACACCACAAAGCAGATTTCTTAGCAAGCAGAGGACTCGCTTTCACATCCAGGCCCTGCGTTTCCCACATCTGTTGTCTGCCTTTATATTAACAGTGTGTGGACAGTTGTGTTTGTGCTGGACTGGCTTGAGAGTTAAGGGTTCACTGGTCAGAGACTGAACTCACACATTCGGCTCCATGGAGTCGATCTTGTGGTGACTTGTATCCTAAGATGATCATATTATGTGTAACAGAAGGAGGTGTTCATACACAATTCAGGATAAATATCCAAAAACAAAAAAACAAAACATAATCTGTTCAAGACAACACAGAAGTGTTGTTCGTGTGTGTCCATTAGAGCTGTAGGTGGTGCTGGCTAGGCTGATGTCGCCCCCTTGTGGACAGCATCTGAATTTTACAGGCTCACATCCTGTAGTCTGAAGTGAGGGAACTGAAAAGATTAGTTAGAATGAATGAATGAATGAATGAATGAATGAATGAATGAAATGTCAAATGTTGACACTTACACAAGTCCTTGAAACATGTTTAAAAAGCCTCATTTCCTGTGAGAGAGGTTGGCAATATTTTTTATCTGGACTTTGAGCATTGGATATTAAAAGCAGAACTGTAAGGACTGAGCCTTACATTCAGTTTCTGATCCCCAGGCTGAAGAGGTCCACATCACAACCCACCTCTGAAAGCTACCAAAACTACCATTACAACACCATAAACCCCACAGTCTGAAGGTTTTATTAACTGCTGGAGTGCAGACATTAAGAGACTATAAGTAATAATCTCAAATGAGAAGGCTCCCATTAGCCCCTCCCACACACCTAACTAGGAGAGGGGCTGCCATATTGTCCTCCGCTGGCCACACTGATGCCCAGGCCAGAACGGTACGTTTCACCTATCTAGGAGATGAACCTGCTGCCGCTTCCCATAGCACCACTCTATCAAACAGACAGGAACATGGAACCCAGAACCTAGAACAGAACTGGTATAAAACAAACAGCATAGAGTTCCAGAAGCAGCTGCTGGGTTGCCAAGGTATGTTTCACCCAACAGCCCCCATGTGATCTGACCCAACTGCAGACATCAGTCTTTTTAGTTTTATCAGGGCATGGGTGGGTAAGACCCCTCCAGCAGGATGATCCCATCACACCCCTGAGGGTCCTCCCACATTCCACACAATACAGGCCCCAATTAAGGGGGGTGCACAGGCTCTGCCAATGAGGAATGGGCAGGGCAACGACACCCTAGATTACCACAGGATACTTTTAGAACCTTAAAGCAATTCAAATACAGAACAATTTCTTACTGAACCTACTGTACATTAGAACATCACATGCAGCAAACAGCAAATAGATTCCTCATTTTAGTATACAATCACATATATCACGCCAAAAGACGTTAGAAAAATCATATATAGTCAGTTTCCTTTCCAGTGCAAAACATACGTTTTTTTTGAGCAACTCCAAATCTTAAGATTTTAAGTAAACCGAATCAAATGCCTTATTAAATAAGTTCCTGAAAAAGAAATTGGAAAATCTACTTTCAACAAAGCTGCGTCCATCAAGTAAAAGCCGTGGAAGAGAAAGAAAGTGAAGTTAAATTTGAGACCGTTCTGCTAACTAAATCCACAGTTGGTGGCATTGACGATGGAGTCGTAATATATGGGACTGTAGTCCAGATTATGGTTCAAACAGAAATCTGCATGAGACAATTAAGACCTTTATTATTATTTGAACAAGAAGAACAAGTAACATTATACAACATCAGGCAAAATTCGAACAGTTATAATTATTTCAGAAACTATAATAAAAAAATTAAGCTAAAGCTAAAAAAAGGCTAATACAATTAAGACCTCTGTCATCCAGAAAGTGCGCAAATATGTAACAATGAACCTGTTCTTTGTCAACATGCTGATGGAATTCTAGGTGTGTTAATTCAGCAGCTAATAACACTGGAGTTGGAACTGAGAAGGAGCGAACTGTAGTGATCACTGGCCAGGCAGTCTTAGATCAGGAGTAAGAATAACCCCGGGTTTATCATTAATCATTAATCCTAACAATCACGACGCCCGCCGTGATCCACTCGCAAGAGCCAGGAGCTGCTGCTGCTCTCCTCCGACTGCTTGTGATGTCCACGGCCTGGCTTACGCCACAGCTTCATGCTCATTGGCTAGGAGGTATGTCAGTTTCCATGACGTACTGTTTATATCCATTAGTGTCAGGAAAAAATCAGCATATTTATGACCGTTGTTGCCCATCAAATTCATCTCTGTGCCATAGAGGAATTTCTGTTATACCAACCTCATGAGACAGAAACAAGGCGAACCCGAGATCTTGTGTTGATTTCAAGTTGCAGTTTTTTTTAAGCTTTATTAGAACTGAAACAATTGGTATTGTATGAGGAAGTCAGGAGTGACATAAGTATGTAAGAGTGGTACAGGATATGTACGAGGGCAGTGTGACAGTGGTGAGGTCCGCGGTAGGAGTGACAGATGCATTCAAGGTAGAGGTGGGATTACATCAAGGATCAGCTCTCAGCCCTTTTTTATTTGCAATGGTGATAGGCTGACAGAAAAGATCAGACAGAAGCCCCCCATGGACTATGATGTTTGCAGATGACATTGTGATCTGTAGTGTGAGCAGGGAGCAGGTAGAGGAGACCCTGGAGAGGTGGAGGTATGCTCTAGAGAGAAGAGGAATGAAGGTCAGTAGGACTAAGACAGAATACATGTGTGTGAATGAGAGGGGGGACAGCAGTATGGTGAGGATGCAGGGAGTAGAGTTGGTGAAGGTGGATGAATTAAAATACTTGGGGTCAACAGTTCAGAGTAATGGGGAGTGCGGAAAGAAAGTGAAGAAGAGAGTGCAGGCAGGGTGGAGTGGGTGGAGAAGAGTGTCAGGAGTGATTTGTGACAGACAGGTACCAGTAAGAGTGAAAGAGAAGGTCTACAAGACAGTAGTGAGACCAGCTATGTTATATGGGCCGGAGACGGAGGCACTGACGAAAAGACAGGAGGCAGAGCTGGAGGTGGCAGAGTTAAAGATGTTAAGATGTGCACTGGGTGCGACGAGAATGGACAGAATTTGGAATGAGTATATTAGATGGTCAGCTCAGGTTGAACGGTTTGGAGACAAAGTCAGAGAGGCGAGATTGTGTTGGTTTGGACATGTGCAGAGGAGACATACTGGTTATATTGGGAGAAGGATGCTGAGGATAGAACTGCCAGGCAAGAGGAAAAGAGGAAAGCCAAAGAGGAGGTTTATGGATGTAGTGAGAGAAGACATGCAGGTGGTTGGTGTGACACGGTGGGATGCGGAGGACAGGAGGAGATGGAGAAGGTTGATCCGCTGTGGCAACCCCTGATGGGAGTAGCCAAAAGGTCACCATACAAACTTAAATCGCTGTAGTATACAAAGTTAAAAGATAAAGGATCAACAAAGGATAACAGAAAGGGAACAATACAGAACAATGTAGGGGGCTTAAATTATAAAGGCAATAAATTAAATTCTTTGCAAACATTGAGTCTTTATGGCTTGAGAATTTTTTGAACAGTATATGGTTTGGAGGTATTGTCGAAATTCATTTTCAAAAATAATAAACATGGGTGCTCTGTTGCAGTATTTACTTTTGTGCATATGAAATTTGGCCAAAATGATAAGAAGATTTATACGAAAATATTCTTTTTGCTTAGAATGACAGACATTATAAAATCCAAACAACACCTCTTTAAATAAAAGAGAAACGTTTTCACATATAAATCGAGAAAAATCTGTCCAAAACACAGCAACAATACAGCAGGTCCATTTTAAGTTGCAGTTCACGTCTAGTACGAGCTGTCCACCTACTTTTGTCTGGCCGTAAACCAATCAGTTTCGACGGTGGCGTTTCAGATTCAGTGGGCGTGTCTTTGGGAGAAAGCAGGTGCAAAAAAAGAAATAACACCGTTGACCGCCATCAGCTGGCGACGTCATATTTCCGCTCGCCATCCCCACCCACAAGACGCAACGAACACGTTCAGCCGGTTTCCCACAATGCACCTCGTGGTTAACGGACATGTTCGCGGAGTGATATGTTAAAATGTGAGCGACGCGAAAGCGAATATTCCTGGAAACGACGTCACTGGAGCTTCCCCTGCTAATGACTCACGTCGAGTGAATGGAAGCAGGGCGCTGGGTTAATAAAAATTGTGGCATTTTCTGAGCTCATCTGTTCATATTGAGTTTTCCACGTCTACTGCGATTTGCTGTTTTCCCTTCTAAAGTTATGTATGCCCCAAAAACTTTGAAACAAGGAGTGAAAACTAGTCATTGCACAACAATAAAACCTTCCATATGTAGCTACGCGAATTACAGAAAACAAAATATCGTCCCTTTTGCTGAAAGGTTAAAAATAATACTCGAAAAAACAAGTGGTGTATTTGTAAGGGGGTATATGCTTACTCCAATGTGTGTGGGGCTTACGTGTTAACAAAAGACCGCATCGGGTAGATGTTTGAAATGTTAAGAATTATTTGTACTGCTGATTCTGTATGTATAAAGTAATATGCAATGTGTTGTTGCGGCCATTCTTATTCCAAATTAAGTACTTCACATGATTAAGACAAATCAAAACGCCTATAAAAATAACTAAAAAATGCCCCCTAATTGCAGTGCGGTGTCCACAGGCTGCCAAATGGTTATGGAATTTTGTTTTATATTTCATATTTTGTTTTTTTTATAACCTGACTTGGACCGTTAACAGTACAGCGTGGCTCACTACTTACAGGTACGGACCTATTTTTTGTTACTCTTTCTGTGCGAGCAGGAGCTGCGGATGTGTACAGTTTTTTCAAGGCGGCAGCGGTGTCCCGGCGCGAGTGCGTCACAGGCGCACAGTTCCCTCGCGCTGCGTCTTCTCTACGGTCGTCGCGTAGCGCTGTGTTCCCGACTGAGGAGAAGATGGCCGCCGCTCCTTTCTCTGCAGTAGCCAACGCTTCCACAAACAACGAAGGGATACTCATCGGGGATAAGCTGTACTCTGAAGTCTCCCTCACGATCGACAACTCTCTCATACCGGAGGAACGGCTTTCCCCGACGCCGTCTATGCTGGATGGCCTCGACCTCCAGACGGAGACGGACCTCCGTATTCTGGGCTGTGAGCTAATCCAGTCGGCCGGCATCCTCCTTCGGTTGCCTCAGGTATGTTTGAGTAGCTGTGGAGTATCTGCCTTAAAACGTAATAGAGTACAAATACTTCAATATGTTACCTCATGTAGGTTTTACTGACAAGTTTGACTAACAATCCGACGTGGTTAACGCAGGCTTTATCTAAGACGAGCTTTTTTCCTCAGAACATCTAAAAAATAGGAGCCAGCTGAGTGGGTCTCCCGTTTAGGCGGCCGTTTTCGCCGCGTTAAGTCCACAATGGGCGCTTCGCTCAGTCAGGAGTGACAAAAACAAAATGGCGGCGGCCGCCGCCGCGCCGTGAAGCTGCAAACGCGGTGGGCCAGCTGCGTCACCTGCCGTCCGTCTTTGTTCTTCAGGTGGCCATGGCTACGGGCCAGGTGCTCTTCCACCGCTTCTTCTACTCCAAGTCGTTCGTCAAGCACAGCTTCGAGGTGAGTCCCGCCTCGGTTCCGCCGCGTGTCCGGACCGGAGGCTCGTGCCGCCATGTCGCGCTCGCCGAGCGGCGTTAGCCTTTAGCCGCTAGCTGTCGGCGCACGGCTAAAAAGGGGTTAAAGGCGCAGATCCGCCAATGAGCGGGCAGACGGGCCGGCCGCCTACGGGTGCCGATCTGGCCTTTAACCTCCAGTGGAGTCGAAGTGCTCGTTGAAGTCGTTTAACGGTCAATCAAGGCCTACCGGCCGGGCGGCGCGCCCGATAGTGGACGTGTTTCCCAAGGTGTCCCGTATCCCCCCCTGTGCAGATCGTGGCGATGGCCTGCGTGAACCTGGCTTCCAAGATCGAAGAAGCGCCGCGCCGCATACGGGACGTGATCAACGTTTTCCATCACCTACGGCAGCTCAGGGCCAAGAGGTAAGCGCTGCCCTTCTCGGCTCCAGTCCATGAAGGAAGATGCTGCTTTTTAAACTTATGTTCCAACACCAACAACTTCCTTTCCAATGTAGGAAACTTTTAGTTGAGACATTTTGACATTATTGCCTAATCTGGTATTAGTAGAAACTTCCTGACCTTTTGTAAGTATTTTCTCGTTTAATTTAGATCTATTTTCTATTTAAATGCTTTGCTCTTCTCCACTTTGAGTTTTTTTAACCTTAGTTTCCTCTCTAAGACAAATTGGGTTTCTGCTGTATAGCTTTTCCTTATAATAGGCAGCATTTCCAGCTTCCTCTGCTTAATTCTTTTTCCTGTGCCATTGAAACATTTGCATAGACTTTTCAGCTTTTTAATTAATGGTGCTGCAAGTTAAAGCAGCACTTTTCACAACTGTCATTGGACAACTGTCTGGTATCTGCATAAAGAATCTGCTTTGTGTTAAACTAGGACTGTGGCATTAACTTAAGTTCTCTTTTCCCCTTGCAACCAACTAACAGCGACCAGCTACATTTACCAATGCCTGGGTGATGTGGAATGGTACGTAGAGATGAAGCTGTCGGCATGGCAACAGTGAGCGAAGTGTTGCATTCCCCCTCCTCCCGTGGGAGAAGCCAGTGGTCTGACAGCGGGTCACTGGAATCGGGGATGACAGGTTGGCCACTCCTTCCAGGCGTCTTGGAAACTCCTGTATCTCAGTCTAAGCTTTTGTCCCGGCTGCCAGTGCCTGTGGTAAACTCCTTGTTTGGAACAATACTATCACTATTGTCAAAGACATTGCCATGGCCTTCACAGGAAATCCGGCATGGTTTTTTTTTTTTTTTTTTTTTTTTTTTTTTTTTTTTTTTTTTTTTTTTTTTTTTTTTTTTTTTTTTTTTTTTTT
>JAACJT020000031.1:1272766-1292285 GCA_009936485.2 Gymnarchus niloticus | reverse complement strand
CCCCCTTTTTTGGAAAAAATCTATACCTATTTGAAAAGACATTTCCATGGCTTTCAAAGAAAATCCGGGATGGTTTTTTTTTTTTTTTTTTTTTTTTTTTTTTTTTTTGTATGTGTAGTTTTTAATTTAACATGTGGCCCTGAAGCCCTTTAACTGTGACCCACACACATTTGATGTTGGTTTTTTTGTATTACTTTTAATGTTTCGCATGTAATCAACCTGCACAGAACCAAAAGTCATGCACTCTGGAAAGCATCTACAATCACTTACAGTGTCTGACACAAATTTAGTGTTCATTTTATTCTGCTCTTTGTTTCGACTCTAATTTCTCTCTGGAACTTGCGGATCAAAATGTAGGACAGTTGCATTTGTCTAATTAACCAAAATCGTGGAAGTGTTTATATTCATCCCTGTGTGGTTTTATCTTATGAGTTTTTACAACAAGGAAAGACACCAGTCTTAAGGCAAATGTTACCAGGTGTACTATAAAACATGCTTATTACCTCACTTCTGGAACCTTGAAGTGGGGTAAACAGGTGAGATTGTGAGGTTGTAATAGTAGGCTTCTCTTGCTTGTCATATATATATACTCAAGCATATTTGGTTTAGTTGAACTTAAGGTGTATGTTAAGCAGAAACTAGTTTGTCATTTTTGTGACTACAGTTTTAATGGTTCCATTGTGAACGTATAGGGGAAAAGATCAAATCATTCTCACCGACCGTGTTTAGTGTGGGCATTGTGCAGCTGCCCAAAAGTCTGGTTAAACTCATTGTGGTTTTTTCATACCTATAGAGATTCCTGATTAGAGCTTTTTTTATAAGATTGTCTAATGTTGCCAGTTTTAGTACTATGTATTTGGCATGGACATGAAAGTAGAAAGTTCCACAGCAGATTTTGAAGCACGTTTCTGTCTCAGGCAGTGTAGTGGATCAGGAAATGTACTGTTACGTTGGGTGTTAAGTTTGGCCTGGGAGCTCTGGAAGCTGGGCTTCATGGTGAGGTTGTGTTCCTGTTTTCTGCTGAGGCTGGGTTGTTTGTCAGTTTTTGCATGAGCAGCTGGATACAAAAGCTTCCACTGAAGTTACAGGAGTCAAAAAGTTAGGACCTGTTGCCTTTAGTTGGTTGAAAGGGGAAAAAATAGGGCTGAACAAAAGTTTAATTTTGTGTGTTTACCTGGGAGCCTTTTTTCCTTTTGCAAATCAGGAGTGCAAGCCCACTGATTCTAGATCAGAACTACATTAACACCAAAAATCAAGTGATTAAAGCGGAGAGACGGGTTCTGAAGGAGCTGGGCTTCTGCGTTCACGTCAAGCATCCGCACAAGGTGGGTCCCATAGCACGTTGCAGGTCTTGTGCCTCCTGCCAAGCTCTTCACTGTGTGCGCTGCAGTGGGTCTCACACTATACACATGTTTGTTTGTGGTTTCTGGGGGTTGTGTTTCTAGGGGCAGGTAGTGTGACTTGCTATTTCATTTTTGGGGCAGGAGAGATGAGTGGTTTGTGCTCATGTCAGCCTTCAGCGATTAACTGGCCATAAACTAGAGTCTGTTGTTGGTTTCAGATCATTGTAATGTACCTGCAAGTCCTTGAATGTGAGAAGAACCAAACACTGGTCCAGACTGCCTGGTAAGTAGATGGTTGCTTAGGGTCTTGTACAGAACAGTCGTTCTGCTATATTGGTTCGACATTCTGTAATTCTCAAGGAATTTCATGTTCAGACTTTCTCTTGTGTTGTCTTGGCTTAATTCTGATTTTCATTTATGTAATTAAATGGAGAACTCAGTTTAACTTTGTCCTTTCTTTCTACTCTTTGATTAAAGGGTAGTCCATGATGGTAAGTCTCATAAAGAACTTCTGAACTCTGCTCCTCCAACCACATGACCTCAGGAATCTCCCCCATTGGCTGCCCTTCTCGAGACAGCCAATCCAGTGAGAGCTCTCTGCCGAGATTCACTGAAGGGGTCCTTAACCGTCTGGCAACATCATCTTGTTTTCTTTGGGTGTCAAAAGGATTTGTATTTTTTTGTTTGCTTCCAGGTGTATTTTTTTGTAGTTCTGTAGAATTAAACTGCTATTTTTCTATTGACATAAATGCAACCAAGCAGTAAACATAGCTAAACTGTTTTTTTTTTTACTTTTTTGAATGTAGATAAACTGTGATGCTTTGTTATTGCTGCATTCTATCCCAGACTGATGTGGTCTCTAGAGATGTCTTTCAGGACTCCTCCCTCTAAGGCTTTGTCCTCCAGGATCCCGTTTTGTCGTCGGCTTTTAATCAGTCAGTCAGTAAACAAAAAGTTATCCACCACAGCAAATCTCCAGGAAGCTCCCGGTGCATTTTCCCTCTTTAAAAAAGTTTTAGATATCATCAGTTTTCAGATTTCTTTTTTTTGTTCCATCCACCCCTTCTGTTAACAAAGATGTGGTTGGGCTTTGCGACCTGCAAGTCTGTCTTTGCTGTACCTGCTGCCTTCATTGCAGACTGGTAGAACAGGGTACAAAGTACAGGTCCACATCCATCCTCTTCACATTTTTTTTTATTGTTTTTTTTAAATCCTGCTTGTTTTGGGGCCTCTTTCTCTGTTGGCTTCCCCCTCCCCCTCAGTGTCTCTTGTTTAGAATAAGACCCAATCCAGTATAACCATTGGGTTCTGGTACTTTTTTTGGTCAATCCTGATAGTGGCAGGGGCACCCTCAGTTCCCACTGATGTGTGGGAATTTTTCATGGCCTGGGAAGGGCAGTGTTTGATGGGCCCTTCTGGATAAGTTGAAAATTTGATGATTAGGAGTTTAATGTAAAACCCCAGTCATTCATTATGTATGTATTCTACTTCATACCCATTCATGGTAATAGCTGCTGAGGGATTCCTGGTATAAATTTCACATTCTGCTTTGATTTTCTTATGACACCCCTGCCAAAAAAGGGAGCTGTTTGTTCAGTTTGCATGCTGGTGTGAAGATGGGTCTTAAGTGGTTTTTCCAGTCTCACATTTCGGTACTACGAAATCCCATGGCGTGTGGCACACAGGAGTGTGGAGCCACGCCTGCTGTCTGTGACTACAGGAAAGAAAGGACAAAGCTAAATTTGAGTCTCCATGATGATAAGGGAAATGCATTCTTTCTTGTCTTAGAAAGCCAGGTCGTCAATGTTGCAACAAGGCTGTATGTGTGTTTTATCTTGTAGGAATTACATGAATGACAGCCTTCGGACAAGCGTCTTTGTGAGGTTTCAAGTGGAGACCATCGCCTGTGCCTGCATTTATCTTGCTGCCCGAGCTCTGCAAGTGCGTTCATAATTTCTTCTTACTTTGTACAGCCCCTCTTGCCCTCAAGTGCCTTTCCTGGTTATTTGCTGACCTGAGCGATGGCCTGTTGAACCATGTTCTCTCTCTTGCACCCAGATGCCCCTTCCCACTAAGCCACACTGGTTTCTACTCTTTGGGGCAACTGAGGAAGAGATCAGGGACATCTGTATCACCACTCTGAAACTTTACACTCGAAAGAAGGTGAGCTTTGGCCCCATCACGTGGGCATGTGGGGAATGCAGGCATACTAGTTTCCTTTAATAATTTTCCTGATCTCTATCTGCTCCTGCTCTCCCCAGCCAAATTATGAGCTTCTAGAGAAAGAGGTAGAAAAGAGGAAGGTGGCCCTACAGGAGGCCAAGCTGAAGGCCAAGGGCTTGAACCCAGACGGCACTCCTGCTCTTTCCACCCTGGGTGGCTTCTCGCCGGGCTCCAAGCCATGTAAGAGCTTCTCTGGGTTACCCATTAATTGTTTCTTGGACTCTCACTTCTGGTCACTCCTTGGAGACTAAGCACGTTGGGTTTTATTTTCCAGGTTCTCCTCGAGAGGCAAAGGGTGATGAGAAGTCTCCAAATCCTCAGGTGCTGAAAGCAGTGAAAAAAGAACCGGAAGACCGACCGCAGAGTTCCAAGAGTCCTCACAATGGGTGCGTTTTGTGTGGTTCCTACTGGTGTCTGTCTGCGGTCGTTTTTCGGAAGACCCTTTAACTCCTGTCCTCCTAATGTCTGGCAGCCTCAGGAAGGAAAACAAGCTGAACCGCAACAGCAGGAGTGAGAGTCGGTCACGGTCCAGGTCACGGTCACGATCCCGATCACCTCGCAGGCAGTAAGTACCCACCCACCCCTTGCAAGCAACTGTCAGGTGACCTAGTGAATGATCCAGTTTTGTCATTTTAATTTAGCTAGGTTCTGTTTTTATCCTCTGACTGAGTGAATTTATCCTATTTGCTTGTGCAGCTACAACACACGGCGGAGTCGCTCTGGGACCTACAGCTCTCGCAGCCGCTCACACAGCCGCAGTCCATCACCCCGTCGTCACCAGAACCACACGTCCCCGCCTCAGCTGCTGCTGCCGCACCTGAAGCCCAAGCACCGGGCTGACGAACTCAAGTTGCAAGGTCGCCATGGACACAAGAGGAAGAAGTCACGCTCACGATCAGCCAGCAAGTCCCGCGAGCGGGAGCGGGATCGTGAGCGAGACCGGGTCGCTGTCGATCCCACTTCCAAGAAGCACAAGCATGAACGTGGTAGCGGTGGCCACCACAGGGACCGGCGGGAACGGTCCCGCTCATATGACCGTGCACACAAGAGCAAGCACCACAGCAGTGGTCACTCAGGCCACGGTCGACACCGGCGCTGAAACATTGTGGGAGCTGGCTGGAAGGGGAGGGAGTTTGCCGGGGCTGCTTTCCCCCCTGCTCTGTGATTGGGTTTTTTTTTTTTGTTTTTTTTTTTTGTTTTTTTTGTTGCTGTCATTGCGGACCTTTAGGTGTAAAGTTATGAACTTGAAACTACATATTTACAGTGTAAAGATGGCTTAATGCCAATGTATTACAAAGAATGCTTTGATTTATTAAAGCAACCGTTAATGGCAGGGGGTGAGTCGGACAACAATTCAGGAAAGACATCAAGATTTTGCACAGTTTAAGGCGAATACCTGGAGCTGTTTGTCTTTGCTTTTCCAGGCGTGCGCATGTCTACATGAGTGTGCTGTACAGATGCGAGAAAACGGGGCTCTCTAGACATAGACCTTATTTTTTTACAGCTGACGGCAGACACTTGATTTCTGACCTCTTTTGTTAGAGTCGTGGTGAATTTGTTACACTGGTTTTTAGTCTGCACGTGTTCATGTCTGATTTTTACTCAATAAAAAAAGTGATTCTGAGTGGTCTCCTTTGGTCTAGCTTGTAAATCAGGGTCCCCCCCTTATAAAACCTGGTCATCAGGTCTTTACTATGGACAATAAAAAGTTTGTGCCATTCCAACCTACTGAATGTTGATTTGTGCAATGACTTGACTGTTGTGCAGTTTAACCTTTGAAACAGACTTGCTCTGTGTGATCTGACAGTCTTATGAAAACTGATGTGGTTTGCTGCCTGCAGAGGGTGCTGTGGTTTGCTTGACTGGGTAGTGGATCGCCTAGGAAGTCTTGCTAAAATTCAAATATACATTAGAAACGTAAAAATCCTGTTAGGAGAAATTAAATGTAATGGGTAGGGAAAAAATTTAATCAACCATTTGACTTGTAAACCTTTTTATGCTACAATTTTCCCCTAAGGTATTACTCAATTGGTGTTTGAAAATGAACCTTTCCAAGGATTTTTTTTTTTTTCTGTTTTGTTTTGAATTTTTCTGTGTTGCCTTGATGATCTGACTGGTAATTTGAAATGCGGTGGTATAAGTACCGACAGTCGCAGTGTTTGCATTGTGCTGTGCTGCTCTCCACGTTGCTCAGTCTGTACACCTCTGGGGGTGACATCTGTAAGTCTCATCTTTCAAGCAGAGTAGCTGCCGCCTCTTTGGCAGTCCACGCACCTTGTGTCCTGGCAAGAGCTGTAGAACCATCTTCACTGATTGCTGCCACTGAGTACTTGGCCATACCATCAGAGATGAGCATTGTGCTGCCTTTCTGTAGTTGTGGCTGCTCCCATGGTCTGCTGGACATCCTACGCTATGACCTTGGCCAGATCAGTGCAAGAAAATTAACACTTTTGTTATAAGCTGTTTTAAACGATAGAAGGCGCTGTTGGGTACAGTAAACACTGGCCTGACTTCCTTGAATAGCCAATAACTTCTCACCAGCCTCCAGTCTAACCTTTGGCTGAACATCATTTTGAGTGCTGCTTGTTGCAGGGTCCCTGGTCCTGTTCAGACTTTCTTCAAATTAAAAACATTAATTGAGAGGAAGTTAAATTTGTTTTTTGGGACAAAAGCTTAGCTGTGGATTTACAATGCAGCAGGAATAAAAAAATCTACCTGCTGTTCAGGTCGTTACTGTTAATGATGACCAGAAATCGCTCACGTCGCTGTCTTCACGTACTACTTGCTTATTTGACTTTTTCCCATTCAACAATCATTCAAAAGTGATAGTCAGCGGTGCCCCTATAAAGCCCCTCTTGGTGGTTTGAGCTGTCGCTTCCAACGTTGTCTGAAACGCAGGAGGAGCGGCTTGAGTCTCCATCACAAGATCCTTTGTTTGTGAACATATAGACAGAGGTGACATAAAATACTGTGACATGGGCATCCCATTTTAGGAAGGATGCCTAGACATACGACTCCTGTTTCATCACATTTCTGCTGCTATATTTTCCTTCAAAAATGTCTACATGAGGGAACCTAAAATTAAAATCTGCAAATATTGTGACAGTAAACAGCTTTGCTGGCCTGCTGCTGGAGGCATTTCAGCAAGACGTTTGGTCTGAGTGTCTGCAGCAGCCATAGACTTGATGACCCAGGTCGTTATAGGTGCAGCTTCAAACACTCCCATTGAATGAAACAAACTTAGGAATATACAAGCAGCAGATATACATTATTTCCAGTTGGTACATTTCTTGTTCTTTTAGTCCTTGTCTAGTATCTGATGAACCCATTTAACATAAGGTAAATTCTCAGTGGGCGTTTTGACGTGGCTGGCACTGAGGAACGGTTTTCTCCCCCTCATTATCACACACACTGACTGTGGCACTGCAATCCTCTGCTTTATATTCAGTAAAAAACATTCTACGTGGTTATGATACTTCATTAGTAAAAAGCTGGTCAGCAGATATGTTTGTCTAAAGTGGCATAAACGGCAACAAGCTAACATTCTGTACTGGAACAGTCTGACCAGAGACTGAGCCCCTGTGCATTAATACCGAAACATTCCCACAGTCCACGTGTTGTAATGATAAAAGAGCGAAGGAGTAGGCATTCTTCAGCCTGCCATGGTTTATAGTGATGGTGGAAGTGACCACAGAAGGACAGAGGCCAATTCTGGCAGCAGATGAAAGGTCCGAATACAACAGAGGGCAGCAGAGGGAGGGGGAGAGCGGCCGTTCACGGCACTCTGTTTACAATGAGCGGTCCACATGAAAGAGCTGAGGTCACAGGGCAGGAGCGCAGCTGGCCTTGTGTGTGAGAGGACAACAGACACGTCACGCTCTGTGCAGCCCTGAGGTGTGAGAGTAACAGCAGCCCTTTGGGACACGTCCAGCTGTGTGTGTGGTGTAGTCACTTCGCCGTTACTTCGTTTCTTAGCTTTACAGAACGTTTCACCCCAATAAAAATGACTTAAGTGGATATATATTTTTTGCATAGACCACAGAAAATGTCCATTAAACGTACAGTTTGTGGAGATGTACAGTATCAGTCGTCAATTTTCATTTCAGGGTTGGGGGGGACAGCATGAGTAAGGTTCTTGTCCATCGTACCTGACAGAATTACCGAAATGTCCAGAAATCTAGAGAAGGACCATCCTAAAGCCTGCAGTACAACGGTGATGGGTACAGAACAAGTATAACGCCGAGGCTGACCAGAGTCAGTACACTTCAACCTGGCCTGCCTTTGGTCATGGTGAATTCACCGTCCCTCTGACATGGCCGAGGAACAGTCCTGACAAGCTCCGACCTGCATAATGCTTCCCAGGCATGACCCAGCACTTATCGTCCTGCGAGACGAAGATTAACAGCACTTCAGTTATGAGTGGTCAGGACACCCTGTGCTTCATAGCACCAGTGGCCCCCCCAAGTGTGAAACACAAACAGTATAGTAAGATTCTCATGACTCTTTGTAAAACAAAGGGAGCTCATTCTCAGAAGGGGTTATTAAAGCAGCCAGTGGAACAGTGTGTTTCACACGGCTTCCTGCCAGTCAGATGCCCTGCCCACCGCCAATCGCAATTAAATTGAATTAAATTAATTGGAAGCATAACACTCTGTTGCCTTGGTTTTCTGGTCAGAGCTCTGAGCATCTCAGTGATAAAGACCAAAAGCTGTCTCATGACAGAGTCAGACAGAAAGCTCTCCTATTGCAGCAAAAGACTGACCTTACATGACAGTGAGAGACAGGCAGAAAGCTCTCTCAAAGCAGGAAGAGTTAGAGAGGCAGAAAGTTCTCTCAAAGCAGGGAGAGACAGGCAGAAAGATCTCAAAGCAGGGATAGACAGGCAGAAAGATCTCAAAGCAGGGATAGACAGACAGGCAGAAAGTTCTCTCAAAGCAGGGAGAGACAGACAGGCAGAAAGATCTCAAAGCAGGGAGAGACAGACAGGCAGAAAGATCTCAAAGCAGGGATAGACAGGCAGAAAGATCTCAAAGCAGGGATAGACAGACAGGCAGAAAGTTCTCTCAAAGCAGGGAGAGACAGACAGGCAGAAAGATCTCTCAAAGCAGGGAGAGACAGACAGAAAGATCTCAAAGCAGGGATAGACAGACAGGCAGAAAGATCTCAAAGCAGGGAGAGTCAGAGAGGCAGAAAGCGCTCTCAAAGCAGGGAGAGACAGGCAGAAAGTGCTCTCAAAGCAGGGAGAGACAGGCAGAAAGATCTCAAAGCAGGGAGAGACAGGCAGAAAGATCTCAAAGCAGGGATAGACAGACAGGCAGAAAGATCTCAAAGCAGGGAGAGTCAGAGAGGCAGAAAGCGCTCTCAAAGCAGGGAGAGACAGGCAGAAAGTGCTCTCAAAGCAGGGAGAGACAGGCAGAAAGATCTCAAAGCAGGGAGAGACAGGCAGAAAGATCTCAAAGCAGGGATAGACAGACAGGCAGAAAGTTCTCTCAAAGCAGGGAGAGACAGGCAGAAAGATCTCTCAAAGCAGGGAGAGACAGGCAGAAAGTGCTCTCAAAGCAGGGAGAGACAGACAGGCAGATCTCTTCTGACACTGAGACAGGCAGAAAACTTTCATGACACTGAGTGTCAGACAGACAGAAAGCTCTCCCATATGTGTCACATCACCCTGAGAATTAGTTTCATGCCATACAGATTTTCTGTTTTCCTCTGGCCAAACTGTTACACAAGGGGGGGCGGGGGAGTGGAAAGGCCTTGCGTGGAAAAATTGATGTGAATCACATGGGAAAAGTGGGGAGGAAGCGCTGGAGAGGCGTGTACTTAAATGTGCGTGAGACAATTTGTCCGGAGTCAAGAGTATCTTAGTCTGTGAAAGAACTGCTGCGTATTTGGGGGACTCTGCAGTCACGCTCTCCTCTTCCTGCCAGAATGTGTGTGTGTGTGTGTGTGTGTGTGTGTGTGTGTGTGTGTGTGTGTGTGTGTGTGACACTGTCTATGGGTGTGCAGCATAGTGTCCACTGTTCTCTGTGTGTATCGCTGAGTGTGTGCATACTGGGGAAGTCAATCCCACTCTTTCCTGTCCATTGGCAGAGTGATCCTGTGGTGAGCTCCGCTCACAGACGTGGACTTCCTGCTTGACGTCGGCGGCATCCTGGGTCCTGAAGGAAGGGTCCCAGAGCTGAGGGAGGAGGCCGCCTGCTGGAGCTCCAGGAGCCGCTCTCTGGTTAGCGAGAGGGCGGCTGTCAGCTCCTCCCGCTCCTCACACTCCCGCCTCACCGTCTCCTGCAGCAGAACGATCTGGCAACAACATGATGAGGGGAGGAGGGAGGTACAAGAGGCATAGGATCAGAGCCGGATGAGGTCAGATTGGAAGTGCCAATGTAAAAGTTGGACAAGCTCAAAAGAATGGAACAAAATGGAGCGTCTTTCTCTTCTGTCAATGTCTGGAATTCACTCCACCTGCTGGACAAACACCGTAAGCATGAGCACAGTTCTGCTAAATGCTACTCTTCAACGCCGCAGGTCAAACATCTGCTGCACATTTCCCCTAGTTTTCAGCAGCCTGGGCTGTAAAGCGATACTCCTGATGATGGGTTACACGCTTTAGCCAACGCCCAACATAAGTGCTGTTACCCACCCATTGTGTACAGTAGCTACTGATCACACATCAGTAAATGGGGCTACAGGGGACTCGCAGAAAGTCATATCTCAAGGCCAAGAGCATATCTCCTGCAAGATGCAGGCCTGCCTATTTGCCGACCAAAGCAGCACAGCTGTGCTGGCAGGGAGGAAGAGCATTTCCCAGATCGAGCCGACCCTCCACTTCAGGTCCCCTATTAAACATTTTAAGTGGAATGTGTAGCAGGAGCCTGTAACATCCGTGTCACGATATGGTGATGTGGCAGGGCTCAGAGAGGATCACGGAAGGCTGCTCTTAACCCGCACGTTAGAGTCGAAGGAATCTCATCGCAGGTTTGTGTGTATAAACACATAAAAAGCCATCTCCACTGTGTCAAATGAGCACACACAGCACAACTTCAATGGTGGGCACATTCGCCTAACCCCTTTCACATGGTACCGGAGGGTAAACGGGTGACAGAGTGCATAAGACCAGCAGCAAACAGGAGACCCAGTGAGCCTTCAGATCATGGTTACCTTCATAGCTAATTACTGCAGATACAAAGAGACTTTATTACACTAGTGAAACGTGAGCTGAAAGTTTATGTGAAAGAGTGACCATCGCAGTTCGAGCCTCAAGTCTCACAGAGCATTGATTTTATATCCCAACATAATTCAAAATGACTTCATGCAATCTTAAAAAGCAATTACTGATGGATCACAAAAACAGGCTTTGCACAAAGAGAGAGAGCCTGTAGTTAATGTCCATCACGGCATCCTGAATTTGGGGGGGGGGACCATCATCTGGGAAAAGAGGAATGATGTCGGCTCGAGGTTCCTGTCACCCACCTCCTCCTTCAGCACAGTCATCCCCCGCCTCTGCTCCTGCAGCTCTTGCTTGACCTCGGCTAGCTCTAGCGCCCCCTGTTGTTCCTCATGCCTCACGTGCAGCAGCTCTCTCTCTAAGTTCGTGCGCCTTGCCGATTCCTCTTGCTCCTCCTCTCTCCTGTGTTGCTCAGCCTCGGCCAGGGTGGCCTCAGCCCCCCGCAACTTCTCCTGCAGAATCTTTACCTGCTCCTGCAGCTCCTGCTTGGCTTCTTCAACCAGGGAGGGTAGCTAAGGTCCCCCGGTGCGCACACACACACACACACACACACACACACGCGCGCGCACACACGCAGAAGGGCAAATCGTTAGACTGCAGTATAAAGTTCATTTCTCCTTCATGAGTCACTCAAGGAAGGTATCTTGGCAAAGTATGCTGTGGGTGGGCACCTGCAGGTCATGAATCTGTCCAATCACCCAAGGAATGACCCATACCAATCAAACACATTAACTGACAGGCTTATTCACATCTGGGCATCTTCCTTTTCCCTAAGTTAATAATGATAAATGCTTCAGCATTTCTGCACCTGCTTCTGAAGCTCCAGCAGCATCATTTGGCTCTTGTCCCTCTCGATGTGGAGTTCCAGGGCCAGCTCCCTCCTCAGCTCGTCCTCCCGGCGCCTGGACTTCAGGGCCAGCCGGGCTCGATCCTGTTCCAGTCTGGTCTCCATCTGAACACAAGCAGCTCCACCTCACGTCATGCACGTGGTAAAACGTCACATCTCCAGAGTGGCCACTTCTCATCCTAAGAAGGCACTTTATTAATCATTTTTTCTGAAAATGTGGATAAACTAAAGCCATAATGTCTTTCTGTCTTTGGTATGGCACTGGAACACACACTGGGTTTGGGTGTCTATGTAGTGAATGAACAACACAAGGTCGTGAACTTTATTCACTTATCTGGCCCAATTACTATGCTAAAAATGACAAACATTTTCCACTCACAGCTATTTATATGCTGAATGGTTGCCTTCAGCAGTGGAACTACAAAATATCTTAATAATCTTTCGTAATCCAGTGCAGCTATCAAGGTAATAAAGATATTAAGTATGCACCTTTCACATCCCCGCAGAACTCTGTTCAGCTACAAATTAAACAACATGCAGTACAAAGATTAAGTCAGCATGAGAGTGACTGGGTAGATTTTTCTTTGGGACACAATATAATGAATCGTTGCTGGGTCCAGTTGTGTGTAGAATGGAGAGTCAGTCATTAAATGTTTCTTTCTTAAGAGGACATGGCCTGGTCTGAATCAGAGGGGTGCGAGACAGCCGGCCAATGGCATGTGAGAACATCATGCTAGTGGGTATGCAGCCAAGACCTGTGCGTGCGTGTGACAGGCCACTTCCTCTGCTCGGTAAGAGTTGTGTCAGCTGCCGGAAACCCAAGGAAATTAAGTGCAATTTTACTGAATCGAAAAACATCCCGCTTTATACCACCGTGCAAAGGCGAAACCTCAATGTTCTTTACAGGAAAACATAACGAATGAAAGATGAAATGAGCATATGACTGAGGCCTATGGCAGAGTGGTGTGCCTGTGGGGTTACGTGAAACTCTAAACTTCAGCAGTTGTATTAAAAACAGTAGCACATGATAGTACACTAAAGCGACAAGAAACTTTAGATACCAAATAAGTGGCAAGTGTTACATTATAATAACCTGCACCCTAAGGCTCTCTCCCTCTGACTCGTACCCTGAGGCCCTTTCCCTCTGACGTACCCTGAGGCCCTCTCCCTCTGACTCACACCCTGAGGCTCTCTCCCTCTGACTTGCACCCGTACCCTACGACCCTCTCCCCCTGACTCGTATCCACACCCCGAGACCCTCTCCCTCTGACTCGTACACTCAGCCCGAGACCCTCTCCCTCTGACTCGTACCAACACCCTGAAGCCCTCTCCCTCTGACTTGCACCCGTACCCTACGACCTTCTCCCTCTGACTTGTACCCGCACCCCGAGGCCCTCTCCCCCTGATACCCACCTGTGCCCTTAGGGACTCTCCTTCTGCTAGCCTCAGTTTCAATGTCTTCTCCAGATTTTCAACAAGCTCCTGGTGCCCAACAGCCGCATCTTCACTGTGAGAATAGACACAGGAATGAGCCACTGTTTACAGACATTTTTACACACGTTTTAATAATGTTTCCCAATAACCCTGGACCCCTCATTTTCAGTGCATTTCTCTGTTGTCTGATGACTTGGCAGGCCATGAAACAGTTTACTTGTCTCGTGCTATAGAAAACATCTGTTGTAGTCTTCTACAGATTTCTTGACTAAAAATGTGGAAAAAAAATAGCTATTAAAAATACACTAAGAATTTGTACAAGCAATTGCTTTGTCTCATAAAAGCTAAAAACTTCGCACCCCACTGCTCATCAGGAGGCGATGACAAGTACAAATCACCCTGCAGGTCAATCACAAACCAAACAGGCATCACCACAGTAAAGATCAATGCAGACTCAGACTCATGACCACACTATTAGACACTACATTTCCCAGATGGAGTTCCTGGCCCCGATTTCAGCCACCTCTTCAGTGCATACAACTAAATCAATGTTTTCCAGGAATCTGGCACGATTCGACCAATCCAGCGGCCTCCACCAGATCCAAGCTGGAATTCCCAGGCATTCCACCAACACACCTCTAATTTGGGGTCCTCTGTAAGGCAGACAAAACGTGAAAGCAGCAATTCGACTGAAGGGGAGAAGCTGAAAACAAAACATCCCTGTAGACATTCTTTCCGGCCAAACAAATCCTTGTAATCCCCAGATAGAGCATCAGCAGTGCTGTCCATACAATTCTCACATCCACCTGACAGCATTCCGGTCACATGGAAACTGTGGAACGGCCTGGTCACTTTACTGTGACCGTGACAGAAGACAGAACAGTGCAGTGAAAGGACAGTGGCCTGTGGATAACATCGTTATTGTCCTGAGAGAGAGCACAGCCTCTCACAAAGAGAAAACATCATGCAAAGATATGCTAAGGACACTAAGTTGCCTGTAAACATAATCAGAACACATTCGTTCTCAAATAGATCAGAGATCGACTTCCTTAACCACAACGATCTCTTTAAGTTATTTTCACACATGGGATGTAGAAGTACACAGAAAAATCAGTCTTTGCTTGCGAGAAAAACGGGTGATTTCATCTGCATGATCTGACTTGAAATGGCACCAGTCTTCGTCGTTTAGTCACACAGTCGTGTCCGACTCTTTGCGACTCCATGGACCACAGCACGCCAGGCCGCCCTGTCCTCCACCGCCTCTCGGAGCCTGCCCAAACTCATGTTCATCGTTTCCTCTACGCTGTCTATCCATCTCATCTTCTGCCGTCCCCTCTTCCTTTTGCCTTCAACCTTTCCCAACATCACCAGTCTTGGATAGCAGTAAATATCCGTACAGGGCTTTGGTGGAAATTGCTTGGAAAGTGCTCCTTAATTCAGTTCCGTGTGTGGAATCAGAGCAGTACCAACACATTAGGGGGGCAAACAGAAGTCAAACACCACCAAAGAGGAAAAGGACAAGAAACAAGTTCATTGGTAAGCTAGGCTGAGGAGGGAACATGAAGCCCCACCCACCAACGTGGGGTCAAAGGTAAACATGCATGACAAAATGGAAAAAAATGTCGGTACTCAGAGTAAGTGAGCCACGGATGACTGCCTCCTGCAGCTTATCATCGGGATCTCCAGGCCGCACTCATTCTTCCCATGAGCTCTGATGACTCATGGGAGAAATGTGAACTACAATGGCTGCCCTTTGCATTGAAAAAGGAGTGGCACTTAGAATGAAATGTGGAGCAGAAGGGTGAGAAAGACCGCCCATTTAATACGTATGTGCGATTTTTGCATTTAGACTCAAAGCTGTCCTACAATTCAATTTCATTTTTTTATATAGCACGTTTAACAAAGACTACTGTCGCAAAGTGCTCTACAGACTCCCGGGCCTGAAGTCCCCAGACAGTAAGCCAAGAGCAACAGTGGTAGGGAAAAACAACCTCAGACGAAAGAAACCCTGGGAGGAACGAGACTCAAGGAGGAAGCTACAACATCATCATTCCACTGCATTTTTCTTCCTAACTAGCAGAGTATCTTCACCTCTTCCTACGCAGTTAAGGCATGACATGCTGATTGTCTCCTGCCCTTTAGCCCATTTTCCAGCTCAGTCCTCCACCCGGCCAAAATGGTGTCCACATTTTTCGATATGCACTACAGCCTTAAAAAGACATCCATATATGCAGGAAGCCACATTGCGAAGTCCTGTTCTGCTACACTACCCCACTGAACTGGATGTGAGGGTGGGCTACCCCAGCTAAATTAGCCACCTTCCTCAGTAGAAGATGAAAATCAGCAGCTCATGCACAGACGTATGGAAACCATGAAGCCATAAGTCTCTGTAGGACCCGGGATCCCAGTTTTTATCAAATCTTCAGAATAATACAGCTGTGTTAAAAAAAATAGCACAGGCTGATGTTTCTGAGCACTGCCGTGCCTGCAAGGACACTGGAGACCTGCTCATGTGTTCTACATATAGAACAAGAGCTTAAGAGGACTCCTTGACTTCTTACCATCTCTGGAAATAGCATTAAAACAAGCAAACTAGCAAGGACATTCCGATCAGCACACAACTATATCTGCTATCAGCTATATTTGCTAGGCCAAACAACTGGAAACAAACACAAATTTTCTCCCCTAAGACAATTCCTTGTGTGATTTTAGATGGTTCCTTTTAAGAAGTGACCTCAAAATACTGTCTGCCCCATGACTGTCAGGCTGACTGGATCCACCGGGTGCCCGGTTCCAAGACCTGGCTCCATGGAGGAGGACAAGAGAGAGTTCAGCCCGTACAATCACACTCTATCCCTCTTATCCTCCGCTGGTGAAAGCTTCCAATGGCTGCTTTGTGACACCAAGTCAGCGAGGTGTGGGGGGGGTCTGCTATTCAAATATCTGTCACCGGAACAAATGGGCTTGAGGTCACTGAAGGTCACACCAGTCACGCACTGCAACTGAAGTGAATATGTTTGAATAGCCACGTGCTTTGAGATATACAAACCTGAGCTCATAATCTGGAACTGCAGTTCTTAAATTTAAACAAAGCCCTCCCTTACAGGTTATCACCCCCACAGTGTTTTTTGGCATGTAAAATGTCAAAGTAACATTCTTTGCTTATGAAACAATTTGTGTATTCTTTTTGAAAATATACAGCACTCGTATGTTCCAAGTCACATTCAAGTAAGATATCTGTGAATATGAGAATTCTCTCCTTTATTCACTTTTCATCAATTACATTAACTGCTCACCAAGAGATCCTTAAATAAAAAATTCAGTTTTAATGACAAAAAAACTTGGTCATCCAGTATGTTTTTCTCAATGCAACAGATATTTTGCTAATGTTCTCAGAATATCCCGTCCTGGACTATCACTCGTTTTGACTGTGCTACGTGGCGCGGTGGGGACAGGCGGGGAGGAAGTGGGATTAAAGTACATCTGGAGGTAGAGAGAGATACAGAGAGGTGGCAATGAATAGGTAAATAGGAAACGGTCCAGAGGTAAAGAATATAGCATCCGTTTAAGTGTGCGACTGAACGAGTAATGACCTTTGCCTTTTTAATGAGGTTATTTCCTTCTGGGTTTGTTGCAAGGTGTTCCTCAGGGCTCTGTTATCGGCCTCCACCTGCACCTGCTGCTCTTCCAGTTCGTCCACCCGACGCCCTCGCATGCGTAGCTCTTCCTGCAGTGACCGGCATCTCTGTTGACATGACAACCAGCTCTCCTCCTTCTCCTTCAGGTCCCGTGACAGCCTGTGATGGAGTGTATCGGCGTACATACACGCAGGAAAAGGCATCCAAGTGCTCAGCAAACAACTCGGTGGCAAATAAACAAATAAACTAACGTCCTCGGGTATGCGATGGACGTGCAGGAAGCTCCATCCTGACGATGGTCTGTTAAAAAAAGATGAAATGGATAAAAGCAGTTCATCTTCGGCAGGTGGGTCAGTGTTCCGCTGCATTCCAGAGAGATGCTTTCGGGAAGTCTACTATAAAAGCAAATAATCTATTGCCATAAAGGGCAACTTAAAACCACGTAAAAGGCAGCTCTATTCGTGATAGGAAAATTCAAAGAGAAGTGACTCTGAAGCGGAGTCAGAGTGCTTTAGATAGTCTGGAATCACATATACATGACGTAAAGTATTGCCATGTGGTGCTCAAAGCTCGCAAAAATAAGTTGCAGGCAAGTTTTGACATGAAGTGTCCTTTAAAAAAATCAAAGTACAATCAGTGTTCAAAGAAATGGGGAAAGCTGAACCCTGACAGCAAAAGAAACATGGCACACATACGGAAGACATTTATTAGCCTATATCTAACTCTGAAGCTAATGTGAATTTAATCACTCTTTACTCTACTTTCTCAGCCTCATTGCCGTCTGCTGAATTGAAAATGATGCCAAACGGGGTACAAAATCAGCTCAATTACCGTTTTATCTCTTCGTTTCTCTTTGCCTTTTCAGCCCAGCACTAGGTCTCCATAAGGACCACTCACTCTCTGAATAGCATTCACTCTAACCAAGGGCATAACTGCGGTATGACACTAATACAGAGGAGAACAGAGGAGGACAGAGGAGAAACGCCTCAGGAGACACACAAACATTATCCACCAAACCAAATGGTATTCAAAGCTCCGCTCGAACGAAATGCAAATCATCAGACTTTAAGGTCTTCTGCACAAGTGGGAAAAAAAAACAAGGAATATTTATCAGAACACATAGGCAAGATATTTCAGAAGTGATTAGACTAAGCGAAAGATGACAGTCGTGATAATAGCGGCAGGATTTTTACAGCTATTACTTACTGCTCTGTCTCTACGCAGGCCTGGGTGTGTCTGGAGAGCCACCCTTCGGTCTCCTTGACCTGCCTCCTGGGAGACCAGGACACATTTCATCACAAACAAAACGCTGATGCAACATGCCAGCGGGGGGGTTGGGCTGCAAGTGGGCTCACATCACGTTTCTCTTCTTTTGCGAGGGACAGCGGCTGACAGATGTTTCCTATGTACCATCGCCCTATTCTTAGAACCGTGGGCCCATTGAAGCTGCACCAGCCTCCATTCTATGGGAGCTGCTAGCTTGGTAACTGGTCACTTACTTAGCAACAGGAATAATGACCATGCTCTTAACTAGTGTCTGACTTAGAGCTCCACATTGTTGTCACGTACCAGCGTGACTGACCTTAACGAGTGACACAAGATACACTCACGCAATCTTTTCAAAGCATCTCTATAACCTTGCAGCAATGCTATGATAACAGTGGATTAATGCCAGTGTGGATTGCTTAGAGGGAGAATATGATGGGAATTTAAAGTATCTTAAAGTCTGAATGTCCATTTATTCACTGATGCAGTACGAGTTAATTATCTCGGATGGACGACAGTAGAATACCTCAAAGGATTTAACACCGCCTTCAGCATTTTACTTCATGCTGTCGTCAATAGCCATTTTAAAATCAATGCCACAATGCTGTACATTTTTATCCATGTATTTATCTCTGAATCGGTGTGTGCTTTCCGTTAGGAATCCAGCCAGCTAAAAGATTCACACGCTAAAGCGCCCACATGTGCATGTCTTTGTGTGGTGAAGACAGACCACGTATCGTGCACTCAAACCTCCGCCCACCTCCATCCGCTCTGCTGAAGTGAGAAGCAGCCCCCACCCCAACTAATCCACTTTCTCCCCTGCCACATGTGATCAAGGTCCAGTCGGCGTTTCGCATGTCTGCACAGCTGTGAGACAGATCCTCCCCTCCTCGTTTCTGGGGCTCCATCAGCATGTTAAATGCTGCACCACTGAGAAAGAGCAGTCTGGCAGCCCACGTTCTGTCTCTATCTCTCCGCCTCTCTTCTGTCAAGGTCAGGCTATGCTGGGACCAGTTCTCAGCTGGTATTATCTAGTGTCTCTTCAGGTGCATATATGTGCACTGTTTGGTCTCAAGGCATGCAGTTCCTACTCGGCAGGTAACGGTAGTGTGAAGACAATAGTAAATCACAAGAAAATTGAAAACCCTTCCAGGTCCAGTAGACCATTAGATTCTGCTGAAAAGGCTGCATACGTGGGTTGGTCTCTCTGGTACAGTTTTAGATTGGTTCAGGTCTTATCTATGTGGGTGTAAATATTGTGTTGCACTTGGTTCCCATTTCTCAAAGCATTAAACTATCATATGCGGAGTTCCCCAAGGCTCAATTTTAGGCCCTATATTATTCAATCTATGAATGCTACCGCTGTCAACTTTAATAGATAAATATAAAATCGGCTTCCATGAGTATGCAGATGACACACAGTTATATGCCTGGTGCTGGCCTGAGGAGGACAGGCTTCCCCCTTTGAGCCTGGCTCCTCCCAAGGTTTCTTCCTCTTGAGGGAGTTTTTCCTTGCCACTGTCGCCTTTGGCTTACTCTCTGGGGA
>JAACJT020000031.1:1243235-1265626 GCA_009936485.2 Gymnarchus niloticus | reverse complement strand
AAAGGCCCAAACCCCCCCCCCCCCACCCTCATTTGGTGAACATAATTCCTAGGCCCCACCCCCCCCCCCCCCCCACTGTGAATTTTCCTCCCCCTCCTCATGACCGCAGAAAGCAGACAGACAGGTACTGGCGTATGATCACCCACGCCCATCTGGCCGGCCTGTAACCAGGCGCTGAGTCATACATCACCAGAAGCTCGGGTTCGGGGGGTGGCTGTGTGGCAGTGAGCCCACTCCACCGCACGACATCACTCCAGGCGGCATCAGGGCCGTGGCCAAACTACTTGGTCCGAGGGACTAGTGCTGAAGAACCAGAGAATGGGTCCACGCTAAGGTAAAAGTGTATATTTTACAGTTGTTCTGCTCGTTAGACTTTTTAATGAAAGCATAATGACAATCTGGATGTGATGCTGTTAACCAGACAAAAGGACCTCCTGACATTTATTTTCATCCTTATTGGTAAAACACATCCACACAAACACACACACACACCTCCCTGAACACCCGGCGACTCTGTGACTGGTATCCCTCCTACACACTCCACTTTCAACCCATTAAACCCATTTCCCTGTTATCGCTACTTGGTTATTATCCAAGAACAGACAGCACCTGGAATAAAAATAATCAGGCCTTACTAGTGACTAGCTTCAGAAAAGCCAGAGCGTAAGTGTATTTTTCCCACTCATCCAACATCTGCACGCAGAGTGACATTCCGAGACATGCGGGGCAACAGCGCAGCCCTTGTTAGGAATACACGTCCATCACAGCGTCAGTGTGAGAGCTTCATATCTAGGTCTGGAAGAAGGTGGAAACAGGCCAAGGAGGAGAGAGTGATTAACGCTATCGAGAAAGGAGCACAGCTGTACGAAGATGACAGGAGAAAGAGTGGTTTAAAGCCTGCCACTGGAGCCGTGTGTGAATGCACAGAGACCTATGTCCATAAGCAGTCACAGCCAGTACTCCTCAGGCACAAGTTTGCCTATGTAGACGGCACAGCGATGCTCCCAGCTTGCATGCCTGTGCACTTTGGTCCTACCTGTACGCTGCACAGAGGAACCTCATGCCTGCAGCAGATCGCAGAGTACCTACAGTACATCTGTTAATATCTGAAACCATGGACCGTGGACCGTGTATTACGTGCGGGAAGAGGGCTCGTACCTGCTTGTGTGCCGCGGCAGCTTTGAAGGAGCTGGCTGCTCCAGTCCTTCCAGAAGCTGTGGAGTTGGAGAAAGCTGCGAGAGGCGTCCCGCATCTCCCGGCGAGATGAGCTGAGCAGAGACAAGGCAGCCTCCAGGGCCTTCTTCTGAAGCTCGGTCCGCGTCCTGCAATGACAAGACCATAGGTCAGAGTACGTGAGGGAGGATAGATGTACAGGAAACGTGACCAGTCACAATCTGAAGGAAAAATAATCTTCCCTATCGGTTTTCCACACATGTACGTAAAGTAAAATACCAGTCAGTGATAAACAGGATGAAGCATAATGGCCAATCTGGAAAGAACGACACATGGAACCTGTGCACCGTGATGAGGAAGCCAAGCATACGGCATCAATAAGCATGTATCAGAACAATCATCGGGGAAAAATGGTGGTGAATTAGGGAATGGGCATCGAAAGGCAGTCTACAGTGCTTTCTATAGGCCTGGGGGGGGGGGCACAATGGCCAACATCTATATCATTAATCATGGAGGAAGAACAGATATCATAGAACATCATTTTTTAAATGTGGGACAGGAAATGGCATTTCTGAAGAAAGTAAGCAGCAAGTCAGCCATACCTGCAGTACTCCAAAATCATCATCATGAGAATTACCATCGGATTTAGAGAGGCAGTTAATCTAAAATGCATGTCTCCCGTGTTTTTGGACTGTAGGAGGAATCTGGAGTAACTGTGGAACCTCACATGGACACAGGAAAAAAGAATATGGAGAGCCAGACCAGAGGTCAGACCCACAGCCCTGGAGGTATCAGTCCACAACGCCGCATACTAAGCCAATGTGCTGCTCATCAGTACAGCCTAACCTTTTAAATTCTTTTAGTAAACGCTCATTCCATCATTGAAAAAAAGCATAAAATTGCAAGCTAACCCTGTAAAAAGAGGCCGCAGAGGAATCTGAAGAAAAACCCTAACCGTTATTTCATGGCCAGACGTGGCTCTGTGACGGAACATATTAGCCACCTGGTGCCGTGAACAACGGCAGCCCAAAACACAGAACAGGCTGAGCCTGACACTGCTCTAAGCTGGAATCACTAATCGTCGAGCTTAGAATCCCATGTGTGCCACGAGAACAGCCAACAGATCAACGGTCCCTTCATTTGCATAGTTAGGTAGCGAATGGGCAGTCAGAAAGACGCCAAGCTCCATAGAACAAAAAAAAAAAAAAACTGTGATTAAAAATGAAACTAAAAGGGGGACAAATTATTAAGCTCGGGCCCATCAGGTGCGCAGAAATGTGCTTGATTGTGGAGGACACACAGGCAGACCTAAGTTTATGAGAGACTCGTATTCAAGCTCATGTTTCCCTCTGATGTGACCCCTGGCACCAAGCATTCTCCGGGCTGGGCACGTGCACACGCACACATTTACACACAGAGGCGCTGAGGGCCGAAGTGGCTTTCATTTGGCTTGGCACGTGACGTCACCTCCGTCTTAAACGCAGCGACAGTCGGGTTCAGTCATCACACACCTGTACACCACCAGAGAAGGCACAGCGGCCCCTTCAGCCACGTCCGTTCCTGCTTCCCCTCAGCCGTGTCCAGAGGAGCCTGAGCATGCAGGTGTTTCCCTCACAGGTGTGGGCCTCGAGGGTTTGTTTTAGAGGGCCTACCGCTACCATGGGGCCATTGTCTAGTTAACAGACATCCACCCCCATCACGAAACACCCAAATAAACAAAAGAACAGGCCTGCTCTGACCCTTTGTCCTTCTCTCTCCTCAACTGGAGTCTTTCCTGTTTCCTTCTGTCCTTGGTCTGCCGCTCTCTCATATACTCCATCGTGTCCTCTGGCCCCCCAACTGCCAGACGCTAAGCCGTTAGCTATATTGTTTTCCCCTTTCCTCACCTGAGGCGACGGCAGCTCTCACGCACCGGCTCCAGCTGCCGCTGCAGGCACCTCCGCTCCACACTCACGCTCTCCAGCTGTTGTCCGAGGACCTGTAATCTGACGTGCACACACAGCACAGCAAAGAGAAAACAGGCTGGCGATACATCCCCTTTAATTAACAAGCCAAAAACAAAGAAAGCTACTCTTTGCTTTACCGGCGAACGTCTTTCCACACTTTTTTTTTCCTAGAACGGCTACTGATGTTCTGAGACAACCTCTTGCAGCTGCATGAATTCCAAAGCTAGAATACATTTAACCTGCTTTTTAAAAAACCGAGACTGTAGGAGGAAGAGGAAGAGAAAGGGAGAAAAATTGCATACAAAAAGAGCACAGGAAGCAGGATAATAGCCATGAAAATCCAGTCTTTAATGCTTTATCTCTTATTTACGAGTTATTCAAGAGGATAAAATAAGAAATTAATATATGCAAACACTTGAAAGCTTACATCAAAAAGCATTTGATAAAGTACCTAAGAGAAGCAGAACTTGGTCTGACAGAAACTGATCTGTGCCATTACGCTGCTTTATAACCTTCTGTGAGTGAGTGCTGTAATCATTTTCCACAGATGCTTTGCAAAGAGCTGATAAACAAGCGAGGAGCTTTAAAGGGGCTCGAAGATGCCCACCGACGAAAGGACTTCAAAACGCACGTAGATGATGGCTGCTAATCCCAGACATTAATAGGCTTGCTGCGAGCACCAGCTCCTAAACTGGGCAAGATGAAAAAAGACCAGCAACACCATGGAGTGAACTGGGTTTTAATCACAGGGATCTTGACACACAGATACGCAGACAAATCCTGCCACTGAAGCATGTGGGAAAAAATGTCTTTATACAAATACAACTTTTGCCCAATCTTGGGGCAGCGTGGATTCAGCCAGGGTATCTCACCTGGATGTGTCTCCCCTGGGCACCAGGGTATCTCACCTGGATGTGTCTCCCCTGGGCACCAGGGTATCTCCAGCTCATCCATTCGCTCTGCATGCACCCAAGACCTTAGTAACTAGGCTTCTGGCAACATGCTGAGGGATCAAATCCCAGACTCTGCATCCACAACTGAGAAGATTTACTAAGATATTCACCATACAGACCCTGTCTCTGTTCAGTGCCGCTTAATACATTCTGTTTAAAATCGGTTGATATGGATTTATGGTTCAGTACGTTAAACACTTGGTCAGAACTTGCTTTTAATTTTAGTAAAGAAATAAAACTGACTACAGCAAAGTACTACAATTGACCATGCCCGAATACAGAAATTTACTATGGTAAAAAATGATTACGCTCAATTATAGAAGTTGGCAACACGGCAAACAAATGCAAAAAAAAAAAAAACAAAACATAGATTCACAAGTGTGTGTGTTTGCTAGCATGTGCATTACCCTGTGTTTGTATTGATCTCATCTTGTGTTTACTTTATGTTGCTTGGTGACCATGCATGATGCCATAGCAATGGCTTTAACCATCCAAACAGCAGAGCGTTCAGTATGTGCTCTGTAAATCCATCTGATTCACTCTGGGCTTTTCTGACCTGCTATGTTTGTCCCTTCAGAAAGATGTAAAAAGTTACCATAACTATAACAGTAGCATCTGGGCAGACAGGTCATATTACTGTTAAAAAAAAAAAACAGATCAGCAGTCAGAAGGTTTTAGGTTTGAGTCCCAGAGATGCTTTTATACTTGTAAAAGCTGAGTTCTTAACCACGACTCCTTCACTTTTAAGCAGCTGACATTTAAACGGTAAGCTGCAGAAGTCTCTGTTTCTTAGAACTTGCTGTCTGTCAGTCACACCACAGATGTTTATTTATCAGGCATGTTAAAAAGACTAGTGCTGGTGTTAGCGCAGTTGCTAATGGCAATAATGAACGTGGACAATACGAGTACATCACCAAAAAGTAAGCACTCTGCTGTTTTCTCGTAAAAGGCACTCATTATTCCAGAATATATGGTGTCACGTTCCCCTCTAAATTCAAAGTGTATTTCCATCATCTCCATGCAGCAGTGACAATAACATCCTCCAAGTTTCAGAATGGTGTACAATGACATGAAATGGTGAGGCTTGGATGTATGCTTATGACATTCTGTCAATATCGATATGCAAATATATTATATAACTGTATACAGGAGCCATTCCCAGTGTAAAAATGGCCTGCTCTTTGCCACTTGTGTATTATGGTATTAAAAAGGCCATATCCTCCCCTTTATCTTCTGATTGCTTATCTTGGGTGGGGCAACGGGCAGGCCTGAAACCTACCCTGAGCATCACAGGGCAAAAGACAGGGGTGTCAGTCCAACGCAGGGCTCACATAAACAATCGATATTAAGTACGTTATCCACGAATGTAATTATTGTTATTGCTTTTGCTTTCTGAATTATGACCCTGAACTCCTGAGATGATGAACTGGGCAATCTTCTGAATGATAAACCAGAATAGTGAGCAGGTCCAGTAAGCGATAATCATATTGGTGTGGTACACACAGGCAAGCTCCCACTTTCACTTCCGTAAATGACTACAGAGTGCGTGCATCACTTACCAACGGCACATAACGCTAACACGCATATGCCACGCACCCATTAGCCTGCCTTACACACACACACACACACACACACACACACACGCACACACACAGGCACACACGCACGGAGGCTCTCACACAGCTGGTGAGACTGGTTTTGTGGGCCTCTGAACTCGACTAGAGCAACTTTCCCAGAGCTGTGTGTGACCGTATGCGGATGTGAGAAACCAGCAGGCGACCGATCTGCCCATCGACTTCCTGTTCCACCAGCTCTGTAAGGTGCATTCATATGGGTCAAGCACACAATCTTACAAAGCATTCATACAGGTCACACATACAAACACATGCACAAACAGTCAAACTCTAGTATACACGCGTACGCAATTTATTTAAGTAGGTCACTCACACACATAGTACTACACACATATCCATGAGGGTGTGTGACACACAGACGTTTGTCAGCAGCTAATGGAAGTTACACATCTCTCTCTCCCTCTCTCAATCTCTCACGCTTTGTGACTCAAACAGCATTCACAAGTCAGTCTGACGGTTGTAAATAGGTGGTCAATGTAAAACCAACACCCTGCCATTAACCTTTTTAAATGATGAGAACCGGGGATTAAAACCTATACACATCCCACAACACTCGTACATTTTCTCACATCCTCTTCCGTGAGCAAAACTCGGTTACAATTTGCATGCTTGCACCGTTCTTGCCATTACTGGAAACACATCATTAGATGTGTACTACATAGTGTTGTTGGCACATGAACCAAGCTTAACCCAAAACGACTGCCAAAAGAAATGAACGCAGAGGCTCATCCACGAATGTAATTGCTGTTCTTCCAGCAGGGTCACACACTCCGTTGCGTGTTATTATTAGCAGCTGTAGACATACTGTAACAAGAGCCACAATTACAAGGATTCCACCCCCCCAACGCAAAATATTGCAGGCATACATGTTGAGAGGTTTACATTTGATTGAGATTTTTAGGGGTATAATTACACGCCACATTCACGTCACACAAGGAAAAAAATGACGCAGTTTTCGCCCATGAGTCACATTATAATTGGCACGCTAAAACCTTGAATTAAAATTGCTCTCACACTACTAAGACGGCAAGAGCACAGACAAGTCGATCGTAAGACACAGACACAGAAAGATAAACATTAACATACACCAGACGGGTTTCACTACCACTTTGGAACCAAGGTCAAGTATGTGGGTCAGGACCAGATTCTGTGGTTACTGACTACTACTTACTGTAGAAACAAATCACTCATCTAACAAGCTCTCCTGCCTCAAGAAACATCAGCCCTCCTCTCCACTGCAGAAATGAGACAGAAAGCATTAATCTCCTTGCTCACTTTTCCACTGGTCCCTCTGTCCATATTCCTCTTAGCATTTGTATCGAGCTGAAAAATGTCGTGTCATAAGTTTCAATTAAACATCTTAATTAAGTGAGAGAAACAGTTATTTTAAGGCACAGTAACGTCAGTCTTTCTGGAAAAGGTCATTTGTGTGATAAAAAGTAATAAAATAAATCAGGGAATCGGAAATACTTCATTAACTCAAACAAAACAATGAGAGGTGAACATGACAGGTCATTTATGCAGCGCCTCTCAATCTCACAGCTTCAATACGCACCCTTCCAACATGGCTGAGTGCCACGGGTTTCTACCCCATTCCAGTGAATACGGTGTACCTTTTAATGTCAGAGCGACACCGCCGACCGCTCATCCAACAGTAATTTTGTGAAAGCAGAAAGGAGCCAGTGGAGAACAGGACGGCCAGACTGACAATGTACGTCAGTCATCTCCATCAGGAGGAATGTGGCAGCAGTTAAGAGGGTGGCTAAGAGCTCAGCCACTCAGAGGCATTTGCAACAATGGGCAGAAGGAGCTTACCGATGGCCTGATAATCTATGCTTTAATTCCTGGAAGCCGATCTACTCTGGTTTTTTACTTAATTGTACGTCCATTCTGAAGTACATTTGAAGGATGCTTACAGTTTGCATGAGGAGATTTTAGTCCAGTTTCAAAACTTGGAGAAATTAAACATCATTAAAGAAAGAATCAGCAATTTTAGTCATACCGGGAATTCAGTACGTATCAAATTTGAAAGTGGATGTACACTAACAAGACAGCTTAGCCTTTGCCAGCACCAGGTTAGGTACCCATGTTAAGAGTCTACCTGAGACAAGAACGACACCATTTTGGTCCCACGTCAGTATGGGAGCCACCATATCTACCCTAGTCATGCTCACCGGTCAGCCTGCTCATGCTGGAGTGACGTCAGCTCCTCCAGCTGATCCTGGAGGGCCTTTTCCCGCTCAGCACTGCCCTGGAACTGGACCAGTTCCCGCTCCGCGGCGCACAGCCTCTCCTGCAGCCGCTGAAACTCGTGGAGAATCAGGTAACTCACCCCACAGTACTTGCATACCGTCTCCATTGGCCCCATCTGCACAGCAACAAAGGCAGAAACGTCTGTCAGCCATCACGAGCAAATGATTTCGGGTCCATCCGTGATGAATTCTAACAGGAGCCAGTGATTCAATGACCAAAGGGGCATCGAAAACACAAGATCTGGCGACGTTCCTCACATTGCACCCTCGAGTGAAGTATTTGACCGCTACTGTGCAACGTGAGTCACCCAGATACTGAAACGACTCCGATTGCTTTGAATAAACCTTTAAAGAATTACGGTGAACAGCACAATTTACTAAGATTGCCAAGAGGAACCTTTTGTCCTTAAGCAGGTTTAGGCAAACGGTTTACCATCCTCACAGTGTATTGCTGGGCACTGATTCGCAGGGGCTCTTTTCAGACGAGCTCTACAATGGGAACAATCGTGGGAAGAGAGGTTTGCCTCAGCTGAGCACCTGCAGCAGACACTGGCACCTAATTTTCTACAACGTTTCCATACTTTAAAGGTCTACACGTTTTTTTTTTCCTTTCTCCATTTGAAAAAAGTCATTCAGGAGATTTACTGCATACTGGTATGTATTTATACTGAACTAATATCCTTAAGCTATTAATAAACCCTAAAAAGCATTGTCCTTTTGTTTGATAATATAGTACACATAAACTAAGACATGCAGAAAATAATTGGTGCATTAATATGGAATATCTGTGCATGGTTTAATTTTGGACGTACCTTTTAAATAGTCATTTACAGGCCTGCACAACGATAAGATTCATCAAAATCCAATACAAAAACCCTAAATATCTGGATACTCCAAAAAAAAAAACTTGGAGGGGAGCCGAACTGCAATACTCGCCCAGAGAACTACAAAGGAGAAGAATTGGGGAAAGGAGCGATAGACACTTCTTGCTGCCTTTTGGTTGGTGCAATGAGTAACTGGTGCTCTGCCAGCAGGAACAGCAGGTGACTTAATTAAATGGTCTGTAGCTTATTATTTGTTCCAGTGTGTCCATAGTATTTTTCCCCAAAAGTAATTACCATCAAGCGTATCGTTCGTACATAACTTGAACTTTTGGAAGCTCTCACTGATGGAAGTTTGTAAGCTCAAAATGATGGAATTATCCAAGTTCGGCTGACATTACATGCTGTGTCTTAACACCACTGACAGGTACGTAGGTTATGGTATCAAATTACAATTTAGTACAATAATGAATTAGATTAGCATCAGCCTCTAGCCTGGCACACTGCACAGACCACGCTCTCCACTCTAACACAACACATTCCGATTCTACCCAATTACCCCAGTGGTGCTTTGCAAGTGTATGTGCCCCCCCCACCACCGGGGCCCAGCGGGTCATGAGCTGACACGGGGATTCTCCTCCTCTGGCCCCCCTCGGTGCTACTCACAGCACGAGGACAGAGCGGCCAACTCCGTGAGGCCCAAAATTCCAAGATTAGACTGGGGGCTAGAAAGAAGAAAGAGGAGAGAATGCAGGGATGGTGGACCGTGCCTGATTGACAATACTTCAAAGGAGGCATTGAGGTGTGACGTGTACTCTGCGATGTAGTCCCATGGTCTGGGTAAGAATAAATACATTGTGACACAGAAAAAATACTGTGAAGATCTCACTGCTGAAGCTCTCACTGCTGAAGCGAGCACTGAAGCTCTCACTGCTGAAGCGAGCACTGCTGAAGCGAGCACTGCTGAAGCGAGCACGCATTCCCACGGAGATACCTGCAGCAACAGGCTGCTCTCTCTGATCTCTCACAAAGAGAATGTAGCAGGTTACGCAAGAACACAGGAGATGTTGCTGCTGCCAGAAACGGAATCGTTCACATGTGTTTGTGCGGCCAGAGGAGGATGAGCTTCCCCCTTGATTCTGGTTCCTCCCAAGGTTTCTTCCTCCTGAGGGAGATTTTCCTTGCCGCTGTTACGCCTGTCTTACTCTCTTGGGACCTCAGGCCCATGACTCCATAGAGCGCTTTGTGACAATGCCCTTCGTTAAAAGCTCTATAGACAAAAACTGAAAAGAAGAAAGAAGCGACACTGGAATGCCAGACCAACCGTATAACAGTGTGGCCATTTCCAGTATTCGAAAAGGGGTGAAACGTGTCTGAGTTTTAACTATCTATTATTCATGCACAGGCGAAGTGAATGGCCCTGTGGGGGACCCCACAACGAGACACTCTCACAGTAAACCCTCGCTACGCTCACATCAAATATGCAAGGGACAGACAGTCTGGTCACCACCAGCACAGAGTAGCCCGGCAGGGGGGTGTGCTACTGAAGTAAAGTAGAAGCAAACGAAGCGAGACAGAACGAACGGGCCGGGATGGGGGGGCACTGCATTTCTCAAGGAGTCGACTGCATTACTCAGTCAGCCAAGCTCAGGTCCACTGACCCAGCATCAGCACCATTCTCAGCAGAAGCCACCCCACCTCAGAACAGAACACACACTGACGCCTCGTGATCCCAGTGCCATCACCCACGTCTGCATGTCTTCTGGGGCACCTGGGGCTGCTCTGGAATCACGGAATGGCACCCTGAAGACCGTTAGCTCACTTCCCTGCATGTGCACACTGTATGTCGAGGCTCCTGAGCACAGAACATCTTGCACTGCACTTAGTCTCCGGTATTTGTGGAAAATATACCTTTTAAATAAAATGGATCATTATGCTAATACAGCAGAATTTCCCCACGTGTGGGGTGGCTCTGACGGGTTTCTTTTACAGCTTTATCACCTTTTTTCAGCACAAAGGTAGCAAGATAAATTCGAAAACCTCTAACACAGGTGTAGGTATAAATCAGGCGCTCTTTACCTGTTGAATTTCCAGTGGCAGAGGGTAAACAGGGCTGTATTTCTCAATTTGCTCATCCTGTCTGCTTGGGTCCCCTAAATAATATTGTGAAAGAATTAAACAGTGACTTTTTATTCAAAAGTCTTACGCAGCCGCAGTATTTGTGGCCCCTGAGGTTGTAGGTACCCTTAATATACGCATTATACTGTGTTACTCATATCTATTGCTGTCAAGATAAACAGTTTTACAGTTCTGAACCGTCGAAGTTAAAATAATAATATTTTGTATAAAGTTCTATAATTCTTATTGGGATCAATTTACCTACCCATTATTTAGCTTTATTTTCTGGGGGAAAAAGAAAATACGACGACTCGGAGAGTTTACGAACTTCTCTCTTCGCTCGCGTCGGGGAAACCCAAGCGTTGACTGTTGCCATGGAGACCGCGCGCGCCGTACGCAGAATGCGCAGCGGCGGGTGGCGCGCGCGAGCCGCCCCGCCGGGCCTTGCGTGACTTCTCGCGACTGGTGCGGGACGAGCGTCACTCCGCCGCGGACGAGCACGGCCGACGAGAAGGTCACCGGAGCCTGGGAATCGCTGTGCGCCCGTGTTGGCCGAGCGTTTGTTGAATAGCCTCAGACGCACATTTAAAATGCGGCCAGGCAATCCTAGCGGGGCTTTACAGCATTGTGGGGCCATTCCTTTGGGGCAAATTTCATAGCAAATACATTTTATCTGACGCTACATTACCAACGGTACCCCCCTTGAAAATATAGGTTAATGCAATTTGCTGTAAATGTGTGTTTCCATCAGTAAATCGTGTGGACCATATTATTGATTTCACCACCCACTGACTGTAGGGTGATTGTTCCTGCCGGTTTATCCGCCTTTGCAGAGTAAAGGACGAGTGTTTTTTTATTTTAATTTATTTTAAATGAGTGCGATGTTTTTGCATGGGAGGAAACCCTCAAAGCTCCAGCCTTTGGTGCCTTGTAACACTGAACCAGTGTAAAATAACACAAATGGCCTCTCATTGTCTGTCAATAGACTTTACAGCCCCTCGAATCATTCATTAGACCTTCATTCGTTCAAACAAGCCGTCCCCTGTATCTTTGTACGATTTATCCGACTCAGTCTGTCATAAGACAAAATTTTAAAGCTGAACCTGTTTCTCTAAAATGCAACAAAATACGTGGACCGTCGTCGTTGTCACAAAGCCATCAAATATTTGTTGTACGCACACTGGAGGCCGGGTATCTTGACGCAGCTGCCAGCGCGTCATTCTCCCTGTTTGCCCTGTCATCTGAGGCAGCCGCTCCGCTCAGGTATCCGCATGGAGGCGTGCGTGATGTCAACAGAAGATCGTGCGAGGAGGCCGGCGTCCAGATGCGGGAGAGACGAGGGGTCAAGCGGAGCGTAACGCATAAATAGAGGCGGCGGCGGCGGCGCGCGAGCGGGTGCGAGCGCTGTCACGCGCGTTATCACGCGCGTCTCGGCTTACTGCAAAGATTTTAAACTTAACCTACCGGTTTATACTGTTTATACAACTAATCCTCTAACCGTTCTTGCATTATGATTAATAATATTGCAGTTGTCGGCATTTTCTTGTTATGCATCAATTATAAAAATACAATCATTTATTTATAGTACTATAAACGCAGCCTATATATTGCATTGACATCTGAAATCGACTGATGTATTTGCATGTAAAATAAATATCCACCTCTCGGATATATTCCTGCGGGGGCTTAACTTGACACCGCCGATGTGCACAGTTCGTGCCACATGTGAATGGAGGCTGCCTTTATTTTAACCATTCGTGGCCCCGAGGCGTTCACAGCCCCAAGGATTTCTGTCTCCCCGGGAACCGAAACAGCACACAGTCCGTCCCCCGCACGCAAATGCTGAGGCACGGCACACACAGCCGACTCATTTCAAGGCACGATATCGCCTCAGCCGCTTTCCTTGGGCGCCTCAATTGCACAGCTGCGTGACGGCTGAACGTTATTTTAACGTTATTATTCCGTCAACGCTGCTCGCGGTCCTTCCCTCACTTTGCGGCATAGCCTAACGTGCGTCTGGCTCCATGCATCACTTTATATGAGGAATAAACGCGCAGCCTGCTTTTTTCTTTCTTCGAGACACTTAAAGTTTTACGCAGCGGCTTTTTGTACGTACGACCATGCTGCTTGACGCTGGCAACTTCACGTACTCAAAGTCGGGTGTGTGTGTGTGTGTGTGTGTGTGTGTGAGCCAAAGTGCTCGTATAAATAGTTATTCATGACAGAGCGGAGAGCCTGGTAACTACTCTCACGCCACTTCTGTATTACACATTTGCACTGCGGATGTCGTGACAATTCTCCGTCACGTCAGTTCAAATAACCGCAGAGGGACTGAAGTATGCAGTCACGCAGCACCCGGGAGGGGCAGGGTGGGATATCAGTAGATGTGGCAGCAGTTAAAACACAGGCCATGCACTAAATAAAGCACACCGTGTGTGTTTTACAACCAGAATACACAACTATGAAATCGGCTATTCTCAGTTTCTGATTTACTCACACGTATTTACTGAAAATGTGCTGGTTATTTATAGACCACGTCAAGGGCAAAGGAGGGAAAGAAATCAACATGAACAGACAACAACATCACTTATTTTTAATATCCGAGGCCTATTTTATATGGGAAACAAAAATAGCTTAGCTAAATATTTGGGGCCCAATGGGTTCTATGCCCCTGGACTATGGATTCATGTGGATGATCCACTCAATTTGTTCAATATACTTGTGCAATTATTTAACAGTCAGCTTCATCCTCGCCCCTGTTTCGGTTTTGCCAGATTTTCATATGTTCTCTCGTGATTTGCTTGGGTTTTACTCGAACACTCTGGTCTCCTCTTACAATCACAATTTTTTTTTTTTTAAATTATTTATTTAATTGATCAATTTATTCAGGTACATTTAAAATCAATACGATCAACTCACAGAATTTCAAAATGTACTTGAAACTGATGATCCCACAGTGCTAGTAGTTTATAATACAGTACATGGACTGGTCACACTCCGTCAGTGACGGGGTTAGAGCGGGCTTCAGTTCTACATAGACAGCTGCAGTTCTAGGATTGTGCCCCTGGTTTGTCCATTAGAAAGAATGTAATGGAAGAGTACTTTTAAATGCCCTTTACTCTGGGATCTCACGACGTGGAGCGTCACAAAGGCAGGGAACCGGCACCATAAAACGTGCTTCCGTTGATATCGTGTCACACTCCCTCGCTTTCCGCCCTCCTCCGGGGCAAAGCGGTGACTCAGTCACGCCTGCCTCTTGGTACATTTGGCGCTTCCTCCCTTGTTCCCCAGGATCCGTGCTTTTGTCCTGACTCTGGATTATGTAGTCCAATTAATACCTCGGGACACGTTGTTCTATCCAGCCATCCATCAATTTTGGACGCTAGTACACTAATCGCAGGGCCTGACCATTTTGTCTGTCATACCTCGTCTTCAGAGCCACGTTGGATGGATGACTCTGAAGTATTTCCCATTTCCTTATTGGTACTTATTGATCGTACATTTTACCCATTTAAAATTCACTACCTCAGCACTTTACCCTGGAGGGGTATTATCATCATTCAGAGCCACAGAGGATTCTCCATAGAATTTTACTTTAAAACGGGAATAAAAAGATAGCTGAATGTAATAATTAAATTAAATATGTAAAGCCATCACTATCTATCGGTTTGTGTTTGATATGACAGTTGAAGTCTGCTACTGTGTGTGTTAGCAAAGAAAAACCGGCTGATTTCATGTGGTACTTCCTTCTAGAGGTGATACTTGTAATGAATGCATTGGTGATGTGAAGTGTAAACTTAATTAACGCCTCTTCCCACAGCACACACCGCAATAACGAAGCAGAACATGGGGTGGAGCCTGCCTTAATTTCCCTGCACTGTTTAATGGGCCGCGCTCCAGCGCCGTGTCCCGACCTGATTGGTATCAGACCCTTCTGTGGAGTTATCTTCAGCTGGACCACCCAAGATGCATAAAAACAAGAATTCATCTGCCACTTGGTATTCTGGGTTCACGATGACCAACCTCTCAGCACAAATGTTCTCCGCTTATTTTGAGAGAAAGTGTTCGGTTGTTCGGAATGAATTGTCCCCTTGGCGGGGCAGAGGAAGTGCGAAGACAGATTTGTGCTGTGGCCCAATCGAACCTACAGGCATGTGTGGAGGTGGTTCACACCTTCCCTTTTGTCCTTATTTTGTTTATTGCTGGTTTTCATTTCTTCTTTGTGAAGAACGGCTCTGTTCATGTTTAATATTATCATAACCTGAAACCTGTGTCAAGAAAGAACAGGAAAATATCTTTGTAGCTTTATCTTCTAGAAAGGCTAACTGCAGAAGAAAGGTGCGTCCTGAAGATAAGTATACTTAAGCAGGATTTGTGTCTGGTGCAAAGTTCGCCTCGTCAAAGTTAAAAGCAGATCCGAACTGAACAGAGAAAGAACACACAACACACTAAAATAAAAACACTCACACAAGGAACAGCACGTTTTTAAGGTCTGGCACCAGGGAATCAAAGGTTGAAAACTCCACACACAAAGAGTGTGATTCCTGAGCCTCACCAATCCGTCTCTGAGCAAAGAAATGCGGCTTCTTCTTTGTTTTTCATCTTGCCAGTGGTGCTTATATTCTTGGCTCAAATTTGATGTCAGCCCTTAATTAAAGACATGGCTTTGAGTCCACATGAGTTTGGCACGGCAAAGCAAAGAAGACTGCACTGAAGTTAATTAGCATGCTTTTGGCAAGTATGGCCCATGACAGCAAAATATCGGGGTCACGGTGGCAGGACTCCGCATCATTATATCTGTGCCTGGTACTGACACGGCAAACAGAATCACAGCGAACTAATCATGCGTTACGAGGTCCACTTTGTCTTTTAAATGGTATGTTTAATGCTATATACCTGAAAATGTAGTGAATTTTTACGATGTTTAATTATAGCTGTTCACATTTTCAGGTAAGTGAAGGATACTCGTTCCCCTCGGGAACTTTGGCTGACAAAGATCTGCTCCTTAACCATGTGGCAGTGATGTCCAGGGTCTTCTGTTGCTGTATTAATCAGGGACGGTTCAGGATTAGGAATGAGCTAGAACAAAACTGTGAACGTGGGTGACAGCGCTTGACACGACGCCTCTACATACCCACAATGCAGACTTGTTCTTGACAACCCCTTTCACTGTGCTCTGCCTGTGTCCCTAACAACTGCTACCATGGCGCTGGATTCTGTCATCTGTAACGTCCAACAAGAGGCCTTTGAATACAGCACAACGGGATGAGAAACATACCCAGGCTGATCGCTGACACCTTTGTGACAGAAAAAGGAACGATGAAGAACAGTCTCTGTCATTTCCACGTCCATCCTTATCAGAAGTCCTGAGGTCGTGATTGGATAAGTGGTCCTTTGAGATATTGTGAGTTCTCAATCCATGAAGGCTAAAGGTTGCTCATTTGACTTAGATACTGTAGAGCTTATAGCTCTACTCACAGAGTTAGAACAGCTGAAATTCAGTGGAATTTTCCAGCACAGATTGCTGACGGAATCAGATTGCTGCCACTTGCTTTCAGGATGCTCGAAGTTGTTTATTGGTGGTAAGCAGCAGCCATATCATGGGGTGATGAAGCTGACATCACCAGGTAATTTGTGTCATCTGGGTGGTCCCTACTGGAGCACACATGCTCTGCTGAGCTCTGGTCACACTCGCTGACTACTTTGACTTGCTTCCTATCACTCCACTTTTATCAAGCCAACCGAAGAAAAAAAAAAATCCACGAAATCCAAAGACGCCGACACGTGGCCTACCTGGTATTGGCCGATAGGAGCCGTAGCCTTAGAGGGCTCTGGGAGTCTATCAAAATGAGAGATGTCTGCAAACTAGACTAGCAGAGCAATGTCAGGTGACTGGGGGCTGTTAGAAATATGCAGGCCCCACGGCTGGTTGCCAAGGAAACAGCAACAACAAACACCAGCCCACCTGACTGGCCTCTTTGCTTGGGGAGGCAAACTAACATAACGGAAAACGGACAGCAAGGCCATGCAATTACACAGAAGTGATCTGAGATGAGAAAATGCATGAAGAACAGCTGGATGCTTGAAGGAGTGCATGCTTTACTAACATTTGTAAGTGTGCTGGTGAGTTTGCGTGCATCAGTGTGTGTATATATCCTGACTCTAAACACAAAACAGCCGTGAAGGATTGTCCTGTGAGATGGAAATGATAGTTTTCTCTGATCGGAACATGAGGGACCGTCCTGTCTCTCTTTAACCTGAACACCATCAGCGTGACGTAAACGACCGCCCCAACGGATGAAAAAGACCACCTAGAGCTCCACCCAGCTGGGCGTGAGGTCCTAATGAAAGGAGCTGTCCCTTCCCCACAAGAAAATCCCACTATCCCACTAAATGCCGCGGTGATCACTTTACCATCTCTGTGTGGGTGGATTCACTCTGGATCTCTTCTCCCTTTTGATGTTACTCGTCTCTTTCTGTCTGCCTCTCTGTGTCTCGCAGACCCATCGCTGGGCGTGTGCATTCCTGAGGGCTGAACATCCTGTTGCCTCACGTTGGCTCGCCGCTCCGCACGTACGCATGCCACACACACACACACACGCAACACACACACACTCTACCACCACACACGCCCCCCGGGCACCAGCCGTCCCAGCACCTCCCAGCTTTTTAAACAGGAAATGGGGGTGCACGCAGTCTTGTATCGGTCCAGGCATAAAACACTACACTCACTTCAGGTACTCAGGCTATCAGAGGCCCGCCCACTTCCTCCTCTCTCTGATTGTCCATTGGCTCCTGTGGAGGAGTTCACGCTCTCATAGGCTTTATGAAATCACAGATGGGAAAATATGAAGACCTTAGAGGCAGCTTAGCCTTGCCATGGGGCCTCCTTCCCCGAAAGCACCGAGGTTTCATTCCGAACAGAAGCTTATGCTAACCTTTTCTGCTCAAAATATGAGTTTAATTACAGTTTAAAATATCTATTAAGGTTAATAACATTTTATAAATTGAGTCACAAAAACAGGACATAACATTTATACATGAAAGCAACACTCCATATTTTGACATACATTTAATATGTAGAACAGGTGGTTAGTGGGTAGCACCTTAGACTCCGACATCCAGGCTTGGGGGGTTCGAATCCTGCCTTTGGCCTTCCGTGTGTCCGGAGCTCGTCTGTTGTCCTCATGATTAGCTGGGTTTCCTCCAGCTGTTCCGGTTTCCTCCCACGGTGTAAAAACATCTGGTTATGCGAACTGTTACCCTTAGAGCGTGACTGTTAGTGCGTGCCCCATGGGGGACTGGCACCCTTCCAGGGTGTTCCCTGCCTTCTGCCCGGTGCTTCATGGGATAGGCTCCACACACTGGAAGCATGTTTATGGAAGATAAATCGCTGATTAATAATCATAGTCATCCAGTTGCCATTTAAACATGTGGATAGACTGTTCTAATGATGAAAATATCTCTACCTGTGCTTTGGGCTGTGCGTGGGCCAATTAAGGACTTCACTCAGAGGTCATATCCGTTGTGTGTGGATGCTAGGAGTGGCCACTAATATGGGCAGTTCCCCTGGAAATGGCAGGTAGAAGCTGCTCACGTCAGCTATTCACCCACACACATTGGGTTTGAGTGGTTAATATCAGGTGCCGGCCATTCAACCGTACACACCAGGTACGAGCCGGTCACTGATGTTGGAGTGGGATTTCACGTGAGCAGCAGCCACAAGCCCGTAAAATGCAGGACAGGTGTCAAATACGATCCAGGTCCATGAAGAGCGGGAGCTTCACAAGACTGAAGCCAACATTAAAGGTTCTTCTTCAGGGCAAAGTCTAAAGGTCACCATCAATATGGTGCTCTGGAGGCTACACACAGCTCCCAGTAATGGCTTCCTACGTTGGGCTGTATGGTAGAAGCCTCGCGTGATGCAAACAGAGCTGGAATGTTGATTGGTTGCAGCTGAGCGGGTTTACACAACACGGAGCTGCCATCAGGAAGCACCCGCCCTGACTCCAGAGCATCTGTTTGCTACTTTCTCCTCTACTTTCTTCAGTCGTGGTTCCCCATCCCCCACAGAACCCAGAACAAAGAGCAGAAGCATTTTCAAGTGTGAATGATTAATGACAGACGGGAGTCCGACACACACACCGGTGTGGTTTACCTGGCTGTGGGACCCACTGACATTTTAGACAGAGCAGATGAAATCAGCAAGCTAGAAAAAAAATTGTGTCTCCCCACAAACAAGGGACAGCCACCTAAATTCCCATGAGGCCACAGAACTCCAGGAACGAACTCACACCCAAGCAGATCCAAACCAAATGTGACTGACCCAGCAAACCCAGGGCCTACAGAGGAGAGACTCCAGCAGGAGTTAATTCCACAGTCAGTCAGGCGACAGACAGCTTCTGCCCACTGCGTGCTTTGCAGAAAGAAGAGAAAAAAAAAAAAAAAAAACCCACACACACTCTCCACAGGTCACGTCAGCACAGAGAAAGAGAGGAGGATCACTGAAAACTGAGCTTCCAGCCTGGCAGAGAGAGTGCAGGGCAGAGGTCCGGACAGGACCTCCTCAAGCAGGCCAGTCTGCTCTCTCCCAGTCTCTCTCCTCCGAGCCTCGCTGGTTCATAATAAAACTTGCAGGCCAAGCCTACCGGCCAGTATCTGAGCGTTCAAGCAACTGGCACAGATTTACCCCCATCAGCACCTCCTGTTAGTCACGGGGAACACACGTTTGGAATCACTAGCAACGAGAAACGCCCTAGGAATGGAGGTTCCTGCAGAAGACGAATGAGCTTAAATTTTTAAAACCTTTATTTATTTCAGTGTTACATTTACTAACATAAATAAAACATTTTTATGAACAAAATGGCACACGGTCAAAAATCAAAGAAAAACGTATATACAACTCACATAACAGACTCCAAAGGGGATAGCAAGATGGAGTAGGGCTGGTGTGGGCAGAGTCAGGTTTCTCCCATCACTGGGCTAGAGACACACCCCCAGCAGAGTGACCCCGGTGCCCGAGTCAGGTGGGGCAAGAGAAGCCAGGCACAGAGGGATTAAAAACAGCAGAGGTCCTCAGAGAGACACAGAATCAGGCACCTCCTCATACTGGATGATGAAATAGGGGTAGCTCTGATCATCGTTAAAGATGACGAATATCTGAGGGTCCACCCAGTTGTCTATGCAAGAGTCGTACAGGTCACTAGAAGGGTCCCTGGGGTTGAGAGGGGGTGGGCGCCGCATGGATGGGTTGCCCACTGTGAAGCGGCCTGTCAGCACTTTGGCCAGGAACATGCAGTGCACACCCTTAGCAGAGCGTTTGGAGAAGTTGTGGGAGTAGACGGCCTTGCGGGCAAAGTAGCTCCCCTGGCCGAACATGGTGGCATGCTTGCCGCACACGCGGGGGTCAAAGTTGTGCTTGCAGATGGCGTCTAGCACGTCCTGCGACGTGCCGTGGAAGAGGTGGCGCTCGTTCATCACGCGGTCCAACTCCGACATCTTCCGTGACATGTACTCCTTCTTCCTGTTCCGGGAAAGAGGAGCGAATGAAGGCCGGGATTTAGGGACAACTGCACGAGTAAGTGAGTGAGTGAGTGAGAGAGAGAGATTAACCCTGGAAGATTCCAGAAGTTCTCACTGTGCAACAATACACAGAAATGCAAAGAACCAGTTTGACTATTTCTGGGATCAGTTTCCACGAACTCGAGCAGAACAGGAAGGAACACGTGCAAAAACCGGCACCAAAATTTTCACTTTGGCTTCATTTTTTTGCCACAAAAACAAGGGAACAATGGTGGAGTAATGCAATGTGACTCTGGGTTCTCTCTGGGTCCTAACCCAACCCTGCAGAAGGCAGGTGTTCAAGACTGCTTCTACGCTCCAGTCCCACCAACGTCTGGCACTGTGTGGCATGCAGCGTAGCCCCTCGTCGCTTATTCCGTGGGGGCTCGTGCAGACGCACAGACTCGCGCGTCATCCATGACTCAATAACACCCTCCCTCGCGCGTCTGACTCATCTGCTAGTCCTCAAATCTTCGAGCCGAGCGAGACGGTTCCTCGGATGGCATGCGAGCCCCTACGTGTTCGCCCACGGTGCCAACCCCTGTCAGGAGAGGCCTTTACCCTCATGACCCGCTCAGATTCAGACCATCTCCCTCAACGGCCCTGGTTTAACGGCTAACATGATTCAATTCAACCTCAACAAACACCAAGCAAGTTGTCAGGCTGGGGAGAATCTCTCGATTCTGGTCATCACTGTTTATTTCAGAAGTTTAGAAGAACTTTGTAGAGACACTAATCCCAGCTGCAGTTTTGGTGTACGGGGTGTTTGAAGCCCATAATATTCCCCAGATTTCACCATTGGTCCTCTCACCTCTTGTATTTCTCCCACAAGAAGGGGTTCTGGACCCGCAGAATACGGAGGATGCGGAACTTGGTCTCCGACACAGTCTTGTGGAAGAGGCTGTAGACAGTACGGTAGCTTCGGTCTTCCCGCGCCACAGGGACCTGCAGGAAGTCCTGGTAGGAGCTCATGGGAAGCCAGGTCTCGGGGTAAAGCCGGGAAGGGTCCGACGAGGTAGGCGACACGGGCGGGGGACCGGGGACCTGCGAAGAGCCGAGGCCACTGAGGGTCCTACGGGCAAACCAGAGAGCAGAGAGTGAAGCTTGTGCAGGAGCACGTCTCTCCGGAAGCAGTGTGTTTTAATATTGGCGGAGACTGTTTCCAACATGGAAGACCCAGAGAACTCCGGAGGTTCGGAGCAGCAATTCTGTTACCAGACCGACCAAAACCTGTAGGCTGTAGGTGGTGAACATGTGGAGAAAGGTCTGTGACTGACACCAAATGGCTAAACGCTAGCCTCATTCTGTCATGACACTGAAATAACAGTGGGGCTGGAGTGGCGGGTCAGGGAGTGTTTTCATGCTCGCTCACGGTACCCCAGAGCGAGACTGGACATTAGCCACCACGGGGGACGTCCAGTCAGTCAGACAGGAGGAGGAAGGCGTTTGTGCGTCAGGAGTTACTGGGCATCATGCCACTCTGGCTCACGGCCCCCAGCATGTCCGGTATTCCTTCAAATGGGCACTTCCGGCCGGGCTGAAGTGGGCAGATCAGATAAGAGGAGCAGGGCAGAAAGACTGCTGTGTGCTGCTCTCCTCACACGCAGTCAAACAGGCACGCACCACACCAGCTCCCACGCGTGCTTTCACACGAACAGGGACGCACAAACAGTCACGCCAACACAAACACGCAGCCGCTTGCCTTCTCTTCACTCCTGCTGTCTACTGCGGGCCACGTCGCACGCGAGCTCGCGGCCTGCAGCCATCGGCACGGCCGCCACGAAGCCACCGCCTCCGTCAGATAGCGGCACGAAAGCAGCCGTCCCTCCCACACCGGTGCAACCAAGGTGAAGACGGATGTGATGCTTGGGGGGGGGGGGGGGGGGGGCGGCCAAGAGGGGGTGGGGGTTGAAAGGGAGGGGGGTGGTCGAAA
>JAACJT020000031.1:1212731-1238435 GCA_009936485.2 Gymnarchus niloticus | reverse complement strand
GGAGGGGCGGGACCGGGGAAGAGAAATATCACACAAACACTAAAACATTCTACCTGGCTGAATCAGAGTGGCACAAGCCTTAAACTGCAACACCCTCAACTTGGCTGACTAAACACCAAGACACCACAGAACATCAGTGCCTATTATGAAGTCCAAACTTTGTTTTTTTTTCCCACAGAATATTAGACATAAAACACAGCTAAAGGTCTCTCCGAGATTAAACGAGACGACGTAATAACATCGCAGCCCTACTTTGAAAAGATTCCCATAACTCCAACCAGAAAGCCCAGTTTGCAAATTTGGACCCTTAACCACCACGCCAACTGCTGTACCATTATGCGAGAGAAGAAGATTACCCTGAAAAAGATCTGTGTTAAGTCAACATGTTAGGTGTGAGTACCATGCTGGGGTACGACCACAGCACACCGAGAGACAATAAGACACACGGAGAGAAGCAACAGAGGAAGAGGACAAACACAGGAGACAGAAGAAAGAGAAGAAATGGTCTTGGGAAGACAAACATGTGCTAATACCAAGTTTGGAAACATCAGTTCACTGGCCAAAAAAGAGGAAATGGGTAGACTGACAGAGGTGGAACTAAAGGGTTAAAAAAGAGCCATGAGTAATCAAGATGGAGCCCAGCCTGGCATGGGTGATTCACAACACAACTGCCTCGTTCTTCGCTTTTCATTCCACTTAGGATGGTTTCAGACTGTTACACCCTTGGCCCTAGGAGTTGACACGGCACTGAATGATTTGGGGCTGAATGTTTACCGTTTGTTCCATGGGGGCCCCATCAAGGGGAAAAGTTAAGAGTGCGTCACACACCCACCCAAGCATACATACACGCAGATCTGCTGTGTGTAATATCGAGACTTCTGACAGCAAAAAAAAAAAAAGCGCAAATCAAACAAGGCACAAGCTGAGAGTTGTGTTGCAACCACAAAAGAGCTTCAGTGACTACATGATTGAGTATTAAACCGTGTGGGAGAAGAGACACTCTGAGAACTTCAATTCTGCTCTGTCCCAAAAGGACTGCAGGGTACCCTTCCTCACTTCCTTAGAAACATCTTCCACCCATGGCACCGCGGCTCTCCAACCTGCTGAAACAAGGGTGCCGGGTGTCCCGGGAACATGGATGAAGCCACCCAAGGGGGTGTGCTCAGATGTGGATGCTTCACTAGACAACTACACGGCATGGCCCGTCTTGTCTCTCTCAAGGCCAATCCTTAAATAACCAAAAATCAACGGTTAAATACTCAAAGATCAAATATTACCTACTCCACAAAACGTTACTCAAAAGCGATAGCATTTTCTTTCAATACTGCTGCAGCATATGCAAATAAGCACAGTAAGTAAATGTTGTGGCAACGCAATAAGAATCCATTGTGTTAATGGGGATCATCCGTGTCAGTCAGTATCAGGATCAGGGTGCCGACTTCCTGCTCATAACCAAATCAGCATAAACTCCTTTCGGTAAAAGCCAAATGTGCAGTCTCAGACAGTCCACCTCTAGGCAGGTTTATTTCTCCCCAAATGAATTTAGAGTGTGTGTGTGTGTGTGCCAGCCAGTGCAAGACGGTGAATGACAGGTTGGGAGTGTTTAGGGCTGTGAGTGTCAGGGAAGGTGCGTCACTTAAGGTGCGCGTCTCAGTTCACCACACCAGACATCAGCCGGTCATGGTTGTTCACCACTAACCCAGCAGCACTGTGCCTTTAACCAACTAATTAACTAACCAGCTAAGATAGGCCATTAGTTCAAAGGAAACCAGGGGGGCCCACATCTGACAAAAATGAGAGATGACACAATAATGCCGGGGTCCCGATCACTGTGTTCTGCGCCTCCAGCTTTAAATGGTTGCCTTATAACTTTACAGTGGAAGGTGGGCGCTCGGGCAGCGGTGTTATGTGAGCAAGCAGAACCACTGCAACGAAACACACACACACACACACACACACACACACACACAAGAGGGTACTTACTGAAACTTAAGGCGGACGCTTTCATTGTCTGGATTGCAATAGAGCCTTTCCAGATGCTCCTGGGAGTCATCCGATATACTCTGCCAGAGCTGGCTGTGGGACTGTCGGATCTGCCAGTGGTAGGGCAGCACGGTGTGGTGCCGCTGGCAGTCGCTGCCGTACACACAGACCCCCCCCAGGAAATCCAGGCAGATTTCTATACCGTCCCCTTGATGCGTGTGATACTGGAGCTGGGTCAGCAGTTCAAACACCAGATCCAGGGAGCTCTCCTCGCTTTTATCCTGAAAGATCTCGCCTGTCAGCTGGCCATCTTGGACGGGCAGGCGATCTGCACCCTGCGGCGGCCCGGAGCCAGCGATGCCGTTCATCTCGCCCGCCTCACCTGGGGCACCGGGCGCCGTCGCCGCCTTCTGTCCCCCGTCCCTGAGCTCAGTGGCAGCGTCGCCTTGGTGGTTTATGAGCCCCGGCACGGCTCCATCGTCCTTCAGGCACACCTGCTTCTCCACGGCTGCGGCGCAGAGGCTCGACTGGGACGGCGGCCGATTCTGGGGCACGAAGACCCCATCGCCGGAGCCCAGCAGCGTAGTGAGCAGGGGGTCCCCTAAGGCCCTCAGACACTTGGGGTCCAGCTTCCTCTGGGCGTGCTTCTTCTTGAAGTAGGGCTTCACCAGGGGTATCTTGTCCGCCAGTCCCATCTGCTGCTCCGTCACCAGAGGCAGCGCCGGCTCCTGCATGACCTGCTCCGCCGGGTCTACTGGCTTCGGCAGCAGATGCAAAGTTTTCTCCATGGCCTAAGCGTGGAAAGCAGTCGTACGACCTGGTCGGGGGGCACAGAGAGGAGGAGGGAGAGGGAGAGGCTTTAAACCTGGGATCGCTCCCGGTATCGGCTCGCTTACTCGAGCCAGCGAGAAGCCGCCACGCTACCCGGGGGTGAGGGACATCTCGAAGTGTCCGAGGAATCCCGCAGAAAGCCGGGCTCAGCCAAGCCCCGAGGAGCGGCTTAAGAAAGCTGAACCGAAACCGGGCTGAGCGCGTCTGCCGGTGCCGAGGGAAACTTTCAGCCCTTCGGCGAGTTACACGTAGCGATCACCCAGATAGCATCGCTGTTACACTGTATCCTTCCTGCGGATGGCGGCTGCGGCGACTAAATCAGATGTATGGGGTCGAGCCCGGCCATTCGAGCGCCTTCGCACGTACAGCCTCTTTGTTGAAGGCGTAAGAGTATCGGGGACTGGATGAGCCCTCGTAACGCCGAAACAGCCTCAGTGTGTCAGTTAACAACGTTTCCAATCTATACCCTAAGCCCCCCCCCCCAAAAAAAAACAAAACAAAACAAAACAAAGCAAAAAATAAAAAATCAGGAAGCCACTAAGCCTACTGGTCTGGCTGTAACATCCAGTTCAACACGCGCGCCGAGCCGAGCTAATCGTACCACGAGAACGAGCCGCCGCCGTCCTCTCGTGCCTCGGGTCCAGTCCGATCATGGGCGTTTAGCGTCGTCCTCGTGAAGGCTGGCGAAGGTGCGGGACGCTGCGGCGCGGACCCCCACGCGCAGCTGTCGCAGGGCGGTCTGTGCGCTTCCCTTCTGCCGCGGCCGCTCGCTGCGACCTGGAGGCGGAGCTTTAGCGTTAAGGCCAGATAAGCCAGCCAAAAATAAATAATTAATCATAAACGAAACAAGTCTTTCGGTAAAAGGAAGCTGAAGCTACTGTGCCGGCGTCAGCGTACAGTAGCTATGTGTCAGCGCACTGACGCACACCAATGAGCGGCGAGTTCCGCCACACAAACACGGAATTTCGTCCTTGTTTGCATTGGGAGACCACATTCAAACTTTGATCTTCCAGTACAGGAAGGAGAGACGCGGAACACTGGCGTGCATACGTTTACCGAAATGCCACCGAGAGCCCCGGACGCCCCTTGGCATGGGTCACGAAACGAGGCGAAAGCTTATTCCCTGTTATCGATGGTGCCATCGAGGCTGACTGGCGAAACCGGCTTTCGGCACAGAGCCCGGGACCCAAAGCCGACTGAGCCACGCCATCCGAACGGAACTTCTTAACAGATCTGGCAACTCCGCCAGACGTGCCGTCACAGCGTCGATGCAAGAAATAAAGTGCGAAATTATAATATAGACTCACCTGCTGTTAAAAAAAAAACCGACCTGACGCAGGGGGATAATTGCTTGGCTACACATCTATGCGTTTCGAACATTCCCCCAAACCCAAATACGTAATATCCCATTGTTCCTGTTGCGACCTGTCAGTACTAGCCTTTTTAAAGAATAACTGCTTTCAGAAAGCCGTAAACGGCTGCTTATCGCCGCACTGCAACAGGCCTCACTCCTGCCAGATTTCCACATTACAGCAGAGGCATTTAGCGAAGGATCGCAGTAGCAGTGCGAAGAGGTGCCATCTTACCGTTAAACCCTCCAAGACTGCTATTTAACACCGAGTTTCCTCAGTCAGGAAATCTTTGAGTCAAATGTTTTCTGTATAGTTATGATAAATGACTCAGCCTTTCCTCAAAATTGCCAATTGCATGTTATTTTGGCTGTTTAGTATGGAAACAACAAAAAATCCTAAATCAGATTATGCTAGAAAACCCATGAGCATCTGTGTTCTAGGGGACAGTCTTGAGTCTAGAATGATCTGCTGTAGAGTGACCTAAATATCAGAATTAGGTCTCGGAGTTCTGTGGTGATAGTCTCCTGAAATGAACACTGTTTAACAAAAAAAAAAGACAGCATGTGGACTTACGAGACTTTAAAATATTACCACCAATATAAATGTTTAGCATTATCTATTAATACTACAGAGGTGTAATTGCTGTTAGCATTTATTTATTTTATTTGAAGCTAAAAGCAATTACATCTAATTCTGTTTAAGCTGTGATCAGACAATAGTCACTCCCAGAAGTACTGGAACTTTGTTTTACTTTATTTTGTTGTTTTGTCCGGCTTGACTGATTCTAACAATCTATTTGGTGGCCTCATGATTATAATTGACTTGATATTTGAAGCTGGTTTTTTGCTTCAACACGATGGTGGCTGTAACTGCCCGAACCTTGGAGAGTTTGTTGTGGAGCTACACTGGCTGGTGGGACTGTTATGGCTGTGGTTCCAGTAGAAATGTCAGTGAAATGGGGAACCACCTCATTGCAGTTCCCAGTCAAAATCCCACCTGTGGGGGAAGGAGGAGAGGGGCGTGGGGGGAGGGGGGATAGTAATCGGATACTTCTTCAAAGCATGCCACTTTTCCTCAGGTCTTTTTAAGCCGCTCCAGGGGCAGAGCCCTGTCGTTGTTGGTGAGATGGGGTGCAAACATGAGTCAGTGGGCCTGAAAGAGAGAGCCAGTGTGACCCTTTTGTCTTCTCACTTGACATGCATCCCTTGGAGACGACGAGAGAGGGAAGCTGACAAGACCTAGCATGTCTGACAGGGGGATGGGGGGAGTGAAGAAGAATGTTAATGACCCTGAAACTGGCCCGGCAGGTTGGAGACAAATGAATGCCAAGGATGCCTCATCAGGCAGACCAGCAGTTGGGCAGAGGCCCTCCAACTTGACCCTGGCACTCTCATTTTATGTAAAAAAAAAAAAAAAGAACAAGTTATGACCACACAAATCCGCACGGAATCCCACTAGTGGCTGTGCTTACCTCTCCTGTAACTCAGGGAAGAGAGAAACCTGTGTTACACCATCTTGTTTTCATTGCTACGTCAGCGGAAGCTATATTCTAGTGGGGGGCACTTAGCTGAGGTGACTTTCCTGTCAACTGTCAGTCAGACCAATCATGAATCATCAGTCAGCCCCCGCCAAGGACATGATGTGACCATTACCATGTCAGACCTCAGCACAAATTGGTAATGCCAAGTTGGAGGGCTGATAACTCCCAGGTTTCCATTATGTGTACATCCATGACACTGATGAATGGAGGACTCTCAACTAAACTTTACACTAGAGTGCATCATGTGGGTAGATTAGATACTTAATTTTATGTTTGGAGAGTCTGTGTGGGAATGGCACACATACTTAACTTCTCTCCTCATGATTATATGCATTGGGCTGGGATACATGCTTGACTTCCCTCCTCATGAGTATATACATTGGGCTGGGATACATGCTTGACTTCCCTCCCCGTGAGTACGTGCATTGGGCCAGGGGGTGGGACACTTACTTGACTTCCCGTGAGTACATGCACTGGGCCAGGGGGCGGGACACTCACTTGGCTTCCCTCCCCATGAGTGTTTGTCTTGTGCCGGAGGGCAGAGGGTCTTACACACGTAACTGTATTCTCAGTGACCATGTTGGGAGGGTGGGGTTTGTACTTCAGTTTCTCTTCTGTCCATGTTTGTGGGGGAAGGGTGTCTATGGTTCACTTTCCTTCAGTAAATGCAGTACAGCAGTGATAAACAGTCTGTCAGGTTTGAAGAATGCGTCTTACAACACCGCTTGTCAGGGTTCACCCTTGGGCGTCTCTCCTGGAACAGTCTGATGGCCAAAGTAGAAAAATACTCTAGCCCAACAGGGGTCGTATAAAATAAAGAAAAATACATAATAATAGAAATTGTTGCCTGTTGATTGCTTGTGTATAAAGTACGCTGAAAAATGTTTTTGTGCTTGCTGATTAGAACATACATGGATTGGAATGCCGTTTCTCTTTCTGCTCTAAGTATGTGGATTTAAAATGAACCTTTTCATTTTCAAAATTCCTTTTTCCCTTTTGGCAATAAAGCTATAATTGTCCGTGTGACTGTTCGAGCCAGCCTTTACCTTGTTATGTAATTAATACAGAAAGTCCTATTTTTGTCAGAAAAAGGAACTTCAGTGCTGTAACCACGACAACCGCAGCTTATCTTGAAAGTCTGAGTTTTCAGATTCTTGTAGGAATTCTGGCCCCCCCTCAAACACACACGCACACATTTCAAATGAACATATCACTCTCAACTTCATTTTGCATTGTCATCCTGAACAGTTCCCTAATGCCCTGCTTAAGAGTCCACAGCAGTGCGTCAGTCATGCACGGCCCACATCATAAGCATGAGGAAAAATGGCAGAAATGCTGTCAAGGTTGTTGTTTTTATCAGTGCCGCTTCAGATAAACATTTTGCGGTCACAGTGAGTTCTCCACTTGGTCAGCCTTTTCTGTGAAGCACATCTGAACATACGGACTCAGTCTCAGTTTGCCTTTGCTGACATGCAGGTACTCGTCTGTTCCTGCAATGCAGCTGTGTGCTGAGGAGAAGGAGAATCAACAGAGAGCCGGTTTACAAAAAAAAAAGCACTGAAGACAACACCAGCCTGGGTCTCAGCAAAATCGATTTTGCTTCATTTAACAATGATGGAGACATTACGGCTACTAGTTTTAAGTAGCCGTGGTTTAAGCACCTTTTCTGTCATTGTTGCATTGTATAATTTCTGACCAGGATGTAAAATCGACCTACAATCTGGACATGTTTCACTTAAGTAAACATTACAAGTCAGTGGCAAAAAATGTGTGACGTTTGGGGCGCGTTCGAGAAAAACTAGAGAAAAGTCTGTTTCTCTTTCAGGAAGCCTCGTGATGGAACACCATGACGCCGTGTCCCGAAACAACACGTGGCATGCGTCATACGTCATGTCCTTTACGTGTTGTCTCTATTGTACGTATGTCAACCTCCAGCATTGGACTATTCAAACTTGCATAAGTCTCTTAATTTATCACGTACCCTCTCTGCTGTGTATTTTTAGCATTGTATTTGTTCATAATATGTTTAATTGATAATTGTCTATATATATTGTGCCTCTAATTGTAGCGACCTGTGCCAACACAAATTTCCACCGGACTTGGTCGTGTGGCAATAAAGATTTTATAGGTTTTAAACAATTGGCTACACTTGGCTCCTTTACCGTATCAAGAAATTCACATTCAAAAATATGCGGATCGAAATGTTGCACAAAGCAGCAGGGTGATTCAGCAGCGGCGGCGGACTACCGATCGGCTCTGGAACGCTAAATAGAGGCGCCCCCTCCTGGCGAGAAAGTGGTGTGACGTGCATGAAAATACAGCAGAAAGAAATACAGAGATTTGTCAGAAATTACAGCTAAAAAGGACCCACTTGCATATTAGTGATGCAAATTTGGATCCGTGATTAAACATTTATAATAAAAGATGTACACTGTAAGGTACTTCTATGTCTTTCAGTGTTGGTATGCATTTATTTAAATGTTACCCGTTGAATGCATGCAAACGGAGCAGAACAGTGCGTCCTGAAACGGGTCTTCTTCAAAGGACGTCGCGTGGCTCAGAAAATGCTAAACCATAATAAAAGCGCGAGGCGGACCCCAGAATCGCGCGCCCCGGCTCTGGTGGACCCACGTGCCGCGCCGCTTACCACACTCGGCCGAACTTCAGCACCTTCGATAGTACCAGTTAACGGTGATAAGCGCTCTATCTTTTCCTGCGCTAGCTGACTCACTCACTTCTAAGTCGCAGATATTCTGAGCCAAATATTTTGTTCTAGCAAAACAGACCATTGACCTGATAAATGCACATCTCAGCTCTGGGACTTTTACCCAGGGGTTACACCAGTATTAAAACAATACATATAATATATTACTCTGTCGAATTACTTCTGAGACTCTGTGAAAAACGGCTGTAATTTCTGAAAGCTTAATGCAATACCTTTGTTAAACCACTTAAATTAAGGCTTTAAGTCTATACTTCCGTCACATCCTGATTGCTTAATTTCAAATCCATTGTGGCGGTATATGTACAGTAGACATCTCTGTTGTATTGTAATGTCACTCATCATTAAGTTTGCCCCTCTACACTTCCTGTAGTGTTAAAGATTACTTTGCACTTGCGACTTCCCCCTCACTTTGTAATGAATGCCTCAGCACGTGCCTGTAACTGTTATTATTAAAATGAGTTAAACCTTCTTCCTGCCTCATAGCACGTATCTACAGTATACAAAGAGAGAATTACAAAACTTGCATCAATGTCCAAATACTTATGGGCCTAACTGTATTCTTATTTTTTTTTTTTTGTATTTCCAAATTGGTCTTGTTGAAAATCCTTAAACGTCACTGACCCGTATAACACCGCACAAAGCAGAAATAGTCAACCAACGAAATCATACCGGTACTGTGCTCCTATAAAAGTGGAAACTGGAGAGTAAAGCCATGCAAAGGGAGAGCACAGACTAACAGGGGCATTATGAAAAACCTTCTCTCCAGCACAGAAAACCTCAAATACACGAGGCACCGCAGGCACGAGAAAAGCTGACGCGACTGTTTTGCAGGGAAGGCGCGGTGGACGTCTTCATTCATCTGCCTCAGATTGGTCCATATAGAGAGACATCACCTGTCTAAAATTCTGATTGGTTAAGGGGTGGGCCTAAGAGGCAGCGAGGGGGCGGAGCGCAGCGAGACAGGGGGTGTGGCCTGCGATGCGCGGGGAATGTGTGGTTTCAGTTAAAGTAACGATTAACTGTAACAGTAAGCCACGCGCAAAGCGGAGCGGAGACCGCTCGTAGATCCGGCTCGAAGGACCGAATGTAGCGGAGACCGCTCTTCGTTCCCGATCTGCGGGAACCGCTGCTAGCTCAAACGACTGTAAATACAGTGGAGATCACTGTCGGGAATACTATCCCGGCGCTGTCCGTAGATTTCGGCCGTCGGTACTTCAGAGGTGTCGTCCTGAACACCACTGTTAGGGTCCTGGTTGATCTTTATTAAGGTTCAAGCAAATTACACTTCCACGTAAACACTGAACACTAAGTACGGCCTTCCAAACCAAACTCTATCACTCTAACTCTCCTGAACTTGAACTACACGCATAATCTTAGGATCTCATCACTGAGGTAATGAGAATACTATAATGACTATGGTTCTCCGTAACCTAGGAGATCATTGTTAGGAACAATTAAGGTTTATGGTACAATAAAAATGGTACAAAAAGGTTTATGGTACAAAAAAAAGGGCAATAGAACCCAACATCCTAGCTAAATTCTAGAAGATTCTAGAAGACTGAGGGCCTTTTCTACACTTCCAAGACACTGGTCATAGCCTGACTTAACGTTCACACCGTGAGCGGCGACAGCGTCAAAGCGACCGGCAGTCATTCGTTCTCTATGGGAGGGCACTGCGCGATTTGGGCGGTGTGAACGTCAAAAATGAAGTTGAAGCCCGGTCAACTTTATGGTAATGAGCTATGACGCGGCTCGGCGGCAACCAATCGGAATGTAGAAATGCTTCGCTAAACAGAGTTCCACAGAACACGAGCGTGTAAACTTTTGTTCCGACCAAACGGTTCCCAAGCATAATGGAGGAGAAACTGATCATAGCCGTAATGCGCTTACCAGTTATTTATGACGTGTTCCTGTTTGTGTACAGGGACGTAAATAAAAAAAATGAGCGGTTATGAGCGGGTTGAAGCACACATAACAACAGGGACACCATGCACCATTAGCTAAAGCAAAAATCAAAAGCAGCTTGGATCGTTGAGCAACTGCCAGTGCCAGCACTGCCTACATGGCCTGCAGTAGTGTTGGCATAAGCAGTGAAGCATCCATAGACAATTGAGGGCATAGGCTCTTGGGGCGTGGCCTATGGACATGCAAACTGTCACACAGGATTTTTGGGATATCTTTTGACAAATTACACCTCCAACGCAATTAGTGTTGATTAGAAGGTTGATGTAAGCAGTGCTGGATTGATCAGAATGGGCACACTTTTTTTTCAGTACACAGCTGTTCCTCTGGAATGTGCAACGTATCTTTGTGCTTATGTTGCATGTTCCCGTTGTTTAATACACACTTTTTTACAACCAGAGTACACAACTATGAAATTGGCCATTATCAGTTTCTTAATATCAGAGGCCCATCCTCTGCTTTCCACCACTATGTAGAGAAAATCTCCTCTATCGGGGTGAGGAAAGGGGTGTATGGTGGAAGTTACACGTTGATAAATTGCTTAATGATGTTACTGTAATAAATACTTTGAGGGTCTCATTTGGATCTCCCCCCGGTCTCAGTGCCCAGCCCTATTTAACACAAATAGACCCCACCTTCAATCTGTAATCCAGCGTATGGGACTTATCAATAGTCCATTATTTACCCATGTGTTACACATCATAGCAAATGCAGCAGGTCCCAAAATTAGGCTGGGACTGTTGTTTTAAAATGTAGATATTGGCTGAATTTAGAAGTGATGCAATCATGACAGACCATAAAGGTCACCTTTCAAGATTAAATGTCGCTGATGCCTTTAAATGCTTAACGTCTTGTCTTTAATGCTTTTGTGCTGATCTCCTAGGACTTCATGTTTGGCTATAATTAACTTCTGGTTGGACACGTTGTATCGCTATGAACCCAGTGTTAACCTGCACTTGGTTGCTGGTCCCTCATTGGACACTCAGCCGAGTTGCCTTTAGGTAGCTCGTTAAGCTGCTCTATGCCTGTGTCGTATCTGCTTCATTGTACGTCGCATCTGCTAAATGAATAAAATGCAAATGTTATCTTGTTAGGGTTAGTGCTTAATATTTTTGATAATTCCATATTAGTAGCTTCTTTTTAAAGCAGTTTTCCGGCAAACTCCATGCACACACAGCAGAAGATGGATTTGAAACGCCACTCATCTGTAGTTCAGACTGACCATCATGTATGCAACCACACCTGGCGAATGTATTATATATAATATCACATGTTGGGATGTTATTTGTTTAATTTACACGTGCAAGAATCACTGTTGCCGCCGTTTGATTTTTTAATTCATCCATGCCGTTAATTGACACTTCGACCACTAGAGGGGAGTATTGCAAGTTTTTCACTCGCATAACTTTCTCATTGTGATGGAATGAGACTCACAGCATTGTGTTAATTCTACTGATAGCAGGACATCTCAACACTCCTACTTGCATTAGAGGGACACTGTCAATAAAATCATGAGCAATAGGAACACGTGTAAATAGCTAGGAAATATGAAAGAATCATAACCCAGTCAGAGAAACGAGCACCACAATTTATACACTGCATATGAAATTATGCCACTAGCAGGAGGAATCAATTTAAAAACTTGTAACCATTAATTCTCATCCCTGTGCTGTTTCTGTGCGTACTGCCTAAATCAGTATAGTTTACTGTTCATGAACTGGTAGAGTACACTGAGAATAACATTAAGTACCATACCATAAAAACTGAATTATAGTACACATGCTAATGTGGTCTATTTTTTAATCCACCATATATAATAAAAAATAAACTGTAAAGAATTACTATGATATCTACAACTGCAGTAAGGGTCAAACCTTGCTCTGGTGAGCCCATTATATGGGGGTCTCCCTGAACACCTGTTCAATCAACACAAGCCAACATTTAGTTAAAACAGGAAACATAATCTCTCCGTTTAGAGTGTTCAGAGTTTTTTTCTGATTAAAAACTGCAGATCCTACCATCCAAAGGACCAGGGCATAAAACTGCTGCTTTATTGCAGAGAGTGAATTTTTAGCATTTTTGTTCATTTGCAGTCATTTTCTATGACCTCAGCCTAGGATCCTTCTGTGATTCACAGTTCAAAATCATGCTGGCGTCACCTTTCTGGTTTATTCTCAGGATGATGAGGTAATACCTTTTTGGCCATTCACATTTTCCCTCATAAATAAATAAATAATGAGAGTGTTTTCCCTCTTACAGGTTTTAAATCACCTCCACGTGAGTCTCTTAAAAAGTCTAAACACTTCCGACAAGAACTAAAAAAGTGGGCCAACTGGCTGAAATGGTTTCCACAAAATGGACAAAACATCATCGCTTCGTCCACCGTCACAAATTCCATTCATCTCCCATGCGACAAAGTTTGGTTGACATAAAAAGTCAGCAATGGACACTTCCTGTGTATTGTAGCTACCCTTTCCGTTTGATTCGCTCTTTGTAAATTTGTATTTACTTTTGTAATTTTGACTTACACTTCTCGGCCACCGTAGTTTCGCCTCCCCATTTGTATGCTTCTTTCTTTTTTATTTTTATAACTTTATTAAACAACGGGAACATGCAACATAAGCACAAAGATACGTTGCACATTCCAGAGGAACAGCTGTGTACTGAAAACAAATAAATAGCACCAGGAAACAAAAACCACTAAACAAGAAAAGAGGCACGAAGGAGCAAGGCATGGCACTTTAAAGCAGCAAGGAATTACAAATACCTTTTAGCGTTTTTGTTCATATATACAATACATTTTAGCGACTTAAAGTAATTGGTAAAGTTATTTATGACCCCAGTAAATGAAGGAACATCATCTTTCCATTTACATATGTGTATATGGTATTTACTCAAAACAATAAGATTAACAGTATCAGAAATGCTTGTGTCTAAGTCATCTATAAAATAAAAAACATTATAAGTATAGAAAAGGCCCTCAGGCTCCTAGAATTCAGGCAGAATATTGTGTTCCATTGTCCTCATTTTTTTGTTCCAGAATGCCTAACTCTTGCCATAGAAACTTTCCCATCACCTCGGTGATGGAATCCTAAGAGTATACATTTTTAAGTCAGTCTCAGACATGTGAGAGTGCATTCAAGGCTTATAAGATTAGTACTCAGAGTTGTGTTAAGAGGAGCGGTGTAATCTGCCTTGCTTGAACCTGAATAAAGACCTTCCAGGATCTCTGGCCTAAGTCGTGTTCTGGCTGACACTCCAGGATCGCTAGAATCCTTGAGCCAGTGCAGGGACGGCGATCCTTACCTGGATCTCTACCACATTTGAGCTATTCACAGTATTTGCTATGGTTGAGGTTTTCTTATACTGACCCAGTCGGGCGGCCTCCGCTACATTCTGGTCCTTCGAGCCGGATAATAGTGGTGTGTATCTCTCTCGACGATGGATCCTAGATCAGAACGTGAGGTTCAAACTGCTCGTCCCAGAAGACACACTCGCCCGCCTGCCCATTATGAAGATTATGAGGTAGGACAAGGGCTAAGAATGGATATGACTGCTCCAGAGAAGGACGTAGGCTGTGGGCCCGGGCACCCACAACACCATCCAGAGGATCAGTCAGCCCTGCAGCTGCAGACGGAGCGGGAAGAGAAGGAGACGCTGATGGAAGAGGAGCATCGCACCCCTCAGCATCCGACCCAACATCCGGAGTACCCAAGTGGGATTATACGAAGTGAGCTACAGTGGCTTTGGCAGGAACTGGCGGAGCTCCGCGCCATTACAGCCAAGATTAGGCAGACGGGGAATACTGCATCTAGCCACCAGCACCATTCCCCCGCTCCTCCCAGTCCTCCACGCCATGAGGTAAGCCCTCGTGAATGGGAGAAAGTTGCAATGCAGCCCGAGCTACCCACTGAAGGGGAATCGTACAGGGAGGGAGAAGATGTGTGGCCTCCCTTGCATACCCGACCAGGGAGTGATGTAGCCGACACGTCGAAGGTTCACCGCCCCATGGCGGAATACCTCGATAAGATGACGAGTGTGCTACTAGAAATGAAAGAGAACTTAGTAGACCAAGACTGGCCCAAGTGCCCAGGTCGACAGCCACTTGTAACATCTACCTGGGTTCAGCCCACTAGGTTAGGCTTCACTGCTGTCACAGCCACGCCTAGGACGTCTGCTCGACGCATGGACCCACAGTACCCATCGAGCAGTCCCCGGTTGCAGCCTACCATGATATGGCCTTCCAGCGCACCCGTTACCTCTGAAATTGCACACCGTGGGCCACGGCCAACAATCCCTGACTTCGCAACGCAGGACCCCAGTGAGTTCACTCGCATGAAGATCGCCCTGGAGAACCTCCTGCCAGAAGAGGAGACAGAACTATTCAAATACCAGGTCTTAGTGGACCACCTGAAGCTGGAGGAGGCAAGATTAGTAGCGGATGCGTATATCCATTCCCCTACGCCTTACACAGCTGCTATGACAGCTCTGAACTACAGGTTTGGTCGTCCCCACCAGCTTGTACTTAAGAGAATTGCCGACATGATGGACTCTCCTGACATTAGACGTGGTGACGTCGGTGCCTTCAGGAAGTTCGCACTCCAGATCCAATCTCTGGTGGGAATGCTGCAGACCTTAGGCCCAGATGGAGAGGCTGAGCTGCAGTGTCGTTCACATGTAGCCCGTCTTCTCAGCAAGTTACCACCGGAGCAGACAGCAGAGTTCCGACGCTGCATGTTTAGGCAGTCGGGAATGGATTACACCTTGACAGACTTAGCAGATTGGCTGAAGCACGAGTCTTGGTGCCAGGACGTCGATCATCGGGCACCCTCTAAAGGGTCTGGAGATAAGCAGATGCGTCATGTCAACAGACAGGCTGACAAGCGGTTCGCCACCGTCCTCCATGGGACTAAGGACAGTCTTGATGACGGCGGGACTCAAATCCAGGGTATCACCGCGAAGAAGAACCAAAGTAAGCCCTATTGCGCATACTGCAATGAGTCAGGGCACCACATTAGTCAGTGTGAGAAGATCTCAGAGTTAACCACGGATCAGTTATCCACATGGATCAGGACCAATAAACAATGCTGGTGCTGTGCACGGTCACACCAGGCAGCCCAGTGTAACCTCAAGAAATCGTGCGGTTCATGCCAAGGACGGCATCTGCAGATTTCGCATGAGGTCAATGACAGGACCTCAACAGAAGTAGCAAAGCCTGTCGTTGAGAAGAACTGGGCAGAGAGTTCGCCCACCGAGGTCCTTTACGTGGACAGGCCAATCGACAGCAGTCAGGTGCTGCAGAAAGTTGTCAGGGTCCTTCTCCACAGCGGTGATCGAACCCTGGACACCTACGCCGTATTGGATGACGGTTCGGAGAGAACGATGTTGTTACCTGCCGCCGCCCAGAAACTTGGGCTCCGAGGAACGCCAGAAAAGCTTCCGCTGCGCACCAATAGGCAGGATGTACAGACCATCAGTGGCACCTCAGTGTCCTTCTTCGTCTCTCCCATGGCCAGCCCCACGACCAGATTCTCCATCACGGGAGCTTTCACCGCGACCCGCGTTAACTTGGCAGAGCACACCTACCCGATGGAGCTGCTCCAGAAGAAGTACCAGCACCTGCGTGGCCTGCCAATACAGCCATTCAGGAATGCCAGACCATTGCTGTTGATCGGGAGCGATCATCCGCACCTCATAACCTCGATTGAACCTGTTAGACTAGGTCCACCTGGGGGGCCTGTAGCTATCCGGACCAGACTGGGGTGGACGTTACGGGGACCAGCAAAGCTGGTCTGCCAGCTCATCCAGCCACAACAGTGTCTCATAACCTCAGTTGCTCCCCAAGAGAGCAAGATGACGAAGCCCATAGAGAGGTCATGGCAGGTAGATACCACCACATTCAGAAGTGAGAACTTAGTGAGCTAGAGAGCTCATTCGGACCAGCAGTCAGTGTCGCTGATCTGAAGCCCTAGACCTGGCAACCTTACACCCAGTGGTTCTCGATCCATCCCTTCCAGTTACCAGACTCCCAGTGCAGGAGTATGACAGTCAGTTATGCCACCCAGGCCCCGAGCCAGTATGTGCAGAGATCCGACGTTCCTTCCAGATCTTGTGAGGGCGTGGGGCCTTTCGTTGTTACCGGCACACCTGTGCTGACTATCACCAATGGAAAGAGAAACCTGCCGTACCTATGAGGGCAGACCTTCCATTGGCTCGTCCAAGGCTCTTCAAGCCCGCCTTTGGTTATTCCGGAATGAAGTATTTCGAGCCACTGGAGCCTCTAGGCTACATTTCATCAGACCAGAGGGACCGGAATCCGGTAACTCCCCATAGATTGCTGATAGGGCAGCCTGATTGATCTCAACCTGAAGTAGTTTATCCTGAAGGGGAGATCCTGCATCAGAAGTGATGGCGACACACCCAGGTGTTCGCTGACCACTTCTGGACATGCTTCATTCGGCGGTACCTCCCCAGTCTGCAGACCCACCAGAAGTGGCACTCTACCCCCGCGGATCTCGTCGAGGGCTCTGTGGTGATGATTGTAGATCCTCAGATGCCGAGAGCTCTTTGGCTCATTGGAAGAGTTACCAAGGCTCTTCCCAGCCCTGACGGCCACGTTCGGTCTGCTGACATGAAGGTTGAGGAGGCTTGTACACCCGACCCGCCTCCAGACTGGTGATCCTCCCAGCTCTCCTATCCAAAGAAGACGAAGACAACTCTACACCTCCAGACCAATGAGACTTCGGACCTTTATTGAGAGCAAATGTACTGCATACATTTGGGGGCAGCTGTAGAAAAGGCCCTCAGGCTCCAAGAATTCAGGCAGAATATTGTGTTCCATTGCCCTCATTTCTTTGTTCCAGACGTGGAACCCTCAACATACTCGTAGAAACTTTCCTACCACCTTCGTGATGGGATCATAAGAGTATATACATTTAAGTCAGTCTCAGACATGTGAGCGCAACGGAGGGCGATAGATTAGTGTTCAGATTTGTGTTAAGAAGAGTGGTGTAATCTGCCTTGCTTGAACCCGAATAAAGACCTTCCAGGATCTCTGGTCTAAGTCGTGTTCTTGGCCGACACTCCGGGATCGCTAGAATCCTCGAGCCAGTGCAGGGACGGTGATCCCTACCTGGATGTCTACCACATTTGAGCTATCTGCGGTCTTCGCTACGGTTGAGGTTTTCTTATACTGACCCAGTAGTAAATTAATGAACGTTGTTCATTTTCAGTGAAAGCCAGCTGAGGATATCTGACCAAGTCAAACTTACACGAGGGTAGTTATAAAAGAGGTGCTCAATTGTTTCAGCCTCAGAAGAACAAAAAGTGCATGGGTCAACTTCAAATTTCAATTTTCTAAATAAAAAATCATTAACAGGGTATATTGCAGATACTACTGTATTTTAAAGTGGGTTTCTTTGACTTTAGGTGTAATGGGACCAGATAAGTAAAAAGAAAAGGACTTTTTCCTTAAGAAGGTTATTATATAATTTCTCACAGAGCAGGAAAGTCCTCAAAAAGTTTCTGCTTGAAAACCAAGCTAACTAATTTATCACATCTTTTTTTCCATCAAGTTGACACTACCTATTTTTAGGGAAGGCAAGGAAGGTGTGCTCAAAGAGAATTGCACACTGCTTTGTACCATATGAAGTAAAGGAATGAGGATAGCGTTACAAAATTTATCATACCATTTTCTTGAGATAGTCATAATGTACTTACTGGAGAAATCATCAAAAGATAACGTGACCATCAGAATTTAGTAAATAATAAACAAAATGACACCATTTTTGTATCAGTCTGATTAAAAAATTGATTTCCTATTAATTGTAATAACCCTGTTGCTCCATAATAAAGATCTGTGTGGAGAAAAATTGTGAGTAAATAACATTTTTCCATATTGTAATGCTTGTTTGTGGAAATTGGGTAGCTTTAAAGGAATTTTAGACACCTCAAAATCACATCTAAGCAAGAGCTCAATTCCACCAACCTTGTTGAAAATTTTGTTTGGGATGTGGTACCATATAGCGTGAGATTGAGAAATACATTCTTTCAGCCATTTGACTCTAAAAGCTGCGATTACTGATTCAAATTCCATGGCCCTTAAACCCCCATTCTCATAATCCCCGACCAATTGTGATTTGCATAAATCATGGGTTTTATTTTTCCAAATAAACGTATCGAGTTGGGTGACTTGAACACTTTAGATGATGTGAACAGAGAATGACATGGGTAGATAAGTCTTGATACCCCTTCTACTTTGGACAAAAGAATACAGCCCAGTAGAGATAAATCTCGTGTGAGCCAGTGGTTCAAAGATTTCTGGACAGCTTTCAGTCTGGGAGTAATATTTTGGTATTCCCTGTCATGCAAATTTCTTGCTATTACTAAGCCAAGGTATTTGACTTCATTTTTCACTGGGATGTTAGCAATGTTGCTTAAATCACTACTATGAACAGCTAAAATTTCACATTTCTGAAGATTTAAAGCTACATCAAATACTTATGAAAATATATTGATTTTATCGATTGCCTTAGAAACCATGTTCTTATTTTTTAAAATCAAAGCTGTATCGTCAACAAATTGGCTAAGTAGAAATTCCTTTCCCAAAATTTCAATACCTTGAATATCTGAGGAGGTTTTAAGATATATCGCCATCAATTCAGCGGCAATAATAAATAAATGAGGACAGAACCCAGCTGAAAAGCCTCGACCAAGGGAAACACTACTGCCAATATTATAAAGAGAATATTTCTCAGTTTAAGCGTGGATGGCACGTTTTCGTCGAAGTAGGAATTAGCATATGATAAACTTGTATCGTGCGCCCCCTTGCGGACGCGAGCTGCATTTCATTCTTCCTCTGCGTGCACATCCGTATGGCGAGCTTCCGGTCCGCCGCCATCCACTTCCGGGTTTGTGCTGACGCGGCGTAAGGCTGCGGACTCCCGACGGAGTGGCTTGGCTGGCGCGCGACGTCCCCCTCTTTCGCACTTCTTGAGTCGCGGATCGCAAGACGCACAGGCGCTCGCCATGGCCCCGAAGAGCAGCAGTAAGCAGCAGTCAGAAGAAGACCTTCTGCTCCAGGATTTCAGCAGGAACCTCTCGGCGAAGTCGTCGGCGCTTTTCTACGGCAATGCGCTCATAGTTTCTGCTATCCCGATCTGTGAGTGATCATTCGGGGCTAATAATAATAATAATAATAATAATTAATAATAATAATACATACTACTACTAATGATAATAAAATTGTTTAGGTTACAGCATGTACGAATCTGGTGGCAGTCGAGCTCTCCGTAGTGCCCAAATGAAGCGGTCTACGTGGCACATGCACAGTCGATGGACTTTATATATATATATATATATGATTATTTTTTTGTAATCCACACGCATTATTTGTAATGTTTACGCTTTTAAAGAGGCATCTGGCACCTTTCTTGTCGCACAGGGCTCTTCTGGAGAATCTGGCATATGGATCTCGTTCAGTCCGCAGTCCTCTATGGTGTCATGACCCTTGTCAGCACGTACCTGGTTGCCTTTGCCTATAAGAATGTCAAATTTGTTCTAAAGCACAAGTAAGTGTTGTTTTGTCTCGTTTCCTTTTAATCTTTTGAAGTTTGTATCATTCCACTGGTCCTAATATTTCATTGCTATAATTTTACTGTCAGAGTTGCCCAGAAACGTGAAGATGCCGTTTCCAAGGAAGTGACCCGTAAACTGTCTGAAGCTGATAACCGAAAGATGTCCCGCAAAGAGAAAGATGAAAGGTTGGTGGGAGACGGCACGTCCAGTATTCTGCATGCTATTTTCCTTTCCTATAGATGATGCAGCATCCCCTCAGTTGTGAGGGATCATGTTTTAAGTGGCAGACACTCTTCTCTCATCGTGTTCCACCTTTCGCTAGGATCCTGTGGAAGAAGAACGAGGTGGCTGATTATGAAGCAACAACCTTCTCGATCTTCTACAACAACACTCTGTTCCTTGTTCTTGTCATCATCGCCTCCTTCTTCCTGCTGAAGAACTTTAACCCCACAGTGTATCCTTTTCTTTGCAGAGCTTGGTTTCATTCTAGAGCTGATCTGAGATCAGTCAAAGCAACTAAGTTTTCTCAGTGACACCTGCATGCATTCTGGATGATTCTGCAGTGTATTTAGATGGCAGGCTGACAGTTTTGTGTGTTACACTGTGACAAGTGTACACATTTGTTGTCCTTAATGGGCTTCCCTCAGGAATTATGTTTTGTCAATCAGTGCGTCGTCTGGCCTCATTGCCCTGCTGTCCACTGGGTCAAAGTAACTTCAGACGGAGCGTGAGAAGCTGGGGATTTTCCTGGGAATTTTTTTTTTTTCTTCCTAGAAGGGGGATGAATTGGGTCTGGGAGGAGGATTATGGAATGAACCATCACAAGTCAAGGTCATTTTGAGAACCTTTGCTTTTCTTTCATTTTTTTAAAATAAAGATCCAGTAAAGTGTACTTAATGTGAAGTATTATTCATCTTTAATGTAAGGTAAATCAGCTTCCATTCTAAGTATGTCAAAATGAGATGTCCACACCAAATTCATTTGTATATTTATTTAAACAGAAATATGTATATATTTACATTTGGTTGTCTTAGAAGCAAAACATGATTTAGAGATCCTGATGAAACAAACCAGCTTGAAAAGTAAACATCTCTTTATCCATCATACAGTTGTACAAATTGTAGAAAACATAGAGGATTCATATTAATATTTTTCAGCAATTTACAGTCTTAATCGAGGGGTGTAGCCCGGAGCCAAACATTATAATCACTGGCAGCCATCGGTACTAGCAAGGCACTCAGCACGGAGGGTGTTAAGGTACCTGCATTTCACGCAGGCCTAACCTTTTCCTAACAAGCTGAAAGTTAACAAAAGAGCATGAAGAAAAGAGAGCGAGCGTCACGGGTACGAGATGTTCTGGTCATGTGAGGCTACGCAGTTGAGATGAAGACAGGTTTACAACACAGTGCCGCTGCCTCTGGTGATGGAGCGGCCGAACGGCAACGCTACGACACGCTTCCCTACACGTCCTGTAGGATCGTTCCTCACCATTTGTGCTTCTCGGCAGATCTCGCAGACACAGGGTGGCTAGTAAAAGCCCACAGGGCAAAGGGTAACTTCTACAGATTGCCACTGTGCTGCTGATGGGAGGAGACTGTACATGTATATTTTTAAAATATATACAATATACATTTAATCCGCAGGAAGGATCTCAGGTTAGTTATTTTACATTGTTTACCCTACAGTTTTTGTCCAAAATACAAACTTGTTGAAGAGTACATTTATATATATATATATATATATATAGGATTTGTACGACATCAGCCCTCCAATTAATATAGTCAGTAACCTTGTTCTTCGGTCAATGCATAGCAGCTATGACATTCCCATCAGCGATACTGCATCGAATGCTCACAATACACAGGCGAGGAAGAGGCTGTGTTCCCTCCTACCAAGGCAGGCCAAGAGGTTACGAAAGCAGAGCTGCTGTTTGCTGTCTGGACTGAGCGAGGGCGGTGAGCTAACTTCACCTTCCTGGCATGGTCACAGCCTTTTTGCTTCATGTTCTGCCACGCAGCCAAAGGTCAAGCGAGGGAGCAGGGATCAGGATAACATACGCGGCTTTACGGGTTAACCTACTGCGACATACTGAGGTACGGAAATTTTATTTCAAATTCTATGCAAGTTTTCTTTGCGTCTTCATCCAATGTGCTACAGAAATGGTTCAGGCACACATGTTCTGCGTGGGCATGCAGTTATGGTAACAAAGAAAACTCGGCTTTTAATGCCGAGAGGGTCTGCGTGTGGTTGTCCAGGTGTCTGGCCCTCACCATGCAGACTCTATGAGCGATAGTCCTTCTTACTGTAGGGCCGGTTTCCCAGTATGTGGTCGATCTCCGATACCACATGAGCGGTCATCTTTGGGAGTACCTGGGTCAAACGGAGAAAAACGCCACGGGTCATGTCAACATCAGTGGATCATTGGCTAATGTAATGAGTTCTTTGCCGTGCTGCTGTGTCGAGGCTCTGAAGAATGCCACGCCTTGTATCAGGTGGGTTCCACTTTACCTGTATGGCCCCCAGGTTCTCAGTGAGCTGTTCCGGGTTTGAGGTTCCCAAAAGCACAGAACTCACGCCCTCATTTCGAAGGCACCAGGCTGAAGGGAGAGATGCACAAAGTTTGTCAACGTGACTGTCTGAAGGACTCAGTGTCCAGATCACTGCAGCTCAGGTTTTTTTGTGGGGACCTCCAGGTGCTTCACACATTAACTATTACACCACTGACTGGCACGGCCAAATGAATAGGTGTCAAGCTACATGCCATGCTTCTCATTAGCTATGCCAAGTGCAGCAGTGGTGAAATAATCAAATATAGTTTAGTGGACCATGGTGCAATAGGTGAGAACCATTGTGCTAAAGTAGTGATGCTTCCCAACCCCTGGAGGATGGGAGTATCCTGAACAAACCAATCAATGCTGGTGCTAAATGGGGCTTCAAAACCTGTGGTGGGTGAGTATCCTGAATCAATCGATGCTGGCAATGGTTCAGGATACTCCCCCCACCACAGGTTTTGAAGCCCCATTTAGCACCGGCATTGATTGGTTAGTTCAGCATTATCCCATTCACCAGGGGTTTGGAAGCCTCACTTGTCCCATCACTACTATAAATTTTGTACTACTCTGACTTGAGATACCACATGTCTCCAGTAGGTGGCTGTATAATGCAGGAAAGTTGTCAGCGAAGGGGCTTAACTGTGATGAGATAATAATAAGGGTTTCAGAGTAAAAATACAGAAGCTGTCAGGTTGCAGCTCAAGCGCCTCCCAGTCAGTCTCACCCACGGCCAGCTGAGGCAGGGTGCAGCTCAGCTTTTCTGCAACATGAGCCAGCTCCTTCAGCTTGGCCTGCTGCTTCCTGCCATCCTCACTCACGATCTTGTCCTTGAGCCACTGATATGACTGCAGGAAGAGTGAACCCATGAATAGGAGGGGTCACATGCCTGAACGTGTTGGGCAAGAAAAATACTTCGTAATGACTCCCTAAATTTAAGCAGCAGGCTGGATGTACCACAGAGTCCTGTACTAGTTTGGACTTTTGAGTAAGGATGCTTAATATATCACTCAGACATCATACTACCCATACTGTGTCATTATAGCTGTCCTTCCCTGGCAAAGGAAGGAGTACTGTAACATGGGTAATAAATTATCATACAGCTGCAGAGGGAAGCATACCTTTACATGAACATAAAGACGTACTGAAGACCAGGCTTGGGGGCCCTACCTTCATGGAGGCTCTGGATGCTTCCGGGATTCCATTCTCATACTTTCCAGTGATGATGCCGCAGGCTAGAGGAGACCACGTCATGGCTCCCACACCTGGCCCAAGTGGAGACCGCCCATGTTAGAACAGGCAGGGGATTTTTAAACACTTCTACATGCCCAAAGACTCAAGTGCTAAAGAGGTGAGATGTAGCATGACAAGCTTAAGAGAACAGGCATGATGAGGCTGGGAGTGCACATGCCCCAGTGAATTCTGGGAAATGCTCTTTTTTCTGAAACCTCATTTAAAAGCCTTTTCTTAAAAATCTAAGAGACAGAAGATCCACAGTATCCTCAATAAGCCCCCCGATGGAAGTCTTTGTTGACACCCGCCTATCTTGTGGTAGAGTTCAGGCAGCTGCACCTCCACCTTCTCCCGCTGGAACATGTGGTACTCTGCCTGCTCACACACAGGGGGGATCATGTTGAACTGGCGGGCCACAGAGTACGCCTCCTGCAGGCAGAGAAGGAGAACTGCGCTAGATTCTACTGATATCTTCACATGTGTGGGTACTTATCCTTACAGTGGAGAGCAGAGTCTATGAATTACTAATAACTGTTCACTGTCCCAGAATGTAAGTTATCTATAAATATAAATACATATATAAAACCAATTTCATTTAACAAAACCTTTACTAATATCTACACCAGGCTTTGGAATGGTGACCCTAGGCTCGTGCCCTGAACTTTCTGGTAAAGACTCTAGATTAAAAAGGTTATAGAAGCTGAATGGATAACATCTATAATTTTTGGAAGGACAGCATGTACATATATGAAGGCCTGGTTTTGCTGACCGCATCACTGAAAACCTCCAAATCATTATATGCCAAAGTAAACACAGCATGGAGGCTACGTTAGGTAGGACAGGACTCGAGGCAGGGCCCGCTCCAAATGGGATGCCATTCCATGGCAGGCCACACACTCGAAACACACCAACTTCTGATCTGTGGGAGAACACGCAAAGCCCCGAGACACTGAGCTGGGGCACGGTTCTTGAGGGCACCATCCCATGTATTTACTGGCTATACTCTCCGTATCGCTCCTGTCAGTTAAACGGCACCCACGGCCAGCAAATGGCAGAGCGGCCACATGTCACAATAACTATCACTTGACTACCCGTGAGAGGGTCACCACACAGTGTAATTTCTGCTCCCACTGATCCCCTCGCATCTGACCGGCAAATTCTGTTTACCATAATGACTGTGAATGCCTATTAAACTGTGGAGCGTTCATCACTGCTAATGTGTACACAGGCCTTTCTTTTAGCTCATTTTCCATTCGGTCGCTAAATTAGTGTACACTAGGAGTTAAGCATCCCCCGTGATTGCGAAAGGCCAGAAAAAGCTTAGCAATACTATTGCCTTGAAGATGGACGTCTCTTAGAAACCTTCCATTAGACTAGTTTTCTTTTTTAGTCCTTGCTACAGTCGGTAAAGGAATGAGTAGAGGATAAAAGCCCACAGCAGTAAGATGTCTTAGCACATCTATAAGAAAAAGACAGCTGAAGACAGTAGTAATTCATTCAGGCGTGACAGCAGGACCCCTGGGGGGCCCTTAGGAGTCACTTGCTGTGGTTTTGTAGTGTGACTTACGGGAAAATAGAAAGGATCAGGCACAGGGCAGGTGGGGTTCAGCTGGTAGTGGTTCGACTGATGGAGGTTTACCTAAACGCTGGCCAAGGATGACCTGAGTTCAGAGTGTTACAGCTGAGCAGGGTCAACCGAACGCTGGCATAGGATGGCCTGAGCTCAGAGTGTTACAGCTGAGCAGGGTCAACCGAATGCTGGCATAGGATGGCCTGAGCTCAGAGTGTTACAGCTGAGCAGGGTCAACCGAACGCTGGCCTAGGATGGCCTGAGCTCAGCGTGTTGCAGCTGAGCAGGGTTAACCGAACGCTGGCCTAGGATGGCCTGAGCTCAGAGTGTTACAGCTGAGCAGGGTCAACCGAACGCTGGCCTAGGATGGCCTGAGCTCAGCG
>JAACJT020000031.1:1202298-1212631 GCA_009936485.2 Gymnarchus niloticus | reverse complement strand
AGTGTTGCAGCTGAGCAGGGTCAACCGAACGCTGGCCTAGGATGGCCTGAGCTCAGAGTGTTGCAGCTGAGCAGGGTCAACCGAACGCTGGCCTAGGATGGCCTGAGCTCAGCGTGTTGCAGCTGAGCAGGGTCAACCGAACGCTGGCCTAGGATGGCCTGAGCTCAGAGTGTTGCAGCTGAGCAGGGTCAACCGAACGCTGGCCTAGGATGGCCTGAGCTCAGAGTGTTGCAGCTGAGCAGGGTTAACTAAATGCTGGCACTTTGCCGAGCTGCTGTGAGATCTCACCTACCATGATTTCCATAGCTGTCCATCGTGAAGTGCCCCAGTACATCGACATGCCTTGGTTTATCACGTAGGTCATGGCTCTCACGATCTCTGCACAAACAATCAATAAGTGGGTGCAAAAAAGTCAATAACACAAACTGTAAGGAGATTTAAAAAACTGATTATCGGTTTGCTAATTTTATCCTCGTCTATTATACCAATGTATGCATTGGTCGATACATCTGTAGATTTCAAAGATAAACTGTAGCACTTTGGTTTGATTTGGTTAAATAATAGATCATGCTTCACCGATATCAAGGTTTAATGGAATTACACAAGATATTACTGTACAGGTCATCAAACTAAGAAACACTACTGACAGCAAAATGGTGTGGTAGTAAGTACACTAGGGGGAGCTACAAGTGCTCCTTCACGAAGGTAAAATTAAGGGATTCATTCACCCATTCATTCACCCATTCATTCATTCATTCACCCATTCATTCATTCATTCACCCATTCATTCATTCATTCATTCATTCATTCTCAGAACCCCAGGGGAGAAAATGAAATACTGTTGAATTGGACGAGGTGCAGTAAATCATACATTTATATGATCAGCACGACAAATCATATTAGGATGAGGGGTAGATGATAATGTACAATTTACTGCCCACAATTCATTCATATGGCATTAAATAACAACGACACAGGACATATTACACACACACACACACACACACGCACACACACACACACACACTTCATTCTCACTTTAGAGGCTCCATGCTGTAATCACACCTAAAGGTCCCAGGTGTGAGGCTGCCACCCCCCCGACCAGCACTCCTGCCTTTATGTAACATCACACGTAACGCAGTGTCTCAGAGCGAACCATCACAGCGAGGCGGGCTGCGGACAGCACTGCGAGCACCACATTAACATTCCTTGCTCAGCCCGGCTCCCGCGCACACGCTGCAGTCACGGCAGCTCAAGTGCAGTCAAGGAGCGCACTCTGGGTCTGCCAGGGAAAGCATCCGTCCAACTCCGGGTTCCACTGCCCGTCACCCAGAAAGAGCGACACCAATAACGAGAGCTAATCTGCAGGCCCCCGGGACCACCACCCCTCGCTCGGAGCAGAGAGGCGTCACGCAACACAACAAGTAAGCCAGCAGCCTCCAACCAATATAAGGATATGAGGAGTGAAAAAGAAGGAAGACGGAAACCCTTGAGTAAAAAGTACCATTTTCATACATTAAAAGAACAAATTTGTTTTAGTCTAGGCCAAACAGACACACGTGGTGTGTGGGGGGTGGAGGAGAAGGAAGAGTGACAGGGAGGGAGGGAGAGACCGTGAGAGAGAGAGAGTGTGTGGGTGATGCAAGTGGGAAGCAAACCCGAGAGAGTGATGTGAATCAGAGGTTTAACGCAGCGAGACGACAGCTCACAGGCACACCACCTTCCACTCCAGGAAACAGCGGTTTGTGGGAGGCTAAAGGGTCAAGGGTCAATCCCGCCGCCTCAGTTGTGGTGCAGTTTCAGGTGTTTCATCAGGATTCAAGGTGTTCTCTCTTTCCGCTGATGACAGTCTGAGTGCTGGCAGGAGGGTGGATGTATGATTGATCCACAGCAAACAGCAGACACTGCTGCAGCTACTCACAGGCAGTCATTTCTGTTTAATGGGATTATGTTAAGTTGGCCTGTCTGTTTATGCAAATAGGTAGGATTCTTGGTAGCATGCCCATTAGGGTTCCTCTGAAGGTGATGTGAAGTCTCAGGAACAGCTTGATGTTTCTGGCACATGGAGGCATGTGCTTTCTAAGAGGAATTAATCCTACACGTTTTATTGTGATTAGGAGCTCTGCTCTTAATGATGTCTGAGCGAGCGTTTTTGGGTCTGACCACAGTTACGCTGTGGCGTTAAGATGCCCCACACACTGTCACACTGCAAAGAACCAACCTGGTGTTCTTGCTGAAATGAGCAGTCAGTCACACAGTAGGTCAGCCTGATGGGCACCGTACAGCCTCACAGGCCGAGAAGGGACACTGCACTGTACTGCTGTGGTAATGCTGAGGTCAAAGATGTCATTGGTCATGATGGCTTGGAACAGTCCAGGTGACGATTCAGTTATGACATTACAGACAGACACCATGGGGACTCCCTGTCATTATCACTGCTCTTGTTACCCACGATGGCCATTCCTGCAGAAATCACTTTAAATTCCAGTGAGTCCTGCCAAGGGCCCTGATGAGAGAGGTCTTCAGAGCAAGACGAGTGTGCGGACTGCTAATCACCTCATTCATAATCAATATCAACCATGTGCATCAAATGGTTCACATCTCCAAGTCATTAATGAATCGACTGGCTTAAACAGCTATAATGAGACTGAAAAGATTGCCAATACAACCAACAGCTGCAGCTCAGATAACGTATGTTCTATAAGAGGACTGAAATGGCCAGAGTACTTCAACAGTGTTTCCTGCAAAAAAGGAACGTGTTTTTTTGATATACGTCAAGCTTCTTGAGGGAACATTAACCGTCCTCCTGAAGGAAGGCACTTCACTTTGAGAGTCCATTTCAGGAGCCTTTAAAAAGACGCAGAACTATTAGAGACCAGCAAGGAGTGGATAAGAAAGAACAGGGAGTTAAAAACTATGTGGGCTACTGATGGGACAGAGAGGGAACAGGGGAACGTACAGGTAGAACTGACCCCTGGTGTCCTTCGACTGAGAGAGACAGAGAGGGAATGGGGGAATGTACAGGGAGAACTGACCCCTGGTGTCCTTCGACTGAGAGAGACAGAGAGGGAATGGGGGAATGTACAGGGAGAACTGACCCCTGGGGTCCTTCGACTGAGGAGGACAGAGAGGGAACGGGGGAATGTACAGAGAGAATTGACCCCTGGTGTCCTTCGACTGAGGGGGACAGAGAGGGAACAGGGGAACGTACAGGGAGAACTGACCCCTGGTGTCCTTTGACAGAGAGGGACAGAGAGGAAACGGGGGAACATACAGGGAGAACTGACCCCTGGTGTCCTTCAACTAACATCAGCCCTACAGCATGCAGCCCAAACACCAAACATGTTGACAGAATCCACCTGGAGTGTGAGCGACGTGGTGTCAGATGTGAATACTGCTGGTGTTCCTCAAACAAAATATGAATAAAGCATGTATTTTATACACTAGTTGGCCCATACAAAGTGTGGACATTAGCAGCTGGGGTCTTTTTTTGTGTTAGTGAGTGCATGTACATTTTAAATGCATAAATGTTCATGTGTGCAGGAGGAGGAGGAGAGAGAAGTGTGTGTGTGTCATTTCATGAAGGAGTCAGTGAACGTGTGTGACACAAGCACGGGGTCTGTTCCCTCTGCCTGTCTGCAAAAATGAAGAGCACCAAGAGGTAGGCTTCACTCAGTTTCCCACACTCACCTTCCATGGGTGTGTTATTGTCTGGCCGGTTGGCGAACACCACATCCACATACTCCAGCTGCATCCTCTGGAGGGAGCCCTTGAGTCCTGAGACACAGACAAGTACTCAAGGGCTAAGAGGGCAGACAATGGCAGTCATCTGTACATTTTATATGTTAGTTATCATTATTAAAAGATTCCATTGGTAAAGCATAATTACATTTACTGCTTAGTGTATGACATACCAGTGAAGCACAATCTAGTGCTGTTGAATCATCCTTCCACCATTTCAGTCAACCTTTACAATTTCAGTCACCCTTTCACTCAGCCATTTACCATTTCAGTCAGCATTTTACTCAGTCATTCAGTTTTATTTTCTCTCTTATGCACATAATCAATGGATTTGTTTTGCTTGAATAATGCAGTTATAGCTACTTCAGAGTAAAGATAAAATAACGAGATCATATGCAGTTTGCAATGTTTTTCAAATCCACTGTTTAAATAGGTTTACAGCTAGTAAAACCAAATTCAAAAGAACTCTAAATATGAAAGAATTATTGCCCATCATCCATGATTCCAAAGTAATGTTTATGGTAGAAGCTGGACAGCATCCATGAAGCAGGAGCACATGGCTGGGGGCTGGACATCAGCCCTTTGCCCGGTTCTGCTTTGGGCTGATGGGCTTTCATACTTGAGAAGTCTCATCTTCTCAGAGGTTTGGAGAGATTCTTAGTGTGGGTCAGAAACATGCTGCCTGTGTGTGTGTGTGTGTGTGTGTGTGTGTGTGTGTGTGTGTGTGTGTGTGTGTGTGTGTGTGTGTGTGTGTGTGTCTTAACTGCAGAACAAAATATGGAATGTTGCCTGGCCACTGGGGAAGAAGAGGTACCCTGACCAGTTAGATGGGGACAAGAATGAAAGAAGGTGAAAGTCTAAATGGCCAGCGAAATGACAGAATGTGACAGATGAGAAAGGGAGGCAGTGAGGGTTACCTTCAATAATATGCTTCCTGGACAGCCCTCTTTCAGTCTCTGCCCTGTTAGAAGAAGGGGAGAGAGACAAATAAGGACACACACAGAGTTTGTGTTCAAATTCTTGCAGGAACTTTACACTGAGTCACTGTAATGCAATTAATAACTCCTAAATCCAAACCTGCAGAAGCCAGATACAGAAAACAGCTGACAGCGAAATGTTTTAATTTCCTTTAAAAATGAGAAGCTGGTAAGGGCATTTGTTTTGTGGGCAAGACTGCTCAGAAACAGATTTTGAGGAATTTTTCCCAAAAATAGTTAGAACGTCAGAGAGAGAGAGAGGTGGACGGGCAGAGATGATGCTGCTGAGTGCTCTGAACAGAGCGCTGCCCCACACAGTCATCCTCCTCTCTGCCTCCCGAGCCGAGCGGGCCTCTCCGGCTGTTTTCGGACACCCCGGCCACGTGAATGTTCCTCAAAGGCACTCGACAGCGGCCTACGCTCATGTGATTCTCGGGAAGCCTCTTTGCGTTTCGGCTACGACTGCGGCAGTACGGCCCGTGGTGAGTCAGATTCGGGGAGCAGGTGACAGAGCTGCTAGTTCAACACGGCTACCAGAAAGGAGCCTAATCTAATAGCTAAGATTTGAGTGGTAACACGGTGGTAGGGAGGGAAATAAGGCTAATGTCCTACATGTTCTCTAGCGAAGGACTTCAGCTTAATGCCTTACTGACTTTGACACACAGAAGTTGGTTGTTAGGAGTTTAATGCTGAAATATTCTTCATCTTGGGCTGAGCCTGGGTAACGGTATAAGTTACCAGAATATATTTATACTAAGATATACTACACAGTGCCATAGTACTGCTCTGCATATGCATTGCACCATATAACAATGACATAAGCAAATTTACACTGTACTTAGTGTTTTTTTTACTCTTGCATACAGTTCAACAGAAGCATTCAACAAGCTGGCAATTTCCAGGAATCTAGAGCAACATGCTTCAGATTTTCCTTTTTTGTGTCAAGGCACTTGTGTCATTTTCCCATAAAGGGGTCTGTAAACTTACTTTCCCATAAAGGGGTCTGTAAACTTACTTTCCCATAAAGGGGTCTGTAAACTTACTTTCCTCCCCAGTACAGCTTAGTAGTAATGACGAGACTGGAACGCCTAATATGAAAATGGATAGATGAGAAAATGATTAGAAGTGAATTTTCATGCATGCAGCAACATGCAGATAGACTTGAATACAGAAAAAACAAAACAACTGTCAATTTCATAGGTGAAAGGCAGGAAAGGACATATAGATATGCAGTTTTTTGGGCAACGGAAGCTAAATGGTCCATCTCTCCATGACATGAAATATAAATGGTTTCAGAACAGAAATACATATTCCAAGGTCAGCTTTTTAGAAAGTCTTACACAAAAGAATTGACAGAGTTTAGTGGTACTGTAAATAGAGTACCTCAAAGCCAAACTGCATATTCCTTTGGACTGAAGGCTAACTCTTCAAATGCCGAGGGATTTTGCTGAAGACCAAGAGGATTTACAATGTGATTACGAAGCCCATCTAGAGACACTGTTACCCTGAAAAATACACACAACCTTGCCTCGATCTTCCTACATTCGGCGTTTACTGTATCAGAGAAGGCCCCAGAATCAGGAGTAACACTCTAAAGTGTAGCTTTGACCTACATATCATGTGCAGGTGCTGCCTCACACCTCCTTTGGTCTGTGAGGCGATCTGAATTGTAAATAACCATTTAGCCGTGTCTATATCCTGCTGTCCCACATTCAACGGCCAGAAAGGCGGCTGCAATTTGCATTTGCCACTTACATAACGATGAAGAATCATTAATGAAGGCAAAGAAAGCAACAGTGACACTGACCTCTGTTGCTGTTGCAGCATGTGGACCTGAAGGAGCAGAAGGGGGTCCTAGACCACCCTGGAGTCTTATGAGTATAATTTATGTATCTAACTGTTAATAGCCGGATGACTAGTGTGACAAGAGTTCACACTGTTGTCGTACTTTCATAGTCATGCACACACACGATTCTACACTGACTTGCCATCACGTCATTGCACATCACACACACTTGCACTGACGAGCTTTTTCACTACGTGTCACTGTCAGTACAGATGTGCTAACCCCAAGATGGGAACGCGAGTTAGAAACAAGGAGTGCATGGAACGTTATGGGTTTATGACCACTTTACTCCCTGACCAACTAGCAGAATGAGGAATTATTAACTAGCAAACAGAGTCTTTATCTCAAATTGTACATCATGTGACCTCAGTTATAAAACTACAGCATGCAGGATGTATTTTAATGCCATTAGGCTTGCTCTCCAGGGCTTCCACCAGTCATCAGTCCCGGACAGCAGGTATCTACTCCACCGAAGCCATCGCTGGTAGCCATGGTTACCATGACAGGCCCCGTTAATGGTGCTAACAAATCAAAAGTGGGAAGTTCTCTATAATCAACAAAGTGTATACAGTAATACTGGACGACCTCCCTGTTTCTGACAATGTCACAGTTCCTCATGCAGTTGTTACGAGAACACAGACAGGACTAAAATAATACTACCTCCAGCACTTTTTCTTGAGGATACTGCCCAGGATTATCTCAGCTCTGGAAAACAATAACATGCATAAGAATTAAAGTGACCAAGAATGTATATCTTTGGCAACTGAGAGATGCTATAATTCTCCCAACCTGAAGTATACCTTAGATGCATGAATTTTACTGCAGGCTTCTGCACAATACGCTTATCAGGTGTTAAGGAAAAATGTGCAGGTTTATTGGTAGTTCAACAACAAACAGGCGGCGTGAACACATTGCATCTCGTTTTCCGAGCTTTCAGGGGTCGGCTCAGACAGACACAACGTCTGTCATCCTCTGGGATTCAGTCTGGTGAGACCAGGGCCTGTCTGAGGATGAGGTCCGTCCTGCTTGGAGTTAAGGTGTCTTGCTTGCTCACCTTCCAGCAGAGTACACCTCTGCAGTGTCAAACAGGTTGACCCCGCTTTCGTAGGCAATAGTCATGAGTTGCTCGGCGACCTGTAGGGAATAAAGGTCAACGATCATGTCTTTTTCTGATGACCAGCGACTCTTATTGCAATATGGCTGAAATCTGTTTCTCACCACTTTCCGCTCCACAACTGTACCGTGTGTCCATTTCACACTCACTAAATATTTTCCATCACTCATGTATCATGCCATTCCCCACAAGATCTTCCACTTGTGCCTATATGGGTAGACCCGGATACAGCTGCTGAGTGAAAAATCGAGAAAGTCTGTGGATGTCTTACAGCAAGCTCCTTAGAATGGATTACGATGGAGCCTGATCAAAGACCAACAGATTTGCTAAGACTGTCTTTGATGGACACTAAACCAAGCTGGATGATATCACAGCCCACAACAGTGAGGCGTACGACATCTTACTTCTGTTTCCTCGCAGATCTTCCACTCAATTCCCCACTACTTTAATCGTGGTGTCTAGCAAAATCACTCTTTCTAAAATAAGTTTACATATTGAGGCGTAGGCCTTGCATTGCAGGTCCTTTTGCCCATTATCTCCAGATACATCAGGTAGCTCATGGAGAATTTAACACTGGCCTTCCACAAACAAATATTAGACTTGCTGCAGGGATTTCTAAATCTGTTCATGGATTGGCTCCCCCATCTGGAACGTGACCCTCTGTTGTCCTAGTCCGCGGGCCCTATGGGGGTCCTCCCTGCCCAGGACTAGGAACAAGGCTTCTGGCCCCTGGTCCCATCCTTCCTCTGACCTTCACCACAGCAGACTTATCCTCTGGTTGCACTTGGAGGAGATGGATGACTAAATAGATTGTAAGTCAAGCATATTTTTGCCTTGACTCCTAGTGACAAACCAGTGACTTGCGCACTTGGGGGCACTGATCATCCAAGGAGAACAGTCACTTGGTCTGGGACACACTCCTCCAATCCCCCTCCCCGTAGAAACTTTCCATAGCATGACCAATTTTCCAGACTTTTTCAAAAAGCCAAACCACCGTTACCTCTTTTAAAAGCAAATTCAAAATGAAACTCTGCTTAACAAGTAAACAGCCTACAGCAAAACTCGATCCCCAAAAAATCCAAATTATTCCAAATTCAGTTTATTTAAAATATCTCATCTTACCTCATCTGAAATCTGACCTCCAAAAGTTACCCAAGTACCTGTGGGGAAGGAGATTTTAGTATTAATTCACTGCTAAAAACCATCAGTGCATTATACCATTTCAGAAGAGTGCCATTCTGCCCTGCAGTGTCCCATAAAGAACACTAAACTGGACATGTGGACCAATAAGCAAGGCTAGGCACTGTGGATGCCATGAGACTGCTTCTCCGTACCTCCGGTGAGACTTCAATGGCCACAGTTAGGCAAGAGCCCAGTGTGAAGATCTTATAAGAAGAGAAAGGGTTAATACCCTAAATGAGAAGGGCTGACAGGCCAGGTGTCCTGGTCCAAGGCCTACTCAGAAGAGAAACCAGGCAGTAATCCATCATCTCCAAACACACATAGGCCAGATGGACGCCACACATTGCTGAAGAAGAAAATGAATCCTATACAAAGCTCTGTATACACACAGTTCATTGTTATAATAATTTTCTTAATGGTTATTATACTATATGTTTTCATGATGTTGACCATATTGATGCTGACCACGTTGGCATTTTCTGTCACCCTGTCTGCCTGATTTTAAAAGACCAAGGAGATGAATCCCCCTTTTCCCTCTAATGTGAAAGTATGGCCAGACAGTCATTTCCATTAACTCAGGGGGGGGCTTCATGAGTTGTCCCACAGCAGCAGCTGTGGAGAAAGTCAGAAGAGGACTTTCAGCAGCAGATCATCTCTCTCACACAGGCACAGAAGCCTGGAAGGCGCCGTGCTCTGTGTTGATGACGCCGTCTGCTCCCAGCCAACTCAGGGCCCACGTTCCTACAATGCCTTCCTCATGATTTCCAACACCTCAGGTTGGCGCCAGTTTCATGCTCCAGCCGTGAGCGTGCCTGAGAGAGCGAGGAGAGGCCTGGCAGGAAGCGCAGGTGAAACAATGAAAACCTGCTTTCCAGGCTACCGACAAGCCACATCCTGTGAGTATAGAGCTTTGTTACCGTAAAAGCTAGCTGGGGCTGGCAGATGGCTCTGAGGCACATTCGCTTCCCCGTCTCACACAAGCCTGACGTGGGCAGGAGGATTGGCCAGAGGGGCAATATGTAGCTCTGTACGTGTTAAACGCGCACACGAGTCGTGGTGACAAAACGCACAATAACAAGGTCAGTGTTACGTGTGTGTACGCGTGTCACGGACGCAAAGGCAACAAAGGTGTGCCTGAGAGGCAAACACTGCTCTCTGACCCAAAGTCTGTGGCCGTGTCCCAGATTTCCTTTTTGTAGAATACACGTTGAAGAATGAATCAGGTGAGGCCAGGAATTCAGCTGAGAAGACCTCCCACCTGGCCCAAATGTGGATTACACCGTGTAGATAATATGGTATGGACAGGGCAGAAGAGCAGACAGTTGGAACCAAACAGATACGCAAGATCATACAGCGTTGATTGGGGACCTAAATAAAAATCCGGTGTCACTGGTGACTTCACTACCAGACTGCCCGACAGTTTCATCCCTCAAGCCATAAGACTCTTAAACACTCAGGGAACGAACTGATACC
>JAACJT020000031.1:1187171-1197664 GCA_009936485.2 Gymnarchus niloticus | reverse complement strand
AGGCTACGGGATTATCTTTAGGACTGACAGAGTGGTAGACTGAATACACACACACACACACACACACACACACACACTCATGACAGAGCATTTTACAGCATGTATAAAAGCCAGGGGAGATGGGGTGGGTGGCATTTAGGATGAGTTTGATTATCCAAGTCACTTTCCAGAGTGTGGGACAAGCAATCAAGACATACAATGGCAAGCTACGTTCTCTTACAGTCCACAGGTATTGTTCTTCCACACACACACACACACACACACACACACAGAGGAATTGAAAAGCCTCCTGACAAGTATATACTCCTATAAAGCTACTGTCTATTCAGTACATTTAACTTAGATATCTCTTTGTAATGATCACTGACAAAAAAAAAAAAAAAAACAAAAAAAACTTCATTTCTAAAATATTATGTGAACAGTTGAATCCTGGTATCAGTATAAAACTCAAAGTCTACTGAAATCGACAGTTTATATTGTGCATTTTCTTATCATATTTTGACAACTGCGTGATGTTTCTGTGGCGAGGCACACTACACATGTGAATTCTCCCCCACAACGTAACATTCCGGCATCGGTCTTGCGCACCCTGTACCCATGTGATACTTAAGCGATACCACTGCATGCTGCAGCAGATCCAGCAGAGCACCGTGCACAGCCTCGGCCTCACTTCAGGGGCTTAAGAGCGGAAACAGGAATCCCGAAATGACCGAACGAGTCAGACGCTGCCTGACACCTACTGGGGGCACAGAGCCTTCCTGGCGCTGTGAGGCATCTACGTTTGGGATGGAGATGCCGCATGCCCGAGAGGTCGCAGGACGAAGGGGAGGGGGCGTACACACACACACACACACACACGTACCGGTACTTCATGCCAGTCAGCTTTCCAGTGGATTCCTTCAGAGAGATGTGGTGCCTTGGGGTGAAGGAGCCAAAGCTGCGGGCAATGATGGCAACCGTTCGGAACTTGGCCCTGGCCGCATTCACCATGTTGGGACTGCTGGCATTCTGCTTGCCATGGTCCCCGTTACGTCCCTTCAAGTTGTGGTCCGTGCAAGCGATGGAAACCTGCATGGCTTTCTGAACACGTCGTCTCAGGTAGCGGACTGCGGTGGCACCCTGCTTTATCAACGCCACTAGCTAAAGCTCCGGTACCAGCTTCACCGTACGGCCGCAACTTCCACCTGCCCGTCCTGTGTCTGTGAGCAAGAGGCAGTGGCAGAGTGGGAGAGCTGTGGAATGCTGGGGTCAGAATCTTGCAGAGCTTCTCAGACAGCTGGAGAGACGCCAGAATGATGCCAAGTAATCTTGGGCTGGATTCCCGACTTCGGTGCGTTGTGCAGAATGTGGATGATGTTAAGTGAGCTCTCAGTACGGCTGCATTCCTATAGCCGCAGAAACCTCCGCTCGCTGTGTCTGTGCCTCTCTCTCTCGCAAGGCTCGTAGTCCTGTCGCACGTCCCTCTCCCTGCTGATCTTAGTGCATGGCATCAGTGGAATTTTGTCCCAGATTTTCTTGAAGAGTCTTGTCTCTACACGTTTTGTTGTTCGCCCCGTGATTTCAGCAGAAGCACCCCATCTCCGCTGGACTGTCTTGTGTTGAGCTGAGCTGCAGTTCAGTTCAGTCTGAAAATGCTCCCTTCTTCAGTCTCTCCGTTTCCCTCACTCCCTCCCTCTCTCTCCCTCCCTCTCTCTCTCGTTGTGCCACCTTCTGCTAAGCGTTAAGTTCCCTGCAAATCCACGGACTCCAGCACAGCACTCAAATGCACACATGGACATGAGCAGGCAATCACAAAAACACACACACACACACACACACACACACACACACACACACACACACACACACGGCTTAACCAGTCATGGCAGGTAAAACATGCACTTTACTCTTAAAAAGGACCATGAATTAATTATGGGAGACAAACTCTTTATTGGCTGTGTTTTGCTGCAGAACACCACTCATACTCCTGTTTCATTATCAAAACCCTGACTGCTGCTGTCCTTAAGTGAGAGAGGAGCATCAGAGAGAAATGGAAGTCCTCTGTTAGAGAAACCGCTAGACTGTAAAACAGATAAAATGGAAATCACTTGAGGATGGTAAAGGCAGGCCTGGGAAAGAACGAGTGAAAAATGTTGATTAGCGAGTGAGTGAGCAGTAGAGGGAGGGAGTAAAAGAAAGGGGGAAACAAAAGGGAAAGGAAAGAGAGCCTGTCAGCTGTCGGCCACTGCTGTGTAGTAGGACACGCAGCGGGACACCGACAGCCCCGATCTCAGTGGAGCATTTTGAAAACTGATGGAGCGATGATTCTGACAGCCTGTGATTTGTTCATTTGTGTATGGGGGCAAGGGGAGTTAGATATTAAATGCTGAATTACACCGAGAGATCTCACATTATCACCATGAGAAGAGGACAACGGACACTCGATGACTGGGATGGAACAGTTAAAGCTGACAGTACCTGAACCCAATGACATCACTACCTTTGATGGCCATTTTGGATAAAATTCCTTGTTCGTTGTGCGGGTAGAATAAGCATCGATAATCATGGTTTAAAAAAAAAAAACTATACAGGTAACATTTTTGTAGAAAATTCAAGAGCAGAAGGAGGTAAAAACTTACCACTCATACCACACAAACAGCAAAAAACTGCAAATACGAAAAGGAGCAAGGTCACGCTGAAATCCTGATCAGACTTTCAGCCAGTGGGTGTGTAATGGATGTTGCACTGAGATTACGTACATGCTTAGCATGTGCCTGAGACCAAAGCTCCTTAATTGGTTACATTTCACAGACTGCTATTTTACACAAGTAATTCAAGCTAAGTACCTTTTTTATGGGTACAACAGCAGTTTTCTCACTGGGGCCTTAAAATTCTTTCAGGCTCATATCCGGTCGCTTTAACTCGAACTTCGGTTCGGTTGTAACTTTGGTTGTTTTAACCCCCCCCCACACACACACACACACACACACACACACACACACACACACACACACACAATGCCACACTTCACATTGTGGTCTGTAACTGAGTGACTGCTCACACACTAGGCCTTATTACAAAGTCTCTGTGCCACTCTCACATTAAGGAGTCTATTAAAAATTAATTACAGGCTTAGTGATAGGAGCTGGTGCAAAGCCATACATGCAGCCAGTAGTGGAATCCCACAGAATGCATTCTGGACACACGTCATCAACTCAGCCCAGCAGTACAGGCTTGAATTAAAGGAGAAAGGCACTCCTCCCAACCTCTTGGCAAATCCAAGAGAGCACAGAACGGCGACGGTTCTGTTTATTTCCAAGCACAGCGAGCAGCTGATCTGCATTCAGCCTGCCCACCAGGCTCCCTGCACGGCCCGCAACATGACTCTCAGCCCTGTCCTTCCCACGAGCCTTCTCTGCACGCTGTCGCCTTTCCCCTCACCCGTGTCCCGACAGAGTGGCACTGCGAGCCATGCACTGCACTTTGTTTAAGCGGGCCTGTCATACTCGCAGAGAATGCTGTGGTAAAAACAACAACAACAACACACAATAGCGTTGACTGCACTAGTTTTATTTAATAGGCCGTGTTTTTTTTTTTTTTGATAGAAACTGAGCATTACCGAGAGCGGCAAAAAAAAAAAAAAAAAAAAAAACCACACGCTCTGCTGATCACTAGGAAGCTTCCACTGCGACCGGCAAGTCAGCTGAAGATGATGCCCGCATAGAGTGGGGACCACTGCTAACAGACTCAACCAGATATAGAGAACAAATCAGACACGGCTCAGCTAAAGCAGTTTACTAGCAAAAGAGATGCAAGTAAGCGGTATTAATGTATATGTGAGACCCGTGTTATTCTCTAGCATCCATGCCATCTAGGTCTAAAGAATAATCCTGCCCGGAGTTACTGAAGGCCATGACATCACCACGAGAAAGCTAAAGGTGGCTGAAGGGAGGAAGAGGAAGCCGCAGAACCACCACCGGGTGCTTGCCCTAGGAGGCCAACCATGTTCTCCTGACTAATGAGACTGTCACAGACTGACATGACGTGACCCATCGTGTCCCCAGAGAGACTCCAGCGCTTGTCCTTCCTTGGGGGGGTCTACATGGCCACAAAAGAGGGAGGACAGAGTCAGCATTTGTTTTCTAAAAAAATTGTGTCAAATGATTTCGTAATGTATCTATCAAACAGGTCGACACCTCGTACACATAACTGTACATTCAGAGCAAAGTAATGAATGATCCAAGTACAGTCTGTTTGTGTGCATGTACATTCTGCAAGCATCTTACATATTAACCATGTATGCATGGAGTTTTAATGCTTCAAACGGGCACGTCAAACATAAACAACAGATGGCTGATGTCCTTCACTTGTTCGCATCCCGTTTCGGAGATCGATGAATGGGACAAGCAATGTTCCCCAGCTGACGAGCCAAAGACTGCTGTGATCTTAGTCACAATGACAAACTGATGCTAAGTACATTAATCTGACAGCAGAAAAATCCGCACACCAAAGACATCAGCATGACAGCTCTGGGGCCTGATAGCGCATTTCATTTTGAAGGATTTGTCTGTACTATACAATTTCAGCAGAGGTTAGTCTACTTACCGCAGGGGGGGTGTCACAGCAGCAGAAAATACTTAGCATGTTTACACACTGTCAGAGAAGGGTGAAGGATCTTGAGTCAGTCATGACATCTGGCACAAAGGTGGGAGCAGGGGACCAACAGTGGGAGGATGTAGTTTCTACTACAGTGCTCATGTATAACACCGTGGGGACACACGGTCTGTAAACAAAGCTCCAGACTCGATGGGAGTGTCTGAGTTCATCTCTGATGCAGCAGAGATCCGAGTCCCATTTAGAATGAGGGAACCGTAAAAGAATGAAAAGTTTGATATCAGGGCCCAGGGCTAATAGACTGTGACAGTCATACGAGTAAAACAGTGGCCAATAAGAAAGTACGTACCGCACTGCACATCAAAAAAAATGAACAGAAGTTCATATCTTTACTGTGCCCTATAGGTAGGACAGGTACAAATCACTATGACAGAGAAGAAAATCTGAAAGGAGGGAAACCTTGATTGGTAACACTGATTCATCTGGATTCAAAGCGTGGGTTTAATGATAATCAGTTATACTGACCTGTGCAGGCAAATGTGGACGTTAGTCTTGGTCCAGACCATGTATCGTACCGCACACACCGGGTCCAGACCCTTATCTGCTCCATTACTACAACTTGCCACCACGACGGACGGTCATCTTCTGTTTCCCTGTAAAGTTATATTTTCCACTGGCCAAAGGTTGAGCGGGGCACCCTGGCTGACACCTCCAGAGAGTGCAAATCAGGACCAGGCATGTATGTATGAATACTGCTGATTCCAGGCTTTGTTTGGGAACTGTGGCTTCATCTGGCAATTCAAAGTATTTATATCTGACTTTCGCTTGGTATGCAAATGCACGCAAGCTTCCTGTGATGGGCTGGAGCTCAGTGAGTGGAAGACTCTGCTTCCCAGTTTAGATTATGGATTACCATAACACTGAAGTTGTTTAAATAGGAAAACAATTCCACGATCAAAATCAATTCGATTTTGATCTCACTGTTTCAGACAACTTTGTCTGAAACAGTGAAATGAAGCTATAAATTTCCATCTTTCCAATTATGTTCAGAAGCAAGGATTCATTGTGATGTTACTGTCATTATTCTGTGAAGTTTTGTACACAAACATAATGACAGCGTAAAAGAAAAATCAATGTGATTCACATTCTGAGTGAAGACAAAGACGGAGCAAAATGGTTTTAAGAAAGGGACCTGTTTAAATGCAAACAATACCATGAAGCATATTCCTATCACAAAGCTGAAATTAAACCGCTTATCCTTATTTAAATGTGACTTCAAGTAATCTGAAACCTCAGTTGTTAAATCAGCAGTACATCTTGGCATCACGATGAGCATCTGTACATTCAAACATGATATCCATCTTCTAACTGCTGATCCTGGTCAGAGCTGGGGAGCTGAAGCCTATCCCAGGCAGTATGGGGAACAAGGCCGGGGTAAACCCTGGATGGGTTTGAACTGCAGGAGGAAAATGGAGCACGGGTCCAAAGGAAACCTGTGAGTGACAGGGTGAACAAGCAGACTCCTCACAGACAAAGCTGTGATGGAATTCAAACCTCTAACCCAAGAGGTCTTTAGCAACAGTGCTAACCACTGAGCTACCATGCACCCTGCTGCCCAAAGCTAAAAGTGCACTCACAGGCCTGGCCCTAAGGAATTTACAATCTTGAGAACAGATCCCAGTACTTTAACTAACGTAAAACCTTAATGAGTGCATTGACAAAAGTTGAAATCATCTCAGAACAATTTACTAAAATCAGCGGAAAAAAGCAATGCTTGATTGTCATACTATGTCTACCATGTCACTGCATCTATTAATATTAATCTTTATGCAGATACAAGGCTGACATGAATTGCATCATGGTCCTTATTGAGGAGTGCACAGAATAACTACTCCTACTTGGACATGACAGAAGCAATAGAGGATCATCTGAGGCTCTTCCAATGAACTATTCTGTTTTGGCTAAAAAAACAACATGGATGCTGTAAACAGAAATTTTGGCATCCCGTCCAGAGTGTACCCAGCCTTGTGCCCTATGACGACCCGTCATCCCGTCCAGAGTGTACCCAGCCTTGTGCCCCATGACGACCCGCCATCCCGTCCAGAGTGTACCCAGCCTTGTGCCCCATGACGACCCGTCATCCCGCCCAGAGTGTACCCAGCCTTGTGCCCCATGACGACCCGCCATCCCGCCCAGAGTGTACCCAGCCTTGTGCCCTATGACGACCCGCCATCCCGTCCAGAGTGTACCCAGCCTTGTGCCCTATGACGACCCGCCATCCCGTCCAGAGTGTACCCAGCCTTGTGCCCTATGCTGCCTCACATTGGGGTTTACCCAGTTGTCTCTCTGACAGCACCAACTACTCCCATGATCCTGACCCCCAAACATACCTGTCTTAGAAAACAAGCCCTCAACACCAAAGCTGTGTAGAGTTTTTAGTTATGACAGGGATTTACAAGCAGTGCAGCTGATAATGTGTGAAAAAATTAGTGCAATTCAGTGTTAAATCGACAGAGTGGGGCACCATGACACCAATCACTTTATACATAAAGAACCATAGCAAGTGGGAAATTGGCAAAAGCACATCTCACAGTTGAACAAATAATATAAGAATATAGCACAAAATCTGCTGTTTGTTTCCTGTTGCACTTTTGTGTCTTAATCAGTCGGCTGTCCAGATATCAGGGAGGAGCTTAATTGGAGGTCTAAGGGTGAGTCTGAAAATCAGTGTATCGATTAGAGAGAGAGAGAGAGAGAGAGCGCACCAGGTCCCAGCTTTATTCCTCTTACTCTGTTCTCTGGTTTCGTTGTGACTGCACGTGTGTGTTTGCTATGGCATTCCAAAACAGACCCCTGCTGCTTAAATGGCCGTATTTTCCATCTCACTGTTTTTTAATTCTCAGTTATGTACTTGTTTTTATAAATACCTTTTATATATATATGTGTGCGTGTGTGTGTGTACACATTAGTGGTTCTGTGTGCATTTGAGTGTATTACACTTTCTGGATTACAGCAGTAGTGTTTACATCACATATCTGCAGAGGTCCGTCCTGCGACAACCAGGTTAGCCACAATCTGGCTAAAACCATAGCCAGATTCCAGCAGATTGTGTGTGCATCTGTGTAACAGGCATGATTCTATCAAAACAGAAAACTTCACAAAGTAAACCAATCTGGGAGATGTCTTTGTATGGGAGCACCTCCCAAAGGCTTCTCCTGGTGTAACACTTACTCACACAGACAATCGAACAAAGGCGCTGCTCTGTCACATCGTGCATCGTGTTTCTCTTCATCCACTATGTAGAGTTATAAGAAAATGAAGGAACGGATCATAACATTTAAAAATGACACTAAAAATAGCTACACCACATTAATTTCAATTACGCCATGCAGCAAAAGAGAATCTGCTCCACTGAGACACATTTATAGGCAAAGTAAAGCAGCTAATTTGGCTTCAGACAACAAAGCTGACAATTTACCAAAAAAAAAAAAAAAAAATCAGAGATGGGTGGTTTCAAGCCAGAAAGCACCGATAATATGAGCAAAAGCCATTTTATGACGAATATCCGCTCTTTGTTCAGCCTGACAGCATATATTTTTGATCCTAGAACACCACCATTCAGGCAAATCCCCACCCCAACACAAACTTGTTGCCTCGGAGGCAGTTTTGCACTGCGGTGAGGGTAAGCGAGCCACTCATGAAAGGCACTTGCTTTCTTTTTGTGGCTATTTACATCAGGACCAAAATAAAACTTAACACATCAATTTTGCGTACTCTGTAATCAGCTTTTGCTTTCTCAGGCGGGACTCTAAGAGATACACAAAGCTATCACACGGTGGAAACGGTGCATCTAAGAGTACCGTGCAATCAGTGCCTTCAAAACGCCAGTGCCAGGACCATAGTGGAAATCTGGGTCAGATACAGAACAGAAACTAAAAACCGTCCACTAGCATCCCGGCCAAACCTGTGTCATGCACAACGCCGATTTCATAAAGAGCAGCCTCTTCACAATGGACTTGTACTGAAGCTAAGCAGCATGCACTCAATGTGTAATGACATAACTGCTCTTCAGCTTTTTGCCATCCTGCATTGAACCAGAACAAATCTTCTTGTGGCCTGAGGCAAACTTGTGTCAATATTAATAGCAGGGCTCCACCTGGTGGCTGTTACAAATTTCAAACGGCACACACCTGCCACTCACTCATGAATACACGCACCTGCCCGTCCTCATCTACACTTTGGTGACCGCTTCATGTTATGTTAAGGCCAAGACGAACTGGAGATTCATGGAGAGCCGACACTCAGGAGTGTAAGAGGCCTGGCAGTATACAGACACAGGTGATCTCCAGATCATAACCCACACTTACAGATGACTACAAATCAAAATATCACAGCAGAACATTGTCTAAAGAGAACGGTGCACTGCTACAGCCTTCAGCTTTTTCCTTTAAGTGCAGTATTTTTGACTTTGGGTGTAAATATACAAATAGTACTCTAAATATTTCACAAATACCTAAGGTAAAATGTATACCTTTCCAAGGATATTAATATCCACACTAGAACTGAAATGCAAATGACAGGAAAAAAGAATTATATAAGCAAAGAATACAAATTTCCTCACGTTTTTATCAACTGTCATTTTTTAAATCCCTGTGATGCACGTGTCCCCAAAATGCCATATGTTTTGTGTAGAGACTCAAAGTGTGTAATGACACCTTCACTGCAGGTACTCCTACTGCTGTATGAAGTCTTTAAGCAAACTTTAAGCAATGCTCAGCCCTCCCTCCACACACTACCATCCCAAAGGGGACACCACGGCAACCTGTCTGGTAATCCCTCTCTAATTGCATGAGCAATTAAGAATTTATACTGGTAACAGCTGCCAAATGATGTTAAATATTTATTTTTTCCAAGTTCAATTAATGATGAGCCTTTGCTGCGCTATCAGCAGGTGTTTTGAAAGCCACAGTATAAATTTAAATTTATAACCCAGGCTTAACAAGGTCTGTCAAGTAAACTCAAATTTAACGACCATGCAATGACAGTGTTGATCTCAAAAATGCAATATACAGACTGATATTGTGCATCCGTGCATCCTCTCTGCAGCTGACTTTAGCTACTTAGAAAGATTCTAGTAACTTATGGGTGTCTGAGTGTGTAAGGATGTATGAACACTGAAAGGCTTTAAGATTCAATAGCAAATTTAATGAGCAGTCATGTACATCTTTAGACTAAGAGAAAAACTTCATTAACTCCAAAAAAAAAAAATTCCATAAGTAAAATACAAGTAATATAAATAAAAGATAATATATACTATGATAAACTAAGAATACATCCTGTCTAGGGTGTCAACCACCTTGTGCCCTAAGCTCCCTGGGATAGGCTCCAGGCCCCGACATGACCCTGGAAAGGATTAAGCGGTTTTTAAAAATGGATGGATGGATGGATGGATGGATGGATGGATGATGAACGGAGGAATGTATGGATTGATAAAGTAATTCATATCAAAGATGAAATGCTACAAACATTGACATGTTTTGTTTCTTATGCATGTAATCCTACTCTATTCATAAAATCCACTCAGATGACAAAAGATGGATAAGTATGAAACATGCATCATTTATAGAAAGATCAAAGCCCCTGTGACCACTGAGACCCAAGGCTATTCTGTGAACCAGCTTGACCTGGGTGGCTCTGTGTCAGCTGGGGGTTAGGAGAACAACAGCCATAAGTAATGGCTGTGGGTTTCCATTCATTTTAACTAAACATGCTATGTGGTTGGGGGGGGGGGGGGGGGTTTGAGTTTTACCCACAACCCCTGTGGGGGGGGAGGGGGGGGGGGGGGTTGGCACAAAAACACGCTGGGGCACTCCTTTTTCAGCACATAAAATTGTCCTACA
>JAACJT020000031.1:1150542-1167188 GCA_009936485.2 Gymnarchus niloticus | reverse complement strand
GCAGAAACAACAGAGGCCAGCAACGCTCACGCCGGAAAACAGAAGCACGAGGACGGCCACGAGACACAAAGAGGGCCGGCGGGGCGCGGGGAGGCGCGACACGCAATCATATCACATTTGCATTTGGCAATTAAAAAAAGACAATCCACTGCAGAATTACCATACAGAAAACAACATAACAGAAGAGAACAAAACACTGTGACAAGCAAGTTTTTTTCTTTTAAAAAAAAAAAAAAGAAGGGTGGAGAATGTGGCCTAACCACACCCCACGTTTAAGCGGTGAAAAAGATGCAACATTAGCCTTGCGTCGATCAAATTAAAATAAAAAAAAGTTAACACAACCTTCCCCACCCAAAAAAAAAAAATTCATAGATGGGGCAATCTTTTGTCATCGGGTGTGTTGCTGGTCACAGTATTGCCTGGCAATGTTGGGAATGTTCTTGTCATGGGGGGACAGGGTAATCTGGGGGCAGTGAGGTGGCGGATGAGGCAGGAGGGGTATCAAAAGATAATCCGCTCTGTCCATTTTATTCCCACTCCGTGGTCCCGGGAGGCTTGGATGTCAGGTCAAACATGACCCTGGAGATGCCTGGGATCTTCCTGATCTCATTGACCATCTTCAGTACCACCTTAGGGGACAGGAGAAGATTTCAGCACAAGCGGCATTGTTGCCAGAGAGGCTAAGTATATATTTTTTAAAGTAAACACGTGGCCTTATATTATTTTCCAGCTGTGCTGCTCCTTGCTGGAAACACTGGTGCACTGTTTACGTCTGCCTACCCCACCTGTCTTACCACACAGGAAATGACTTCACCAAAGAGTACAGCAGCAGGAGTCTTTCGGGACTCTTCGTTCGGGACCCACCTCCTCGGGGATCTGGTTTCCTGGTGTGGCGGGGATGCCGGTCATGAAGTCGCTGGTGATGAAGGTGCGGATGACCACCGAGCGCCGGCAGGAAGGCTGCTTCTGCAGGGGATCGCGGTCAAAGTGCAGGGGCGTCAGGATGACGGGCATCTGGCTGATCTTCCCGGCGTAGCCTGGAAGGGGAGGGCAGCTGCACCGTCAGGCGGGACGCGGTGCGAGGAGACTTGTCCCACGGGGACAGGAGACCGCCGAACCCAGGGCGGCTCGCGGAAACTGACCCAGGAGACCGCACAAGACAAACGACACGCAAGACACCTCACCGGATTCCCACAGGATGGTGTGGGCCACGTAGTCGGCCTGACGGAGTGTCCCCAGCACTCCCGTGGTCAGGAAGGTGGGGGTGATGTCAGTGGGTGGCTCCCGGACCTGCGGCCCGAACACGTACACCACCCTGGGAGGAAGGTTACGTAATGGAGGTTACAAGCGCTTCAGGGGCTGGGGGGTGACGGCCCCAGGTTCAGGGTGTCGATGTACCTGTTGATGCTGTGACACATGCGAGGGATGATTCTGGCCAGGAACATGAGGGACAGCCAGTGGGGATCCTCTTTGCTGGAAACACCACAGACGTAGCTGTACGTTCGGCAGTCTCCCTGTCGGCCAGGGAAGCAAACAGACTCATTTTGGCATAAGGGGCTGGCCGAAAAATGCCTCAGACTGAAGGGACATCCAGGCCTAGACCAGCCAGTAAGCACCGCCACTCCGAGGACACTGCTACCCAGCATGCATGGCTGTAGAGCTGGGACACACTGGTGCAAGCTGTGCTTTCATTTACAGACCAGCGGTCAGAAATATGTCCCTCGCTCACTTCCTGTGTCCCGCTCGCCCCCAGGTCGGGATCTGGGGTAAATTTAGCCCGCTGCGGTGAGACGTGGAAGCGGAGGAACAGTGTGAGCACACTGTTTCCCTCAACGGTTCTCTGCGTGGTGACCGTCCCACCCAAACAAAAATGACCACAGACAAACAGGCAGCACCCCTCCCACAGTGCCACACCCCCTAGTAGAATTCCACCGTCCTGTCAGCACAGGCAGGCCCAGGCTCATCCCCAGAGGCCCTGCTGACCCCTGACTCCTCAGCCTCCAGGAGGAGATAGTCAAGACCTCCCCCCTCACCTGGACACCCACGGTTTTGATTGGCAGGAGGAAGGCATTGAGTGAATGTAGACTGGTAATCTGCATCAGTTTCTCCTCTTCCTCATCCGATATACAGGACTTCACCTTCTGCAGCAGAGCGTGAGGCTGGAGGAGCAGCAGACGGATGGTCAGAGAATATCCAATAAGGGTGGTCTACACCAAGAAGCTGCAGAAAGAGCACACCCTACAACCGAATGGTAGGTTTACTGGATGGAGAACAGCCCAGACCCGGACCCCCCCTCCGTCGCTTAATGTAAGCAATCAGTGGATCCTGGCTTACCTTTTTGACACTGGCTGAGAAGTCTGCCACAATCTTCAGGATGTTGTTAGTCTCCGCAAAGTCCTTGCAGATGTAGGGTTCGTCGGCACATATCACCCTGATGGCCAGACCAGGACCTTGGAGTGAGCAGAGACAGGCCCCTCAGAACCAGGATCAGGTTTCAAATGTGGACGAACCGCAGAGTCAAGCCACGTGGGTCAGGGGGAGAATCCACGAGATCGAGACAGGATGCTCACCTGGGAAGGGGTGTCGCGACACGATGTCCTCCGGGAGACCTAGGTCTCGACCCAGCATCCGTACCTCATCTTTGTGGAAGTCCTTCAGCGGCTCGATCACCCTCCCCTGTGGATGTGGGTGTGAGTTGTCCGTTAATAAGCACAGATGCTGTGGCTTTAGCCAAGCTGGTACAACACAGCAAGCTATTTCTGGCATCTCTGAGCTTCAGGAGAACTTTAACTTAACATAGCCTTGATCTAACAGGTCAGGTGTCCAGGGGAGAGGGCTTCCGAGGTACGTAGATTAAGCGTTAGCTAATCTGACATGGGTACGACTTAAGGATAACTCCATAAAGTCGGCATGAACTCCAACGGTCACAGGACCGGGGAACGGCCTCGGCTGACAGTACCTCGTCACGCAGCTTCCGGATCAGCTCCGTGTCGTTGTGATGCGTCTTGATGACGTCGGCCTTGCCGCTAGCGATGACGGAGGCGCTCTCGATGAGGTCCGGCCGCAGCGTACCCTGGGCCAGGTACACCTCGTCCGGCTTCAAGTTCATATCGCCGATCACTTCGTTGGCCACCTGTGAGAATGGATATGATTGGTCGGTCCTGGCTGTTTACCTGTACGTGACAACCGTGCAATATACACAGCATATGCCGATATCGACAGCACATTCATCCATCAAGATATACGAGCACGCAGCAATACGTCAGCAACCATTTATTGACTACTTGTGTCTGTTCATACAAACGAGCCGTAGAGCAGGACCCCTTCCCCCTTCTTTAACATGCTAAGAGCGCCTGCAGAAACAGGTAGAAACCTTCACGAAAGTGTCTCCAATGATCTTCCTCTTCTCTTCGGGGTCAGTGGTCATGTTCAGCGTCTTGCTGATTCGTTTCCTAGGGGTTCTGTCCTCCTCTGATATGGGCAGCGTCGTGGTGCCATTGTAGAAGGTATGAGCCGCGTTCACCACTGCGCGGAACCACAAAAGCCAACGCGTTGATTCAGAGGGCCCCCGATAGTCACACGGTTAGGCGCACTGCACCAAACGGATGCCTCACCCTTGACGTTGATGCCCAGTTTAATCAGTGCCTCCTCCACCATCTGACTCTCCCTCTTCCTCATGAAGCCATTATCGATGTGAACGGCGATCACCTGCTCCTGATTCAGGGCTTTGTTCAGCAGCGCAGTGCACACGGTGGAGTCCACACCCCCGCTCAACAGTACCTGCAGGAGGCCACAAGATTGGCTCATCTGCTTGTCAGTCAAACAACCCTGACTAGAAGGGACGAGAATTAACCACAGGACAGACGAGGTGACGATTCAGAATCAACTGCAAACTTCTAGAAGGAGTGGCATACAAGACTCGTGTCATACCCAGAGTTGTCCAGCATGAGAATAATTATTCAAATATTTAACTGTTGCAGTGTGAAGGACAGTGGTTGTCTAGCATGAAGGCGGTACAGGGGTAACGTTTACCCCAGACAAAACCCCTGTACCTCAGAGAACAACCACGACTCAGACATGAAGTACAAGAACGGAACCGAGGGAGAACCACCAGCATCGAACGTACGCTCGGCTACGGGGATCTCACACATGAGTGGGGACCCTGCTGAGATCTCACCAGCACTTTGGACTTGTCCACCTTCTCCTGAATCTCCTGGATGCAGTTCTGCTCACGGTCCTGCACGGTGAAGTTGCCGACACAGCCGGATATGTTGAACAGGAAGTTGCGGAGCATATCGATTCCGTGTTCGGTCAGGTCCACCTCTGGGTGGAACTGCGTGCCGTACAGCTTCTTCTGCTCATTGGCAATGCCTGGGAGACGATGTTGGGGTGGTTTAGGCAGACAACCATGATATCCTCGATACCGTTACCGCCAGACTTGCGGGTCACCTACCTGCCACGAGGCTCCCTGACTGCGCCACCACCTTGAACCCGTCAGCCACCTTGTCCACGCTGTCGCCGTGCGTCAGCAGCACAAGCTCTTCCTTCTGGAGGCCTCTGAAAAGCGGGCAGATGGGGAGTCAGGGCATACGGCCGCACGACGACATGCTGGCTGTCTCCTCGACGACCAGCTGTCACAGTCGACAATCTTCATCTTAATTTTTAAATCATAACAAACCATCACACAATGTCAGGGCATGAAACACACACACACACACACACACACACAACTCCCCATGACTTTTCTTTAAAGTACTGGCAGATTAAGGCTGCAGTTCCCTGGTTCCAAAACTGCTGCTGTAAACTCACATGCTCGTCGGGGGATATTTTACATCCGAGGGAACAATTTAATAAACGAAACGGTTGGCTATGTCTCTTGGCTGAAGGGTGTCACGACTAAATTAGAGACACCGAGGGCACCGTGAACCAAGACAGCTAGGACTGACCTGAAAAGGGAACACGTGGTATCAAGACTGATGTTAAAGACGCCATCCTCCCTTATCGTTTTCTTATGCACAGCGCCTCCGAAGGCTTTAATCATCATCTGCAGGTGGAAAGACAGAGTCAAACGCAGGGCCCCACCCACAGAGCAGCACCTGGGCCAAACTCTGCTATCTGCCTCCTCGCATGGTGACTGGACAAGTGGGTCACAGGCAGCCCCCCCCCGCACCCACCTGCATGCCGTAACAGATGCCCAGAACTGGCTTTCCGATGGTGAAGATGGCAGGGTCAAACCAGGGAGCATCTTCTGCGTAAACTGAGCTCGGACCCCCAGAAATGATGATCGCGCTGGGAACACCAACGTCAAGAGACAAAAGAAATAAGATAAAGCAACACGTTACCACATAAATATCTGCCAAACCCTATACAAACAGACCACCCCATCCAAGCATAGGCACTTTGCTGAGATTTCATTCACAAAACAGGTCGCTAAAATGCAGCCACATCCATGAGTCTGTCTGTATACAATGCTCCAGGAATTTACCAGAGGAATACAGAGCAACAGAATAGAGAAAATAGAGAGGCGGCAAATGTAGCCAGACTTTCAGTTTGGGAAGCCTGGAACACAGCCGGCTCACTTCTGTGGATGGTGTGAGACAGACCGGACAAAAAAAACAAAACACCTAACCAGTACACACTCTGCCTGAGTTCACCGTCAAGGTTCAAGAATAACGAAAAATCTACCATCTTCCAACCACCTCTCCAGGCGAGGATGACAATGTCAGCAGGTCAGACCAGACCTCCGTTTCCATGGCCACCAACACTAGCACCTTGTAGGGGATCCACAAATCACAAAAAGCAAATAACGTTGACCGCATCAGCCAGACAGCTGAAACAGTGAAGCCCCTGTCCTACACCTACATCACTGAGTCATCTGAGCAGATTGTTGTCACATGAGTTCGGACACTGAGGCATGTGGCCCGGAAGCAACGGAGAGATGTCATCAGTGAGCCGTGGCACACTAACGGGCCATTCAAAATGCATAAACTGGTTTTAGAGGTCCTTTCATACATCATCATCACTCTCACAAAACGTGCTACTGATTTTACCTTCTGTATTTACAGATTAGACCCAAATCCAGAAAAGTCATCTGTACACCAGCAGGGCAGATTACCCAAGACGCATTCTAGACTGGATATCGCATGACCTGCAAAGTGTCCAACTACCGCGAAACCCCAAAAACAGGTGGTCTGGGGTACCGAGAGTATCCAGCATTCAGCCCGGCATTTTGTAAAAGCACACCTGCCTCATGGTCTACCCGCAGTTTTCCGACACACACGGCCCACCCCTTACCTGAACCCCTGCTCCTGGATGGCGAAGGCTGGCGTCTCCAGGGGTAGGATCTCGGAGTGTACGCACAGTTCCCTCACACGCCTGTCGATGACTTTCCCATACTGCGCCCCGGCATCCAGGATCGCCACGGCCCCCTTGTAGCGGCCATCCTGCGACTCAGCATCCAGCTGCTGTGTGGTGGTACAGAGAGCGTTAGGGATACAGACAGCATCCCCAAGGCAACTTCAAGCAGGAAGCCACAGTAAGTTGTCTGAAAGATTCAACTTGGTTACATAGCAGCTTAGTAAAAAAAAATAAATAAAAATACGGTGCCCTTTACCATGTGTGCCTGTGAGATATTAAATTATGTTTAGACTGCAGGCATCTGCTCTCCTGTGATTTACTCAGCTGTCCCCTGGCCCGGCCCAGACCAGCTCCCACCAAAGCGTCCCTAGACACCTGGGCCAGACAAAGTTCGACTTCCAGATTCTGGCCACTTTCAGCTTTGCCGCGGCTCCCTGTTGGTTACTTCGGCTCTCAGATGGGGATTAATCTGCCGAACCGAACCCAAGTTCGACCCGTTCCGGGTGAAATGACAACTGTAACAACTGCCGCCTTTTACTTACACGGCGGTTCAAGGCAATCCGGGGGGGGGGGGGGGGTGTTTAAATTTAATTCACCTCGGTGATATTACGGTTAATACCGGCCGGCGGGTTCGTGTAGGGAACCGAACCCGCGCGGACGGTCCGGTGCCCACGTGCTGGAGCCCACCGGAGCCCCCGTCAGCAGGGAGGGCTGCTCGGCTATAAAAGCCCGGGCTACACAGAACCAACAACACACACTGCCGACTTTATGGCTGGAGCCCGCCTGACACGCCATAACCCAAACGTCCTAAGGTCCGAGAAATTAAAAAAAAAAAAAAGGAAGAGAAAAAAAAAAAAACCAGGCGCGAGGCAGGCGCGCTTATCGGCGCGTTCACGCCAGGGGGATCGAACCATGCGCGCGGCCGCATCAGCCCGGCACACGGCGCCGAGCCGGGACCCCAAGTGGGTCCGACGCCGCGAACGCCAACCCCCCTCCTTCCCGATCCGTTTCGGAGGCCCTTTTTTTTTTAGTGGCCGCCGCTCTGTGGAGGCCGTGGCCGGGGACTCTCCCGGCGAGAAAGCCCGGCGACGGAGCGCCCGGCGCGCCGGATCCTCCGCGGCGTGCTGACCTTGGAATCCCCGTTGCACAGAGCCATGCCCGGCCGCCTGGACTCTCCGCTGCGTCGCACAAGAGACTGGAGTCGAGCCGTGTGTGTGTGTGTGTGTGTGTGTGTGTCGCTGCTTCCTACTATGGCGCGTCACTCCTCCGGCCAGCCGGGCGCTGCATGCAGAAACACCTACGAGGGAGGAGTCTGGCCTGAGATCGGCCGGCCGGCGTGCTGTAATCCCCCATAATGTCCATTAATACACGAAATTCCTCAGCTCCAGTCACTTGACCGCCGAGATCCTTAGATAAAACGATTATAAGCTCGCTTCTCGGGGAAATAAAGTACCGTAACTTGATTTACTATGTTATTTCTCTGTGTGTTTTTTTTGGGGGGGTTGGGATACAAAAGTTGGTATCTGTCTTAATATGGTGGCGACAGCCGTGCGAAGCATCCTTTCTGATGAGTTGCTTGAAGGTTCAGAAGTATAAAGCAGCCCTCAGATGGCCAACATAAAGACTGCACGACACAATAGTGCTTTACGAAACTCTGCTAAACTGAACGTGTTCTGAGCTCCTCAAAGAAATCTGCTGGTTTAGCAAACTATGACTGCTTCATACTGCCTAATATAGTGGGATTTTGTGGTATGGGACCGGCTGAATCGGTCAGTGGAAGCTGAGAAGATGCTTGACAGGTGTCATCGTGTCCCTAATGACCATGGACATGTGTAACTGGAGTTTGGATTGCTGACTGATGGACTGGTGTAAAACGTACACAGTGGACCCTAGATTCCCCTGCACCAGGTGCCTTTCTGACCATGGGCCCGCAGGGTGCCTTGTATGTCCATTTTTGGGACAGATGAAAGCCATTTCTTTTTCTGTGGATACAAAATGCATCTTTCTGGTAAACTTATTGGTTTAAACTGTGGTTCCTAAGGATTTTATGACTGTGTTCAGATATGCCTGGGGTCTACATTTGAACACAGAACATTATAAACATGACATATTGTTCAATATGTCATAAAGAAGATTACAGGGCCTTTATGGATTACCCTGGACAACATGCTAACCATACACAGATCGCCATCTCCTGGTGAACAGTAGAACAAAGTCATTGTTCTGCTTATTCCTCTCTATAATTCTCAAAGTTACTCAATACAACTTCCTTCTTTAGAACAGATGGCTTGTGTTTAGGGAAAGTATTACTATAACTAAGTCACACAGATTTGCAGTCCAGACCAGTCACATGCCACATGAGCTCTTAACCCAGTCTGCATGGCTCTGATCCAGTATGCCGACCAGCATACAGTTCTTGATTACCTGGAACGTGGGTACTTGAAGGGTGTTTGGCCTGTATCCACTCAACCACGGCTATCGACAGGCACAATTCACTGCTTGTTGTGGTGGGGTTATGTGAAGTTCTTTACAAGCATAGTGTTCAGACAACTCTGAGGTTCATGAGCTTCAGCTGCATTCATGGAGAATGCAGTAAGAACAATTAGCCCCGAAGTCCCTATCATATGAATCAGACCGTAAAAAGCAGGTACAGAATGGCTGCATTACTGGGGTTACCATCTTACGATTTATTGCCATTTAAAAACGTATTAATTCATTAAAGTGATAGAAGTTTTAAATGTTCTATCTATTAGTCAATCAGGTAATTCTGTACTGTTGCAGGGTAATGTAATTAAGAATATCTAAGGCTCCAGCATTGTTTTTGACGTTTTTGACAATTTGAAGGGTTTAGCGCCGCGTGTTATAGTGGGGTTACTGTTCTACTTTTATTTTTTTGTACAGTCACCGTTACCACCTTATGAGGTGTGGTGACACTTTTCATCACGAACTGCGACACTGCACTTTAAAGGGCAGGGTGCTCCCTTAATGAGGTTAATGGTCGCTACCATTGACACTTGTGTGTTTCTCTCAACAAGCGGCTGAAACTGGCAAACTCATCCTAAACCGCGGAATTCTTCAAAGAGAAGGAAATACAACAGAACCATGAACAGATTTAACCACTTAGTATTAATTTGTATCCATTAAACAGTGGCCCCACAGGGGTTTCTAGGGCCCCATATCCTTTGACCCAGAAAGGTGACTGGTTTTAGAGGTGATATCGTGCGTTTTTGCCTGAATTGTTTTGTGAGTACCTGTAGGATGCCTTTAAATATGAATAAATAAATGAACACTGAAAATATTTTTTTAAATTGTAGGCCTTATTTTTAACATCTAAGTAACTGATATGCTATTCAAGCCTAAGGCGAGTGAATATTTAAAACGTTTAACCATATGCAGTCAAATGGAAAGGACAAATTAAGACTAGGAAAAGCTGCAAATATTAAATAATCAGCTCCTATAACTATGGGCAACAAGTACCTTGGTATGCTTATTGTTCAACCACGTCCAGTACAAGTAATATAACGACGCAAAGGAATGCGATGCATCCATCAACTGTTATCTATGTATCATGACATCCTCTGTGACAGATATTGGTGAGTATGAAATTAATCAACGAGCAGGACGAACATTAACGGAGGCCAATGCAACTTAAGTGCCAGTGCCCTGACGTTACTGAAACGAAATGAAGTTCAAGCTGACTGCCACGTGTACGTCGCGACGTCAAATTCTCACTCACATGGCGTCCTTTACCAGTACATTCATTAACATATGACAATAAAGGAGCAACCAAAATGACAACACAATGATAGTACGAACGAGTGCATTGCAAATGTTTTCTGAGTTTATAACAAGAAGTTTTGGCAACCCCACGCTCCTGCACGCTAGGTTTTTTTTTTTTTTAAAAAAGCTTTATTAGAACTGACAAAATACAGCAATACACCACACAAACTTAAATCGGTGTAGTATACTAAGTTAAAAGATCAATAAAGGAAAATAGAAAGGAACAATGCAGTACAATGTAGGGGCTTAAGTTAAAAAGGCAATAAATTAAATTCTTTGCAAATATTGAGTCTTTATAGCTTTAGAATTATTTGAACAGTTTATGGTTTGGAGGTATTGCCGAAATTCATTTTCAAAAATAATAAACATGAGTGCTCCGTTGCAGTATTTACTTTGCGTATATGATATTTTGCCAAAATGATAAGATTTATAAGAAAATATTCTTTTTTGCTTAGAATGACACATTATAAAAACCCAAACAACACCTCTTCCTCCTGCACGTTAGGTGGAACCGAAGTTTGCAGCTTTTTGACACGTCAGCTGAAGCATGCGGAAGGGCTTCAGTGTGGCACACGCCGCTTTATACACGCGGAAGCTCTTTACTGTGACACACATCAAGTCAGGTTACACGGAAGGGTTTTAGTGAGACACACGTCAAGTCAGGTTACACGGAAGGGTTTTAGTGAGACACGCGCAGTGCTTGTATGGAGAGAGGTGCTCAATTGCTGGTTATGGATAGAAGTGACAGTCTTTCAAAAGTGCATTATATGTTTAATTATAATCCACTGTACGTTTTATACACGGGGACGTTTGTGTGAGACGTGCGGTTTATTTGTGTGTTCGTCGGCCCATTCGTTTAGTGCGATTCCCATGAGCCGTTTCATCGCAAAAGGTACAGTGTTTATGGCAAAATGAAATAATCCCTTTGGCAGTTTAGTCAGCATTATTTCATTTTATATTGCACCGTTGTGGTTACCGATGTCTTTGGTCGACTGTTCTGTCCCTCGGGCTATTTCCTGGAGGCCAGTGTCCTTCGAGTGACATGTCAGCTGTCATTTTTTTTTTTTTTCCCTTCTTTTCTTATTTGTAAGAATACTAAATAGTGGAGATAACTGGTGAATGTACTGCTAGATAAATGGAGCTAAATGCACCGATGGTCGTGTTGTGCGGGATGGAGCCCTTCAGATGCGGTTTCCTTTTCAGACTGGTACTGTTTTACAGCGATGTAAAACAACGTCACCTAAAGCTTCTCTTCCTTTTGACCTTTGATGGCGATACAGGGCGCAATAACCCTAAAGTGATGTTCCCGCCAAATTATTATTGTTATTTATTATTGCCATTAAAGTGTTAAAGGGTACGATTTTGTGATAATCAAGTGTTGATAACCCTGTTTTGTATTTGACAGGATCCCTCAACGCGTTGCTGGATTGATGTCCAACCCGGAAACATGGACCCGCCTAATTACACTTTGAGTAAAAACGGTCGACAGAGGAAGCCTGTCGTCTCCTGGGAGATGAAGGATGGTGAAGCCATCTATCCATCCACTTTAGAAATAGAGGACGAGGCACTGCTTCAGGGTGCTGCTGATGATGATGATGATGACGACGACGAGGGCCGTCCCAAAGGACACAGGGGCATCAGAGCAGAACTGGGCAATGTCTCCTTGCTGCTCTTCCTGTATGTTTTACAGGGAATTCCTCTGGGCCTAGCTGGAAGTATTCCTCTGATCTTACAGAGCAAAAATGTCAGTTATAAAGACCAGGCCTACTTCAGCTTTGTGTTTTGGCCTTTTAGTCTCAAGCTGCTATGGGCTCCGCTAGTGGATGCCCTATACCTCCCATGGTTTGGTCGCAGGAAGTCCTGGTTGGTCCCAACCCAGTACCTCCTGGGCTTTTTTATGCTGTACCTGTCCGTGACAGTGGACTCGCTACTGGAGAGCGATGGCCACAAGGCCCCGGACGTTTCCACCCTCACAGCCGTATTCTTTATGTTAGCCTTTCTGGCCGCAACGCAGGACATCGCCGTGGACGGCTGGGCTCTGACCATGTTGTCCCGAGAGAATGTCGGCTATGCTTCCACATGCAACTCGGTGGGACAGACAGCTGGCTACTTCCTGGGTAACGTACTCTTCCTGGCTCTGGAGTCGCCTGACTTCTGCAACAGCTACCTGAGGTTCGAGCCCAAGACCACTGGCATCGTCACTCTCTCAGGTATGTCTACGGAAGGCATGTATGGGATTCACCCAAAAAAATCAGCTGTTCTCTGATCAGGAGGACTACTCAGACTCATGCACGTGTGCCCTAAAGAACGATTCAGCAGGAATTCTGCTTTTTGATTTGTCATTTCCCTTACTGTGCCCAGACTTCCTGTTTTTCTGGGGTGTGGTGTTCCTGGTCTCTACTACCCTGGTGGCTATCATAAAGAAGGAGAACTCCAGACAGCAGGCCAAGAAGAAGACAAGGGAGCAGTCCCAGGGAGTCTTGGAGACTTACAAGCTGCTCGTCTCCATCATCAAGATGCCCGCTGTCTTTACCTTCTGCTGCCTGCTGCTCACCGCCAAGGTGAGCTTTGATACTGTGACACTGGTTACAGTTTGCTTTGTTTACACTGTAACCAGTATTAAGCCAACATTAACTGCTGTTTAATTGTTTAATATTTGGGCACTATTAACACCCCTGATCCTGAGTGGCTAATCCTAATGCTAACAGGCTTCTCGCCTTCACGCTCTCCAGGTGGGCTTCTCTGCTGCAGATGCCGTGACGGGGCTGAAGCTGGTGGAGGCGGGGGTTCCCAAGGAGAAGTTGGCTCTGCTGGCTGTGCCCATGGTGCCCCTGCAGATCCTCCTGCCCCTTCTTATTAGCAAGTACACGGCGGGACCACGGCCTCTGGATGTGTTCTACAAGGCATTTCCTTTCAGGTACACGCAGCATTAGCTAAGTTCAGAAGACGACTCGGGGTGGAACTTCATAAGCATGCTTTGGTAGTTGGAACATGTTGAGGTAGCCTTTTTAGCTTTGGGAGCATCAACAGCAGGCTGATGGTCTCTTGGCAGGTTGCTGATTGGCTTGGAGTACGCTCTGCTGGTGTGGTGGACGCCCAGCGTGAGGCAGGAGAGAGACTTTCCACTCTACTACTACTGCACGGTGCTTCTGAGCTACGCAGTGCACCAGGTGAGCCTCTCCTTCTTGACCCAGGGTTTTCCCAGGATCAGTCCGTGATGTTACGGCAGCTGTCTGGACAGCCACACGTTGCTTGTCATTCTTTTTCCCGCAGGTGGCGCTGTACAGCATGTATGTGGCCACGATGGCCTTCCATGCCAAAGTCAGTGACCCTCTCATCGGAGGCACCTACATGACGCTCCTGAACACCGTCACCAACCTGGGCGGGAACTGGCCGTCCACGTTAGCGCTGTGGCTAGTGGATCCCCTGACGACCAAAGAGTGTCAAGGGGCCGTGGGCGAGGCGTGTAACTCCCCGGAGGCAGCTGGGGTGAGTCCGCATCTGGCCGACAGTCAGCTGGCCAGCTTATGTCCCAATAAAGTCATAAATTGAAACTTGGTGGAGTCGTAAGGCATCTGTGAGAGGATGCTGTGTAATTTCTGAGTGTGTGGTTGTGTGTCTTGTTTTAATTGGAATGTCAGTTACATTTTCTAGGTTGTAGGATACATTTCTAGAGAGCCCATCCATCCATCTTCCAGCTTTTTATCTTGGGCAGGGTCACAGTGGGTCTGTATAGGGCAGAAGGCTGTGGTATGCCCAGCACAGGATCCTAGTCCACGTACATGCAACACTGCTACCAGCTGAGCCATCGTGTCACTGATTTCTGTTTTTGGTGTTTTGGTTTGTATAATGACGAGGGGCTTAGCTGCAGGTCAGAAGGAGCAGGACCCTCAGAAACTGGGGGTTACCGAGTGCGTCACAGATTTGCCGCCTCATTCCTCAGCTGATTTTAATGTCTGCGTCACCCGCTCCTCCGTGCAGCTCTGTTCCCAGAGGGGCGGCACCTGTGTGACACTCCTCGACGGATACTACGTGGAGTCTCTGGTGTGTGTGCTGCTCGGATTCAGTTGGTGGGTCTGGCTAGGAAAGCGCCTGAAGCGTCTTCAGGATGAGGGACCCTCTGCTTGGCAGTGCCAGACACCAAAGTGACCCCGCCCTCCTGCCCGCCTCCTCCCGCTCACCCAGCCGTACGCTGTATTGCTTTTCTGCCACAACTCCAGTGCTGGGTCTCTGCTCCGTAGTGACTTTTGGGTAGAAGATTAAATTATTTGGCATTTTCAGACGGTGATAATCCACGTCACGTTAGATGTCATGCCCGTCGGCAGCATGTTTTAACCTCAGGATCCACGTATGGTGGCTTTCCTTTCCAACTGGTCAGATGACATCAGTCGGCTGCATTTTGGGACGCTTGGTCCCAGACCCTGCTGCCATCCCAGGTTTAGGCTGCCTCCAGCCCTCCACGTATCTCGCTTTCTGTTTCTCAGCCTTTCTTCCTTGTTGTCTCTCCCCAGCCTGTGGCCTGTCTCATATACATGATGTACTTTGGTGCTCTACTCTTCGGAGTTGTCGTTACATATTTTCAAGTCCTGTCTTTTTGGGCTTCACCCCTTTTCAGAGGCCCCGAATGATGAGTCATCACGTGTGTCGGTGCACCCATGTTCTTATTCTTCCTATCTTCACATGCTGCTCAACTGATGTGCAAGATTCTGTTTAATAAATCTGGGTGTATTTCAGTATACAGTTCCAATTTCCTTCTGGCAAGGAGGAGTATTTATCTGGCTTGTTTATTTCGAACCAGAGCTTCAGTGAGCATATTTAACTATACTTTATGACGGACATTCCTGTGATGACATTGACATATAAGAACTTTTTTCCTTCCCAAATAGGAAATACCTGAACTTTTTAGAAAAATGAAGATGTATAAATACTGTGACATTCGTTTCATAATTTCCATTAAATCATTTGCCAAATATGTCATTTTTATTTCTCATAAATGGTTTTGACTTCATTTTTTTTTTGTATCACAATAGATTTGAAAGTCTGAGTTATCATGTGCCAGGGATAAATCTGATATAGTTTTTATAAACTTTTCAGTAATATGTTTTTCTTCTTTTCTTAAAATGATATACAGTACGGTGCAGAAATCTTGAGCCACCTCTCATTTCTTCATATTTTACTTCCATAGAGCCAGACTTGTATTTTTTTAGTGTAGTTTTGAGGAATAGTTCTCCAGGCTTTCTGAAAGACTTTCAAAGTTTTTGGCTCTCATTTACAGTCCAGTCTCTGTACCTGACCAGTTTCAGAGGAACGTTCTTTGTTAAGCCACACAGTGATCCACGTATGAAAACTTAAGGCATGAACCAGTAAAGAAACAGGTGCGGATGATCCGATGATGTTGCAATAAATCACTTTACCTATTGTCCCATTTTCCTAGCAAAATATAAAGAAATGAGGGGTGGCTCAAGACATTTGCACAGTGCTGTACATGTGTGTCCTGGTGTGGTATCAGGGGCTCAGGAAATATTTTACACAAGGCCAGCTATTAGACAGTCGACCTGGGAATTATTTAACAGGCAGAGTTTTCATTTCTGTCAGGCATTATCATAGGACTGCTGCGTATCATCTTGATGTGATGATGAAGTCCGTCTGATTTAGGCCCCCTACTATACCTTAACCACGTTACAGATTTTCACTGTGCCCCAAAGTTCTGATGGCTTTAATTAGCTAGGAGGGGACTAGAGTGGGCTTCCAGTAGCTTCTGTGGTCCTGTCAGTAGGGGTGGTCTTACTCAGCATAGATGACTTTTGAAGATTTGAAATGTTGGAAAACAGCAGTGGTTAACCGGGTGGCTGTAATGTGTGATTGTACAGTATATTTGGAGAACTGTAAACAGGTCTAGGGACATTTTCTACCAAAATCATTAAGATTAAATATAAAGATTTATATATAATAAAATTACTCACTATTAAATTATTTGTCATTGTGTTTTTTTGAACTGTTTTGTGTTGCACTGAGTCGATTAATACTGTAGTGTCCCTGACTGAATTACGAGTCGGACCTTGGGCGCCGTCCTACTCAGGTAACTTTACTGATAATGACGATTTGTGCTACTGCACATGATTTAGCAGGCATCGCTGCTTATATATGTTACAGGTTAAAACAGATTCCTACTGTCCACTGCTAAATGTATACCCTTGGGAGTTGTACCACCATGCTGGCATAGAACGTGTTAATTCCCTACGTTTAACTGTACTCGTTTAACGACGAGGAGCACAGAGAACAGCGCATTCCAGACTCCAAAAACATCACACTTCTGATCATTCCAATACGTAAGAAATACCGGAAATATATTTAATTTACATGCATCATAATACAGAATCTGAATAAAGGTTTGTATTCTGCAATAACGCTCATTTGCAGAACGCTCAGATGCTCCATTGAGAGCATCCTGTGCTACTGCCTCTGCGTGTGGTTTTCCAGCTGCACATCAGCGCAGAGGAAATCACTTC
>JAACJT020000031.1:1125316-1150442 GCA_009936485.2 Gymnarchus niloticus | reverse complement strand
AAGCCAGAACTACAGCACGTCAGAGCAGGAAAAGTGACTGTTTCAGTGCAGTACAAGACGACAACCATCCATCCATCTATCCGTCTATCCGTCTTCCAAATGCTTATCTTGGTCACACTTGCCTGACGCCTGGAGCTTATTCCAGGCAGCATAAGGCACATGGCAGAGGTAAACCCTAAAAGAAGGCCAGGCCCTCAACCATACCCAAGGGGCAATTTATAGATGCTGGTTAGCCTAACTGCATGTCTTTGGACTGTGGAAGGAAACCTATGCAGAGTGAAGGTAAGATTCAAACTCCCAGTCTTGGAAGTGTGTGGCAACAGAGCTACCCAGAAGACAAGCAGCTGGGGAGGGAAGAATGTTTTAAAAATAAGAGAATTACTGGATTTTTCTGAATTTAGTAAGCAGCAAGAGTGTGAATGGCCTTTGTGACACATTAAAGGTCCACACGTGCAGCCCATATGGCTGAATTTGGCCCAAGTAACAAACAAATCATGGCACATGGGAGTCATGCAAACCACATGCCACAGAGGCCAGCAAGTCAAATGCCCTGCATTTCAATGGCCTCAGAGGTAAACCAGGACTACAATACATCATTTTCATTTTGGCCTAACCTTTCAGCAGGCTCTACCATTGCCACATTCTGTTCCAGTATAATCAGCATACACCTACACACCAGGTGTGATGGCGAGAAGAAAGTCTAAAATAAATGTTTAAAAGACGGAAATTATAACAACACATATAGGGCCAGTTGTTTCTGAAATATCTGTGCTACATAAGGAAATAAAAAATAAATAAATAAATAAAATATAAAACAACTGTTATTACTCCAAGGATCTCTCCTGACTGCCCCCTCCTTTTTTGCAGCTGTCATTTAAATGTTGCCAGAACCTTGTCACGTGTGATTTATTCACATTGGCTATGACTGGAAGAATTCCTAGATTTATCCTAATTAATAGGTAGATGGTGCATACCAGACATATATCTTCACCCCTCTTGCACATTCTGAAGGAAATGCTATCCCAGTCAACAAATTTACTGGCGTAAAATCCACAATTAACAGACCGGAAAAGTTATTCAGCACATTTCTCTTTCCAGTCTAAAGCTTTTTGGCTGAGGTTTCTTCTCACCTATCCTGAATCTGTGAATCTGCCAACACCATGCTGTTTTCTTCTTGAAACTTCTGGAAACTTACTTCGACTAGTAAGGGTTTTTTTTTTTTTGTACCCCTCCATCATTTATTGAGGTTTTTTTTTTTGTGCCCTCTAAGTTATAAAGGCCTGTTTTGTGTGTTCATTCACTAGGGTTTAACATGGCATGAGGGTTCTGTTTCTGGTGACAACCTGAAAAGACTTGAGGTAGAAAACAAGGAGCCAGCAAACAAGACTGCTGGACTGCAAAATTCCATACCTTGTGCCCAGTGGCATCCCAGTGTGTGGTTTCATCTGGTTTCTATGCAAGCTGATATTTTCTTGAATAACAAGGGCACTCAGGTTATTGGTCCCTGCTTTTCCAGGCTTTCATTTGAAAAGGTGTGCTCTATGGCATTGTAATAAGCCCGCTGAATCTAGCGAGAGCAAGAAGAAAACGACAACGACAGGCTTGAGCAGTCGTTCCAGCTGCAAATATCAATACTGCCACCTCTACCTCAGCGTATCTTCAAACGCTGACTGCCTTAGTCTCGGCCTGGTCGAAGTTTATGTGTCTAAATAGGATCCTTATTTCAAACTGAGGCCCCCTTGCTAGTCGTAAATTACAGGCCCAGCAGCAACTGGCTACAGGCAAATCTCTCCAGAGTGTAACCGAGCTCAGAACCACTCTGACAGGAACAAGAAACACAATGTCTGATTGTTCCACACAAGACTTTGATAAGATAAGCTCTTGGCTATTGGCTCCATGATGGCGTTTTCCACATCTTTGCTCTTCCCGGTGGCAACTGTTCAGCACATGTTTTATAGTAAATAAATACGCTCGGCATTCTGGATCACGCTCCAGCGCACTGACTGATGATATTCCTATCGTTTTATGACCCAGCCTCTTTCCCTCTTTGGCACGCTATCAAAGTCCCTGTAGGTGAGCCATCGATCGAGATCATGCAGGGATTATAAAATTTGATGAAAAAGAGCATTTGTTTTCTTTCTTCTTTATTCAGCCACACTCTTATCTGCAAAGGCCTCTCTCTAAAGTGCGGCTGTGAGGCCCACTGGGCTAATATGGACCAGATCTGAAGCGGCGTAAAATCCCCAGCCTGTGGCTACCTTGCTCTGAAGAACTTTTGCTTTGAAGGTTTTCTCATTTATTTATTTATTCGGGTGCAGTCTAGAGAACAGTGTCTTGGATGGTTCAGGCATCAGTGTGGCTATAGAAGTGCAAGCCAAACACATTGTCATGTTTTTAATTCCTAAAGTATGGCAATTTCTGTTAAAATGCTTATTTTTCCAACTTTTCTTTAAATCTGGTATGGCAGAAATCATCTGGTTCCTCACTGGTCTCCCCCTCAATTCAGTGTCTGTGTTAACACAGTTGTGCTGTGAGATACCCAAAGTTTGTCACGTTGCAGCTTGCATGGGGCCACGCAGCATGTTTTGAGGACCGTACTGTTCACTCGATTTCACCAGCAGTGCAATAGCCACCTGGTCAACAGCAGACCTCGCTGTGAATAGATGAGAGGGGCGAAGTCAGATTGCCTGATGAAAAAGGCTAATTTTACATGGTCTGTCTACAGTCTCCTTGCCACAGAGAGTGAATGCAGTCAGGATTAAACTTGTGTCTCCACTGTAGGACACAGATTGAATTGACAATTATGCCTTTGAGACTCTGTTAGAGTACTTGCTCCATTGGGATATGAGTGCTAATTAAAGACCTTTCTTTTAAGCCATGTTTGTAAGCAAACATACATGCATAATAACTACATATCTAGTTAGGATTGCACTGATCTGGAACCAGTCATAGGAAACAGATAATTAGGATCACCTGCAGTTTCATCCCCAACTCACATAACTATCTAAGCACCGTAACAGGAAACTAGAGTTCCTAAAAGAAACACCTGAAAACTTTAAAAATTTTGTGGTTGGTCTCTGAGATGCCCGATCCAGCATTCTGATTGTGATGAAAGGAAAAAAAAAAAAAAAAAATGAATCCAGCCTGGACCCTTATTGTTGCTCAGCAGAGAGGATGAGAAAATGGCAAAAAATGTGACTCATGGATTGCCCAATCAGTTTTAGTGTTTAAAAAAATACTGCATCCATGTTCATTTTCTGTATGCATGGGTCTCACTAAATCTGTATTTGCAACTGCTATTTGTACAACTTAAGCAGTAGCCACATTCTTTTTCAATGAGTGGCTATGAAGCATAATTACACTAGTTTATAGTGGGCCCACAGGAAGCTTTTTATGGTCCTCATTGCACATTCTAGGAGGCTACTGTTGAAGTGCATTGGTGAAATCAATCACTACACCTGAAAGGTATATTGCCAGGAATAAAGGCTAGTTTGAATCAAGTTTGTATGAAAGCAGAGGGACCCCAGTTCCAGTCTAAGTGTTTGGTCTAACATCAGATTTGCCGCTGATCAAGCCAAACTCCACATCGCAGTGGTAATGACTGTGTAACTTACAAAAAAAGAAAAAAAAAAAACCCTATGCTGCATCACCACTGGGAAGAGATTCCCAGTAGCATATCCAAGAGCAAAGGGATGGAAGCGTAGGGTGTCATAAGAAACCAAAGCAGAGCTATGACTGAAGCACAGAACACCCGACTCGGAGCTCTGAGAATTCAAACGCTTGGGAGGGATGCTGCAACCGTATCCCTCATACTGCTTACTAATCTTAATGGCTGGGGTGAAGAGGCAGTCACTAAAGCATGTTACAGAATTCTGAAGCTGCGGACCTGCAGGTGTGAATGCATTATGCAAAAGGTGATGTTGTTTTTCATTGATATCCGATGTTCACGCGTCGGCCGAGCAGGAGCTGGAGCAGAACCAGCGATACAGGGAGCAGATCAAGCAAAAAGCATGTGAGCTGGAAGAGAGCGACCTGGCCCTGCAAGCCAAGGAGTATGAGGAGAGACTCGTGGCACGTCCTACCCAGACATTCATCAAAGGACACGCCTCTGCCAAATACTTCAGTCAGAACAAGCCTGGTGAAGACCCTGTTAGCACTGGCAACACCTTTCAACCAGGGTCATGGACACCCAGTGGGGGTGCTGCATCAAAAAAATGATATTATTGGGATAGCTGTAAATACCGATTATTGTTTAAAAAAAAAATTAAAGAATACATGTAGTATTATACAGATCTATTCTTAAATGTGTGGGGAAACCCTTGGCCATCTTTACTGGGGGGACTGATTTCAGAGTAAACACTTTGACGATTCCTCTCCGGGAAAGGTAATGTTTTTTTGTTTTGTTTTTTTTTTAAATGGTGAATGCTGCCACACAAATGTGATCAATGGAAAGGCAGTGCTTAGTTAGTTGGTGGTAAATACTCTTAAGGGATCTCCTATTCTCCTAGTCAGACAGGGGTGAGATTACTTGGCTTCAGAAGGCCAAGAGAGTCTATATATTCAGGTGATCTTAGTCCTGCAAGTTGCAGCTTAACCTTCAAATGATTGAACTTGATCCCACATATCTGTTCAGATACAACCATATGAAGTTTTCCAAATACTGCAGACATTTTGTAGTCTAAACACTCATGGATGACGCACAAAAATACCATTTAGCAGAAAGTAGACCACAGTGTCTGTTCCCCAACTCATTTGGGTTTTTCTTTTCATCCATCAAGCTTATTATATTGTTTCAGTATCCAGACAACAAACAATGACGGCAAGGTTTCATTCCAAACACCTTTATATAAAAAAAAAATGTTTAAAGAAACATTTCCAAATTTCTTATGTTAATGAGTTAATTTGCATGGGGAAAACGAGGAAGAAAAACTTTGATGTTTCAGATAATGGAATGATGAGCTGCTCTACTAAGACTACAGATTTCTGCAGATTAGATTCTTATAGAAAAAAAAATGCAGTCTTTTCCTCTCTCTGCCTGTAAATGATACTCCTGTCCACTATGGCTACACAAGACTTCTGCTGTCAACTTCTCTCAAACCTGTGAGCCATTACTAAGGCTGTGGTCCCGTCCTCGGGATTGTGTGGCGGGAGGGTGGGGGTATGGGGGCAGAGGCAAATACAACATTCGCTATCCCCCCTCCCAACACCAGCTGCTGAGCACCTCAGTCTTTCTTTGGCCTCTTTGCTTTGGCAATGTTCTCCTGACGCCTTTGCTTCTTCTTCTGCTCGCGGTCCCTGGCCTCAATCATCTTGGCGAGTTTCCACGACAACAGGGCGCTCGCGATGAACAGGGGTGTGAGCGCCAGGATAACAGTGGTGAGGAAACCGTAGGGGTCTTTGGCGGCCCACTCCACCACGTACTGCGCCCATGCCTTGACGTCAATCATCGTTTTGGCGTCCACCAATCAGGAACCTGAAGAGAGCTGCGGAAAATGTTCCCATTGGTTAAAGCCCTTGAAATCCGACACTACAGGCATAGCCTTCCTTTCGCCAACACATATCTCAGCAGACTTGCTTTATCCAAGCCTACTCAAAATGCTTCAGATTTCTATCTTGCACAGTGTTGCCTGTTTTTACAGCTGTATTTTCTCAAGAGCAAAGAAGAAACTACTTCAACCTCAAGAATGCACAAGTAATAGTAGGCCATGTAGGGCATGGACTTCCCATATTTCCATTCTTAGTTAAAGAACACAGCACTATACAGATTGTTTGGTATGTTAGTTATTAAATGGACCTTAGTGCCTGTGCACATGGTCAGTGATAATGATGGGACAAATGAGACTTTGAAACCTGTGGTGGATGGGAGTATCCCGAAGTGACATTTAGCACTAACATTAATTGGGTATTTCAGGGTACGCCCAGCCGTCATGGGCTTTGAAGCCTAATTTTCCCATTACTAGTCAGTGATAGTATTCTGTCCAGGAATGGTGAAAAAGCTGCCTCATAGCATGTCTGTCAGTGTTTGAAAACCTTTGAAATGCCTGAAACACACTGACGAAAATGTGACATGAACGTAAATCAAACTACATGAGTATAACCTGCATTTGCATAACTATACCAAGGTAAGTTACCCACAAAATAAGAAGGACCACAGACCAAGCGTGTATTCAGGACAGACACAGACTTGCTCTGCTGACATTCTGTTAAGTCAAGATCGCCGCATTCTACGTGACAGCTCTACTTCTTTTGTTCTCAATATGGGATTGTTAAAAGATGCAGGGAGAGGGAAAAAGTGAGAGTGCAAGATGAACCAAAACTGTGGGTCAATCAAATATGATCCCATTGATGCCTGCCACCCCCCTCCCATCAGCTGCCAAGCCGGGGTGTTTGCAGGTTGGAACGCATGGGAGTGAGCCAGCTTTCACAAACATTTTCCCTATTCCTCCCAGTGCATTCCATGGGCTTCAATCTACAAAAATACATTACTGCTTTAATGGCCATCATGGTTTCCCTATCCAAGTGCTTTTTAATTTCAGGAACTATGTCTGCCTGTCTGATGTTTCCAGTCCATGAAGGAAACAGCACACTTCACAAAGAGTATTAAATTTGGAAGGAAGAAGTGACAATACGCATTAATCTTAGTCCTTTAAAATTACACTAACAAAAAAATTGTAAGTTATAAACATCACCCTTAAAAATGCACAAATCACATACTACCTTAGATTAATTATAGACAGATTATAGACATTTGTTTCTTTAAAAATGAACAATCATTTAATAAAGATGTAATAAGGTAGCATAATATGAAATTTCACTAAGTTTTCACACGAATACTAGAAGAAAGCGATATTATATGCCCCTCGTCTCCCTGAACCACATCAAGGCAATGACTCAGGCTTTTATTTCAGATAGAACATATAAGGACTGGCTGCCAATAAGGCTTAGGTTCCTAATCTGCTCTTTTGAAAAGCAAATCACAGTCGTGTAGAGGACACGCAGCAAAACAGAAGGTTTATGTCACTAAGAAAAATGAAACACTTTATTAACGATTTCGCTAAGGAAGTAATACTGCAATCTCATAGTAGACAAAAATAGAACTTAAGACCATTTTAATCAATTTCAGCTGTATTATATAACGAATATCTGATTAAGCATAGGTACATCCGTAAAACAATTATATAGCAAACGCCGGCAAACAATGAATTTATGTTTTTCTATTAACGTGACGGATAGCATGGTTATGTAGAACCACTCTCTTATTTAATTCCTAAAATTAAAGTATACATTACTGATAATGACCAGTAGTCTTGAATACACTATATTTAGACTTTTCCTGGTCTCCAAGTTGTTCTCCTCAAGCAGAATAAGGAAGATCATTCGAAAACAGCCAGAGTTTAACATGCCTGCAGTGATTTAGTGTCATGAACATTTGATGACGCCGACGTCTCGACCATTTTAGTGAATGTACAACTAGTCAGCAAACATGGTAAGCTGTGTACCAGAAAGCCTTCCATTTTTATAATGGACGAACAGACTTCAACACGCCAATAGAAATCTTTCGATTTTGTGTTTACCGGCTGATTTACCTTGAGACATACAGTGTCGATATGAATATTAATTTAAAAAAAGACGTGTAACCTAAACGCTGAGTTAAAACTGGTAACAAAAACACACATTTACCATCAGTCGGTAAATATATTCCCATTTCTCTACGAAACCATTAGCACCAACGTAATTTAAACTTAGTGTTACTATAGTACAATATGTACTAATAATTTCATAAATCAAAGAACAGAGTAACTGGAATAAAATATTCACCAAATTCAGTCTGGGAGAACGGAAGTTCAATCTGGACAGGTTCTTTACGACGGTTCGCGCACGGAAGTGGCCCCCACAAAATGCGTCATCGTGGCGCAAAGGTTCATGGGAAATGTATTTTTCTTGCGCGTCATGGCTACACGCTTTTAAGACAGACGTGCGCTATCATACTACGAAGGACGTTTAGCCTTATGGTGAGTAATAATACCGCCTGTAAACAGAAAAGAATAGCTTGGTACCTAAACAAAGTACCTAATTGTTTAGTATTTCCTCCTCCCCCCATATTATGGAGAATGCCATTTGGATGTTGCACATTTTGTGCTCGCCTAACTCAGCTGTTTGTCTAATTGTAGAACTTGCGGAGTTAATGATTCAGCCACGGAGTACAAACACACTCTATAGCTGTGGTCATTTTACACTCGAGAATGGGGGCAGCGTGCGTGACATTCAGTAGTCAGGTGAAATTTGACCAATCGACCCAAGTTAAAGTGTTAATGTTGTATTAGGTGTAACATTTCAAACCTGGGTTATATCACCGGTTTTGAAACAGTGTTGTCCTTCATTTATGTATATTAACTTACTATGTTACTGTTGGGCATAGAACCGTATACCAACACACTGAGTCAATTTGACCACGCTGAAAGTAGCCCCTTAACGAGAGGTGATCTCATGGGTAACCTGCAGTTCTACACATTTTATGTGGTGAAACAATTCATTCCAAGAAATTAACTGAATAACTGCGTAATGGTGGCCAAAATGGAGGAAAACTGCAAATACAGCTGTCAATCCTGTATAGCAAACAGTGTAAATTTACACCCTTTTTTCATGAAAATTAACAAAAATTTTGCCCAGGTTGTACATTTTATTAAACTTATCGGGCTGACGTGTAAAATGTCATCTGCAGAAAATCGAACATAGCCCAGTATAAGTGACCTGGCACCTTACCCACTGTAACATACTCAGATTTCCATTGAAAATGAGAAAACATTTTAGCATAATTCATCTCTGCACTTGATAAACGTCACAGTAGTGCGCTGTATTTTCAGGATTTTAATGCGCTCAATCTTCCTTACATAAATTAACTGTGACAATTTAGTTATAAATACATGACAGACAAGGTATTGTACAGTTAGCTGTACTGAATTATTGAAATTGTCTGATTCAGACCCCTCTTCAGTTCCTGTCTGGTAGAATAGAAAATGGTAGCGATGAGACAAATGAGGCTTCAAAACCCCTGGTGGGTGGGAGTAGCCTGAACTAACCAATCAATGCTGGCACTAAATGAGGCTTTGGGATACTCCCACTCTCCACGGGTTTTGAAGCCTCATTTAGTACCAGCAATTATCGGTCTGTTCAGGATACTCCCACCTACCATTGGTTTTAAAGCATCATTTGTCCCATCAGTAAGAAATGGTTTGGTCCATGCTAGGAGAAAAGAACGTCTGATCTCCCCCTGTTTTTTCATTACGGTTGAGTATTCAGATCGGGAGAAAACAGAACTATATTATTTATCATATTTTTTCATAGACGTGTGAGTAACATGGGGAAACTTGTTCCAAACTACCACAGGTTATATTTTGCTCGAATTGTTGCAGGAAAGAAGATAAAAGATCCCAGCATCTGAGAGGTGGTCCTAGGGAAGTTCTTAGGGCATGTCATGGCTAGGGAGAGAACACAGTATAAAGAACACATGCATACAGCAGTATCACAACAACCTCCAAGGTGAGGGAGGGGAGATTTAACAACTAAATATCAACAAATTAGAATGTTACATGTCCACACATTACCAGGCAAGCTTATCAGAAGATGAGGTCTGTTGGCAAAAGCTCTCCTATCTGTTTTTGCACAGGATGACGTGCTTGGTATGACTAAAGTAATCATTCTATAACAATTTATTTTTCTTGTGGTGTTTTAGTTACTTACATCAGTCCCATAGATAGTGTTGTAGCTTAATAATCCAAAAAGTACTGAAGTTTCTTCTGTAGCTACCTGATAAACTGTGGACCCAGGCATTTTGATTTAAATGTGTTCATTTGATCAAAAAATATGTCAAGTTTTAGGGTTCAAAGCAGTAAATAGGCATCCCCGTAATACAAATACGCCTTTATCAGTAATCAGTTCTAATGCAGTTAAAATTACTGCTGGTTTTTAGCTTTGTTTACTTTAAATATTTCAACATGGAAATATTTTTCAGGTTGAAAAACTCAGATTTTGACTGATTCTGCTACCCCATTTGCTCTATGGCTTATAAATTGATACATATACATTGTGTTTTTTTATACTTTAATGTTAAAACCTTGATAATCGGCCTAGTGGAAACCTTACTGCATGCACAGTGAACAGAGAATACGCAGTGACTCTAAAAATTGCACCTTCAGGTATGGAATACATTTGTTGCAGTTTGTATTAGAAGTCTACTGATAGTGACATTTATGCACAGTAGGAATCATCAGAATATTTTTATGTAAGTCAGTGCTGAAATCTGCCACAAGCACTACAGATTGTGTTCTCCTAATTCTAAATGCCAATTTTCTTGCATGTAAAACTAAACCAATGGAATTCTTAATAAACTAGATATGTTTCACAATTTTAGGATGATTTTACCTTCTAGGAAATCATGTCATTTGGGTTTTGATGTATTTACTGAATTTTTTACATTTGGAAATATGCGTTTTTACAGTGCATCATTGGTTTCTTAGCAAAAGCATATTTTTGATAATCAAAAGTGTAGTAATTTTGACCTAACGTATGAAAAATGTCAAACAATCAACCTTAACTCTGGTATGGTGAATGAAGAATTTGCTTTTCTTTTTGGTTTTAAGCAATCTGCTTCTATTCCCTTTTTTACCAGCCATTACATTAGAACAGCTTTTTTTAAAGGATGAATAAATACTATTATCATTTGTGTTGTTCACTGGCCCTGCTGAATTACACTAGGATATTTAATTTGTCTATTGTATGGGGGGGGGGGGGTTGTATTATTATGCATAATGAAACAGAATGGTTCATTAAAGCAAAATCTTAAATAGTAGCTATTTGTGAATGTTTTGGGCAAAAAGCAAATTATTTTGATTTATTTTTCCCCTTACAGGACATTCCTCTTATATGTTTGGATTCACTTTAAAGAAGATCAGGAAACAAACATTGTATCTTAACTTACATTTGATTGCAAAAGTATGATATAATCAATGGCTAATTCCTACTGATGCAGTGCATAGCTAAGTATCAAAATCAGCATATAAAGATGGCTGTGTTAACATTCAAAGCTTATGTAGTCAGTTGTTTCTTTTATTTGAATTCCAATATTCTCAATGTCCAGCAAACGTCTAGTGAACGTTGCATTGTTTTTGTATTTGGCATGCCCCCGGAGGATGGTAAAAAGTTGGAATGATTCCACTCCTAGTTACTGATTTAAGAGTTTTGTTATATAATATACAGAGTAACTGTCATACTGAGAAAGTCATATAAGGATGAACAGCTGCCTAGATGTATTTGGTAGTGATATCCAAGGACTAAGTTTTGGGGTGATGATATGTTTAATCTGCACTGCTGTTTAAATCTTTCTGATAAAGGAGGAAAACATCATCGTATTAATATTTGTATAAAAAGCCAAAGACTCAGTTTTCCTAAATTATACAGAGGGGAGATGTACCCTACAATGTCCCCTTATGTAATAGTCTGGAAATGAATCCGGCTTCCCTTTGGGGGAATTCTGGGGACTAGGGGATCCGAATGTTATTGCACCTGCCTTGCTCATGCAGCCCATATCCATGTCAGCCATGTTGGAAAAACAGTGCCAGATAGAATGAGCAGGGACACTGAAGCTGAATGCTGTACAGTAAAAGAAAAAATGAAAACTGGTAGACCAGATGCAAGAAAAAACAAACAATAAGCAGTGAGATCAGTCCCTCAACCAGCATGTTTGGGCTGGTGCACTTCCTTGGACAGAAAGTTATTTATAAAATGTATGTAAGCCACATCAAAAATGATAACACACTAAATGTCACCACAAGCCAAGGTTTATCAAAAGATGCCAAGACTTGGCCATTTCACAACTTAGTTTTGGTTTGCAAGCAGCTTTTTCCTCGCTTCGGTGCAGTGGCCTTGTGTGGTGAAGTCTTGGACGTCTTATAGATTAAAAAAAAAAAAAATGTATTCTGTAAGCCAGTTAATTAATACATCAATAACAAAATTCAGCATGTTGAATGCATATCAGAACTATATCACACCAAAAGAATAAATCTGTAGAAGAGAAATTCAGGAGTGCATAATATCTCATTGTATGAAGAATCTAAATTGTACGTTCCAGTGATCCCATGTGTAAAGCAGTTTACATACTTTCATTCTTAACTGAATGACCAGTTTATCTCATTTGTTTTGCTTTGCACTTAAAATATTGTTAAACGTAAGTAGAAAAGTATGATTTAATCATGGTTTTCAAAATTAATCACAAGTGGTCTAAGTAGGTAGGTAGTTACATATGATTCTAACCCTGAGAAAATTATTTTTCTGCTGCAGGTCTGGGTATGTACAGCAGGTTCAACAAGGACACAGCAGTCACCATGAATACGACATACTAACAAATACAGCGCAATATGATACAATCAATTCAATACAAAAGATATACATAACAGTATGGAATTTACAGTAAACAGAATTAAAGTGAAACATACAGAACCAGTTTGGGGTGAGATCACGGGACAGGAGGCGTTATGAAGGTGGATGTCAGCTGGCTGGAAAACCATTTTGGACTCTGTATAAAAATCATATGTGGATAAATCTATCTTCCAACCGTTTGGACCATAAGTGTCGTGGAAGAAATCCTATAGTATTGTGCAGTGTAATACAACATATTTGTAACAGCATGTTTGTTACTGTTAATTAACTCAACATCAACAAGTGTGTGTGTCACTGAACACTTTTGTGACTAACCCATGTGTGTCTCATGGAGAGCAAATTTGAATTTGCAGAGATCAAAGAATTCCTATTGTCTCATACTGGTACAAATGAACAGTAAAGTATCGTAAAATACATGATCCATTCAGCGATTCTAGGCCCCTATAAGTAGCCATGCTTATTGTTTGTTGTGGAAAATTACAATGGACTATTTGTCATCTAGGAACAATTGCATAGTCCTAGCCCACATTAACTTCTAGGTACATTGTTTCATAATGGGGGAAATTCATCATATATAGTTAAATCCGGCCTTCACAAATCTAATTAAAAGCTGTCTAGTGGCAACTAAGATGTGAAAAGGTTTCACGAGTCACGTTTTGAAATGAACATAAACCACCCAAACCTGTAGTGCTGAACTATCAGCAGAACCCCAACATCAATAATGTGAATAAAAATATGGCTGCCACCACCCACATCCACCAATACAGGTGGTAGGCATTATTCAAGGTCAGCAGGAAACGTATGTCAGTCACCCGTATGAAGCTGCATCTAGAAGCAGTGCTGTCACCAACACTGGGTTTGTCCCAGCAAGTATTAACAAGCCTGTGTAGGGGCAGCCACATATGTTAAGAACACAATGACTGGTATGTAGTCAGGCTGTATATCAGCAGTTGTCAGCAACCTTCTGCTTTGTTTTTGGGCTGTACTAAACGCAAAGGAGGGTTTGCCGCAGTTCTTTCACGTCACACATTGAAGTTGCAAAAGAGGATTGGTCAAGAACCACGAAGATGTACGCTGAAAAGTACATTCTTGCCTTTTCCAATGTGAGAAGATTCAAAAGTCCAGGTAAGAGCAGCATTCAGACTGCTAGAAACTGACCGTGGAATATAACGGGCGTTCAACCGTATACACCAAAATGAGCCCAATTCCAATTTACTGATCTGTACAGAGCTTGTTTTTACAACACTTTGAAACACTGGTCTCTCATGGGCAGTATCCCACTCAGTGAGAGAACAGCGCCAGAGGCAAAAACGGACACGTACTGAAAAGGGTTTATTAACCTGAGGGGAGGATAGTACATGTTATTTCCCTTCAGAAGAGGGCCTTTCTTTCCCATCACGCAATGCAAGGATTGATTTCAGACATGCATGGATTCTAAACTTCTTTGTATAGGGGGCTCTGTTATGTGCATGTGTGTACGGAAACGAAAAGTGAAGAAAACCAAATCACGTCCTGCTATTGTGTTACTGCTGGAGGTCTAACGTTGCCACAGCTGGGTGGACCCGATTACATTTAAATACCACATTAAAGCAAAATGAAATGGGGAAATCTCACGTGTGCCAAAAAACTCCACAGTATATGTTAGTGAACAAATGAACATATTAAAAAGTACACTCCAAAGAAACAGAATTTGAAACTGAATTTATCTTCAGATTGCACCAGTCTTAATCCTAATTAAGTGAATCAATAAATTCCTGGTTGTATCATGAGTCACGTTTATTATCGGTCTTTGTAATGTTTGGCTTATGGTGTCCACCCATAACTACATTTTCTCTGTACATATTTACAGGATTGTCACATACAAGCTGAAATATTGTACCAATGTTTTTGTTCTTTTTTTTGGGGGGGTGGAGCACAGATTTTCCAAGATCTTCAAAACACCTCAATATGTATTAAGAATTGAAATGTGAAACCAGTTGGTAAAGTGTACATTTGTCAATCACTTTCTTTGACCATGTATTCAAATGGTACATAAAACAACAAATAAGCAAGATAATGATTTCTTTTATATGGCTAAGGTTAGTGAAATAAAGATTTGTAGATTTATTTCCTGGTTCTGTGAAATCGTATTTGAAGAAAACTTAAAATAAGAATAATCAATAATATAAAAATCGGTTTTGAAATTAAAGAAAATGATGAGCTGCTGTGATTCACAGCTCATAGACCACACCTTTCAGGGCGACCGTCACGTCGTCCAGTTACATACCATCTCTCTAGCCTTGGGTCATATTTTAACCATGTTTCTGTATCAGAACCTTCCGAATTCGCCTTGACAGAACCACACGCGATTGGATCATGTGAGAACGCCAAGAGGCAGGCCATCTCATGAAAAGCTTGGGATGGTAGTGTGGAGACCAGCTGAGATTTACAGTAAGTTTGGGGTTCCACCACTTGATCTGTTCAAGAACCCATTTGAAATGAACTGAAAAGGTCTGTGGGTTTCGACAGGATTTGCAAAAAGCATAATGGAATACTTGAGATTACCGCTAACATTTGCACAAAAAAAGATTAAATGAATATAATAACACGAGATCTATCATCAGTTTATCTTCAGCCAAACAACACCTTCCTGCTAAATAATAGTGCTCTTTATACATTGCAGATCATCGCCGTTTCAGACGTGTCTCACTCACTATGCTCCTGTTTGGAAAGAGGGGGGATCAAATCCCGATCTCACGTTTATGTATCACCAGAACGGCACCAGTAAGCTTATGAAACGCTAATGGGAGCAAGTCCTTCATTCCATTCCAAATAAAGCGTCACAATACTCAAGGGCTGCGTTCTCCCCTCCTCCCGCTTAACAGACGACAGCCGGGATCAAAGCGCTCAGCCTTAGCGGACACGGAGAAACTCCACAACCGCGTCCTGCCTCTTCCCGGCGTTCCGGATGTTTTGTAACAGAGTTATCTTAGGCCCCCTTAGTCAAAGCAGTCGTTCACGCCTGTGGGGGTGTGGGGGGGGACAGGAGACCGCCCCTAGATTAAAGCTCCGCTGCTAAACTCAATCAATTAGAATTGAAAAGTTTTTCGAGTCATCGGAGCTCCTCCTATTCCGTGCCGGATGGCTTCACATAGGATTTGCCGACGTTCGGGAATTCCGCCTTTCACTCCTTTTTAGCACAGTAAAGGTATTGGCAGCCGGCCAGAACACCGCCCCTTTTTCTTAATTTGGCCACACAAAGGATTTGACAACACGTCGAGCGACCGCCCACTTTACCAAATAAGGTCACGCTGCCCATACTCGGCGAACAATCGACCAAAGTGTATCCTTTTCTCTTCCTTATCCCGTTTATATGGTACGGTGACTGGCTGTACAGCTAAAGCAGTGCGATCATGGCGGAGCGCGTTCAGCAACCCCCAGCTAAACGGCTCTGCTGCCGACCCGGCTATAATCCGTCGTGCAGACAGGGACAGAGGGCTGGTGGAACCTTATGTGGCGGTCAGGGTACTGCCCAAGGGGGGTCTGGCAAAACTCAGAGCCCGGAGTCCCTGCTGGACATCGCTGCTAGGAAAGTAGCAGAGAAGTGGCCGTTTCAGAGGGTGGAGGAGCGTTTCGAAAGGATCCCGGAGCCCGTCCAGAGGCGGATCGTGTACTGGTCATTCCCCAGGAGCGAACGGGAGATCTGCATGTATTCGTCCTTCAACACAGGCGGCGAGGAGAGCGGCGCTGCCGGAGAAAACAGCGACGAGACCCGCTTGCCTTTCCGACGGGGGATCGCTTTGCTCGAAAGTGGCTGCGTAGACAACGTACTGCAAGTCGGTGAGTCGTCGGGGTGTATGGGGGGCAGGGAAGAAGTGCCTTATTTACCCTCGCCTTATCTTTCGAAGGAAGCGACAACGACACGTATGATCAGACAATAACTGGATTCCTGCCAGACTAAAAACTGTAATGCATTGTGTAAAAAAAAAAAAAAAAAAAAAGGAAAAAAAAAAAATGGAGGAGGAGGAGGGGAAGACAAGATGGAAATGGAGAGCTGGCTGGCTATTTTGCTTTGGACAAAGGAAGGAATGCAGCTAGCTAAGCGATCGCAGAGACATACGACGGGGCTTTGCATGCAATCACCATCAACACAATGCGTCTCACTCCGAGCAGCTAAAAGCAGCGCTTGTCTCCTCTGCAATCATAAAGAATACATAGAAAAGCAAACTATACCGCCGGGACTAAAACTATACACGTATATACCTATGCATATATATATATATATATATATATCTTTTTTTTTTCCCATATTTTACTGTCACGGTCGGGGGGGGGGGGATAATTACGGAAGTGAATTAGTGATTCGGTGAATTTGAAGGTCTCGATGCTGCCCGGCCGATGCGCCTTTATAAGCTGCTTATTTTGCAGCTACTTTATTGTCCCTATCAAAAGATGCTTCCCTCTTTCGGTGTTTACATGGAGGGGGGGGGCTATGAAAAGAAAGGCAGCCCTGGCCCTTCAGTGCGTCTCTATTCTGTTTATCTTTCTTTTTTTTACACCGTGGTGGGGGAGGTTATTGTGGCGTAGCCTTCTAAACGAGCTTTATGGTCTGTTTTTCCGAAGTGTTGCCTCGGAATAGCCGTGTCACCCACGGGCAAGTGGAGAGGAGAGCAGCGCTGCTCTGGCCGTCGACGGCTCGTCCTTTATTTTCTTATTTTATTGTCGTTTTAAAGCCCGGTTTGCTGTTTCTTCTTCCCTCACAGTCGTTTTTTAGCGTGTATTTGCCGAGTGCGCATATCAAATAGCCGTCAGGCATCCCCATTGAGAAGCCTGGCACTTTGTTCCCATTTTCATGTTCATTTGTGTCTTTTCAGCTTCCTGTCACCATCCGAAAGGGAAGGCGTACAAAAGCGCCTCTTTATTTCTTTTCAGCGCCTGTTAAATGGGAGATATTTGGAGAGGGGCTGGGGAGGGACGGCGCTTTAAAGCCGCAGGGCTCCCGTTTCTGTCGACGGTTCTGCCGTTCGGATCTCCTCGGGGTCGGCAGTCCGTCGTCAGTCCTCGGATGCTGAGCGAATACACACTGGGGAGGTGTGAAAATGTCAGCACCCAGCCTCGGTTATCTTGGGGGCATCTCAGCCGAATTGATCGGGCTCTACGTCCGAGGGTCAGCCACTCAGCCACCTTTTTTTTTTTTTTTTTTTTGCGTTCGTTAAAGTAATCAGTCTCAGGGGTCTGTGATTTTTTTTTTGTTTGTTTTTTGGGGGGGGGTCCGCACCCTTTCAAAGGTTTCGGGATTTTAATCCCATTAGGTGTAGGTTTTGTGGTTTAATTTAAATTCCAGCGCTATCTGTAAACGTGCTCTTTGAGTGTGATCTTTCTTTTTTCGGTTTGGGCTCCGTTCCTGCTTGCAGTATAGCCAGCGTGCCTTTGTTTGTCTTGCTGTGCATCTGATTAAGTCCTTTTGCATTCTGTGTGGTTTTCTGACATCGAGAGGCTGTGCTCTCTGTCTGTTCTCTAGTTGTCTGCAACAGACCAGAATTAGCTTTGGTTTTGTTGGCTCAGATGAGCCCTTTCTCCTTTGTGTGTGTGTGTGTGTGTGTGTGTGTGTGTGTGTGTGTGTGTGTGTGTGTGTCTCATTCTGCATGCTTGCAATGAGGAATGACAGGAGCACACACAGGGAGGGGTTCTTGGCTGATTGCATTTCAGCCTGGAATTCACTGGAAAAAATAAAGCCAAGCAGTGATAAATAAAAGATGCAATCTTCTCAGGGAAGGCCAACAGTGAAGGGGTTCAGTGTACAGTTGCTTTGAAATGGTGCTGAAGGGGACACGTTGTGTACTATAGCTGCACTGAGCAAGAAAAGGGATTTGTCTTGGTGTGTTTGTCTGTAGCAAGGAGCTGGGAATGAAAGGAAAGAACTGGCAATAGAAGCACCGTATGGGAAAACCAAATACACTTAAGCAAATTCGGCGTTGCCCAACCCGGCTGTTTTCCCTGATGGACAGCCATAAAACTCGATATTTACCACCCCACAACCAAGAGGGTGGGACTTCCTCTGGCCTTCATTCTTAATAATGATTTTTTTTTTTTTAAGAAATTAATATTCGGTGTCTTAATGGTATCATTTGGGAAGACCCCGGAGAGTCTAGGGAAATGGTAGATATTTTTTCCTGCAGTGCTTTTGCACATGTAGGCCATGGTTGTTTTCTCTGGGTTCCATGGCGTATGTAAAATAGCTGGTATTATCGAGGTGGGGGTCTTGTATGATCACAGGTCTCCGTCTTGTGAATGCCACATCTCCTTATTGACTTTAGTGGGGGGCAACTAAAGATGACATCTCCTGGGAACACGTGCCCCCTACTCCTCAGCATTGTTGGATGTTTGAAGCATTGGCCCACAGACTGACCAAGCTCTATGTCCTCCTAGCCAGGTCAAGTTCATTCTCTTGATCTTCATCTCACCATGTGGTTTACCCCCCCCCCCCAAAAAAAAAAAAAAAAAAACACACATCATTCATCTGTCACTGGGTTATTATGGCAAAGGTCGACCAGAGTGATTCTGGGAATATGGGAAACCTGTTTCAGGCATATGTTCATTTTTCCAGCCAGTGCAGTTCTACTTCAAGTCAATATTTTGATTCTGTACATCACTATAGTTTTGATATGTTTAAAATGAAACCGCTTAAATGAGTAGAAGAAATTATTGAGGCTATAGAAATGTTTGCAAATATGTTGTTCAAAAATGGAAAAACAGTAATGCAGCGGTACTTTTTTTCTAATTTATAGTTGTAATTAATTCTTGGTTCTAATCCAGTAATCCAGTTTTGTAAAGGTGGTCTTGGATCACTGTGTGTGTGTGTGTGTGTGTGTGTGTGTGTGTGTGTGTGTGTGTGTGTGTGTGTGTGTGTGCCCCAAAGGTAGGTTTATAATTCAATTATTTTTTTAATTTTGAAGAATGAAACATTTGCCATTGAAATTTGAATTTTCCTCTTTAATAAATAGTGTTTTAGAAATCTGAAAAATAGGAAATTAAAGGGCAACACAAATGCCAGAATATGGAACATTAAGTCTGCACTCAAGCAGTGAATATTTGTACCTGTCTAACCCCAAACCTACTTTTGAGCCACCCTTTGTGTAAATTGGCTTGATGGATGTAATGAAAGGTGTTGTTTTACATTAAAACTCTTATGAAGCATACTTTGTAAATACCTTTACTTTGGAATGAACATTCATTCCCGTACAATGGTTCAACATAGTAGTGCCACAGTAGCATTGTAGAGGATGTCTGGAGTTTCTATGACATAGTGAATATTATGAAGTAAGGATTACGGGTGGAGAAGGACGTCTTATTATGTTATGCCTGGTGTGCCACCAAGGGGTCATTAGTCTCAGCACGCATATTCCAAAAGCCATATATCTGTCCCAGATGACTGCATGTGTCATCGCTGCTCTAATATGCACTGTAAATCATCTTTATTTGTTTGACACAAGGAGCTTAGGGTTTGGCTGGTTGTCAGGTGTCAAGGAGGTGAAGCGGGTGACTTCCCTCCATCTTATGACGTGGTAAACAGCACGCATGTTGGAGAATCTAGGCTAATTGCAGGAGTACTTTCCAGGGACCGCCTTCGGTGTCGGGGGCAAGCAGGTGAATGGTGCTGGATTTGTGATGAAGAGGCTTGTGCTGACTGCCCCACCCTGTTCCGTCCGCCCCGCCGCCCCTCCTTCCGGTTTTCCTGGTCTCCGCTGCCCCGTCTCCCCCCCCCGCGGCCGACGCCATCGGCCCTGGCGGGCCCGCGTCGGCGGGGGGGGGGCGGGGGGGGGGGGGGGGGCACCACGCTGATGCCAGCAGTGGATGCGCTATGTAGTGTTACCTGGTCTGCAGTGCTTGGCTTTTTTTTTGTACATGATGAAGTGTTGAAGGAGAGGATCCGCCGATTCTCTTCTGGCCGCCCGCTTTCTCCGTTTTCCTTCTCACGGTTTCGGAGAGGAGCTTCTGGCTGAAGCTATGCGTGTAAAAGACGCGTTGAATGGCAGACCTTGAAGTTTTCAGAAACCTCAGTAGTGAAAAGGGTGAGTAGCAGCCTTGAGATCATTTCAGCATTTCGATATTGATCATGCATGTGTGGGCTTTTTTAAATCGGGATCTTCTTTAATAACATTGCTATCCTCCAAGATATATAACGTCAGAATTATTCCGATAAATGATAAAAAATCCATTTCAATACTGATATTTATTATGTGTCGCGCCGACAACATGATGCTACTGATGAACTGTCGTTAAAACTGTTAAGATCCACAATCCCTGCCTGTGGTTAAATCTGAAACTAAAGTCATGAGAATTCTACCCAGATGTGATCTTCTGCTAGATGTCGGATACAAAAACAAGTTGGGATACAACATTACGGCTTTGCAGATGCAATGCTATTTGCTCAGAAAATATAAATAAATAAAGGGGATTTGTTGCAGTGCTTTGGGAGAGCTTCGCAAGGCGCCTGTCAGAGCTGAGCGCAGACGCCCACCGTTTGAGTCGAGGGGAAGGCGAGGGACGCGGTGCCGGGGATCGGGAGCTGTCCGTGGTTCTGCATCGCAGCTGCTCCTCAGCCTCCAGCTCCCCCCTGCCCGGCCGTGTACATCTTACTGTCTATCTTACAAACATTTACCCGATGCAGGGTCACGGGGGGCTGCAATTAAATGAGCACTCAAATCCAAGCTGATGTAGCGACATCAGGATTTGAAGTTGCAGTAGGCATGTAATTGATAGGGATTGCGATAAAAATCTTGTGTATGGCTCAGGTGAATTATTTTACTTTTTGGTGATGCTAAAGTGTAAGTCATCGTCATCATCATTTCTAACACATGCACAGAGAACTCCCATTTCTTTGAGTCAGCATTATTTTGAAGGAGATTGACTCTTTGACTCGTTAATTAGAATTGTTGTGTAGTCTCTTGCAATTTAGGTTATCCAAAAGTTATCCATCTGTATTTCTGTTTTGTAGTGTATAATTTGTGCTAGAAGCTACAGGGAAAGTGGTTCTCGTGCTGATTCCAGGTACCAACACGCAGCATTTGGGAATTACAGTGTTAAATGGGACTGCGTCTTAAACATGTCTGCATTGTTGTGGAAATTATCTAAATTTAAACCACGCTTGTTAAATTTTGGACGCGAAAGCAGAAGGGCAAGCGTCCGTGTGCTTTCTCGTCGCTGGATGTCACAGATAACAGCCACTGGTACTGAGAAGCTTTCTAAATGGCAGGCTGTCCATCTGTTTACCAGCGTGGACCTGCAGTGGAGCCCCACAGCCTGCCGACGTGGTTCTGCCGGGCTGGCGCATGGCTTCAGCCTCTATTCACACCCACAGAATAGAGAAGCTGGTGCACAGCTCGGTGTCCCAGTTTAGCTACCGTCATTTACTTGGGTGACTCCCTGTGCTTTTAGGAGACACCCAGGGGACGAGGAACACATATCTCCAATAAGACCTAGGAGGCATGGGACGCCTCCTTTGACTGTGACGCTCTGACATTGTATGTGTAGTTAGCCAGACGGGCCAGGTTCCGTCAAGGTACTCTATCTGTCCCATGCCAGACGGCAGCGTTTCTTCACACCTGCTGGTGCTGCAAACTGTGAAGTAAAACCAGAGATACGTGGTCTCGAAATAGTCCAATTTCAGGAATTCCCGCTGGTTCTGCTGTAATGCCACAAGACGATTAGCTTTTGCAGGTCAGGGGCCCTTTGTGAGCGTGGCTCAGGTTAAGGTCGCATCCCTTCTGTGCCAGAGCTCGGGGCAAACCAAGCATAAATGAACAGACTTCTGGTATTAAAACATGGCAGGCCAAAAAGTTACTTCCTGTACTTTTCCCACAGCATCCAGTTCCTGTCATTCCCTCCAGGTAATTCTTTCATGTTAAAAATCATTTCCAAAATCTTCCGTGGGTATTTTGAAGGTATTACACCTTTACTCCAGCACGCCCCGATATTCTAGGTCTTGGCCTTTGAATTCCTGCCTTAATGAGCCGTATATATTAATATCCATCTGACCTGGGTGAAGAAGTCTAGTCATAATGAGCTCCATCTGAGTTCAGCTGAAGTACGTCAGAGAAATATTTGAGGTTTAGGTGAGTATGAATTTGCAGTTACAAATCATTATGGTAATAGCTCATTGCGGGAGGTATTTTCATATTTTCATGTTATTTTTGCATAAATTTGACTAAATGTTCATTGTTATTACTCCAAAATGTAATGTTTGGTACTGTATTATAATTACAACATAGTACAACACAAATTTGCAAATCTGTTACCTTACTGACAATTTGGTGATTAGGTACTTTGTGTTTAAAGTATTATTTACCATGCTGAAACAGTTTTTTTGAGGGAAGGATATTTTGGGTACATTAATTTATGGGTTTATGGATAGACCTGGAACTAATTTGTCATTTCTGTACCAGTGCTCCAGTGATCTGGGTCCCCAGAATACTGACCAGGGTTTCATGTGTACCCATCTTGTTTTTTCGTTTATGCCAAATTGCCCTTACCCTGATTGCCCTCATGTGTTCCACCTTTGTCTTGTTATTTAAGTTCGCATGTGTTTGTCTGTGGAACTGCCGGTATTGTTCTTTGTTCTAGTTCCCTGGTCATTTATTTGTTCTTGTCTTGTTTTCAGTTAAGTTCCTTGTCTTTGTTACCCCTGGTGATTTTTTTCTTGTTTTTTATTTTTAAAACATTTTGTACTCACATTTGCATCCTCACCTTGTCTCTTGGCCATGCAAACCCCGGTCTGGTGACAACCATGACAGTATGCATGGCTCTAATATGGATGCGGCAAGTGACACCACTTCGGGTGACTCTGTAGCCAGAGCCTCAGAAGTAGCCGGCCTGATGGAAGACCAGAGTAATGCAAGGGGTTCCTACTTCAGCTCCATCTGATCTTTGCACACCAAGCGGCAACACTGGAGCAGTCCCGTATTGCCACAGTAATCTCACACCTCATGGGGAGAGCAGACATTTGGGTGACTGGCCTGTTCACCAGCAAGTTCAGGTCTGTGCTTGATCATCCTGCCAGTGGGGTGACTGCGGGTGAGCAGCTCCTCCGACTCACTGAGGGAAGACACTCAGCGATCGAATACTTGGAGTTTCAGACATTTGCAGCTGAGAGTGGCTGGACCATGGCTGCCTTATGCAGTGTGCTCAGGAATGGCCCGAATTCTGAGGTGGTAAATGAGTGACACTGCAATGGTTTGATCCAGCTAGCAGTCACCCTGGACAACCACCTCCAGGAACAAAGATCAACATGCCCTCTGCAGGGTGCCCAGTACCTGGTGCAGTCTGCTGAAGAACCCATGGAGGTGGAAGCACCTGTACCATCACTGTCTGGTCCCTTCACTGTCACGGTTGTCACTGGACTGAGGATTACAGGGCCAAGGAACAAGGCAAGAATGCAAATGCAAGTAAAAAATGTTTTAATGATAAAATTCATGAAAAGAATCACTGGGCTCTGCCCTGAACACAAGGGGTAACAGAAACCAAAGTAAAAACAAGGCAAGAACAGAGTTGTGGGGACAAGGACACATAGGGAGAAGGCCATGGAACTACTACAAGGAATAATACCTGCAGTTACACAGGCGAACACACAGCAGAGATGAGAGGAAATAATAAGACACAGGTGGAACACACGAGGGTAATGAGGGTTAGGGTAATTGGCATTAATGAGGAAACATGATGGGTAAATGTGAAATGCTGGGGAGTACTCCGGGGACTCGAAGCACGGGAGCGCTGGTGCAGACATGACAGAATTGTAACTTTCCACGTTGGAAATAATGAAAATAGCTTCCCAATATTCAAATTTGCATGATTCGAGTGATTTTTAGGAACCAGTTAAATTTGTGTAGCTGGGTGTTGGAGTATTTCAGCTTCTGTCTTTTTTTGAGGACAAGAGTATGTTTCCCTCTAAGTTCATGTGAAGGTTATCACTGCAGAGTGGCTGCTGAGAGCCAGCTGGCCATTGTGTTACGCATTTTCTCTCTGAGACGGTACAGTAAACATGCTCAACTGAACATATTCTTTGCCCAGTCATGCTGGCGGCTCTTTTGTACATGTTCAAAGGGCTTTGCCCTCTATGGTCACTAAGGAGTGAGAGAGAGGCGTGTTTGGCAGGTGACAGGACTCAGATTCAGAACTTGGCGAGGCCAAGTAGGCCAAGGAGAATCTCCCAGTGGGACATGGCTATCGTGTTTAGCACCAAGGGATATTCAAATGACATGACCTCACTGTCATTTCACCATAGTGACCATGTGGGAGGAAGCATAGGTCATCAGGACAGGCTGGCATCCATAGGTGAAGTGTGTGCGTGTGTGTGTGCGTGTTTGTAAGATGTGTTTATGTGTGGGTCTGTGTGCATGTGTGGGTATACAGTATTTGTTATACGTTTGTGTGTTTCATGGTGATGTTTTCTGCCTTTGTGCAAATGCCTTCCTTGTTCACGTGAAAATTCAGGTGTTTGTACAAGCAGCTGTCTGGGTGTGTTGTGTAGTTAGAATGAGAGCTCGGTCTGAAAGTGTGGGGACGGATAGCTTACCGTGTAGTTAGTATGACAGCTCGGTCTGAGAGTGTGGGGACGGATAGCTTACCGTGTAGTTAGCATGACAGCTCGGTCTGAGAGTGTGGGGACGGATAGCTTACCGTGTAGTTAGCATGACAGCTCGGTCTGAGAGTGTGG
>JAACJT020000031.1:1094683-1125064 GCA_009936485.2 Gymnarchus niloticus | reverse complement strand
CAGCTCGGTCTGAGAGTGTGGGGACGGATAGCTTACCGTGTAGTTAGTATGACAGCTCGGTCTGAGAGTGTGGGGACTGATAGCTTACCGTGTAGTTAGTATGACAGCTCGGTCTGAGAGTGTGGGGACTGATAGCTTACCGTGTAGTTAGTATGACAGCTCGGTCTGAGAGTGTGGGGACGGATAGCTTACCGTGTAGTTAGCATGGCTTATCTCAGTGCAGAAGGACATGCTTACTGTTGTAGTTAGCATGACAAAGTTTAGCCTGCGAGCTCAGTCTGTGACACCTTGGAATTTTCAATGAAAATGCAAATGCAAATGCGTGTCTCAGCCCATGTGCTTGCTAGCAACCCGCTGTGAAATGTATCCTCTGTCTTTTCTTGTTGTTCCTCTCAGTTCGTTCATTATTCTTGCACAAAATGAGCAGTTGGGTGAAGCTGTAACAGTAACTGTTAATGCCTCACGGAGTGTTATTACAATATTTTCAGTTTGATGGCTTTTTGTAATTTCCTTCAGTGATGGTTATTGATGACGGCGGTGGTGATGATTATGACAGCATAGACGAGGGTGCACACAGCTGCACGCTGCATTATTCACGAGGCGCACTTGGTTTTATTGTGCTTCCAACGTCCCCGCAGTTGATGTGGCCATCACAGGCATGAGCTTTGTGCTCTGATTATACGGTGTTTGATTGGCCCTTTGCTTTGATTTTTAACCGCCCGGGTAGTGGCCCTCAGACGTGACATGTTTCATACATGTAACATGTAACTGTTCATCACCCTATTCACCACCCTGGTCCCATTGGGGCTGCAGTTATGGAAGTTAGGGTTGAAGGTTCAAACGAAGCCTGTAGCTTGGGTTTAACCAGTTCTTTAGCAGCCGTGGTAATTCTTTGCAGAGTTAACTGGCTTTTGATAAGCGGGAGAAACACGCAATAATAGATTGTGTCGTGTAGGGTGGCGTTCGGCAGTTGGGTGTTTGGTGGGGTTCTGAGGATAGGCGTGGCTGTGTGGTGGGCAACGTCCCATCATTAGTTCTGTCGTTGGGTCATTTCTCTCAAGCCTTACTATTTAGTTACATTCACAAATGTAAGGCATTGTGTTTAATTTCATGATTATTTAGCACGGTTTTCAAATCACCGTGCCCATCTTGACAGAGACTCTGGCAAAGAACAGCCCCAGTCATCCATGTGTGGCTTCTGTTTTAATTGGATTGAGGATTTTCTCCGATCTGGGAAGAGCAGATAGTAGAAACGGAGGCGTTCTTTTCCGAAAGCTGTTCAGTCCCGGTGACGTCACCCAGGCAGGCCACTGGCAGGGGCTGGAGGGCTGCTGGAGAGAGGGGGATCTGTGGGAGAATTGGAGCATACTGTAATCTGGGATGAAAGCAAATTGAAAACAACTGCTTTAAAATGAAAAATAACTGAGCGAGTCTGCCAGGGGCCACCCTAGGATGTTTTAGATTTTTGCTCCTCCATTTTCAGTCCCTATCGTCGCCCACAACTGAACTCGGTGTTCCCAGCTGCAGCTGCTGCCACTCTTGGTGGTGGTGATGGACCTTTGATGGGATTCTCAGCAGCACCGGCAACTCGACACATGGAGATGCAGACTTTCCTGTGAATAGGAAGGAGTTTGGGGGCTTTAGGGGGAGGGAAACTACGTCAATGACCACAGTCCCACCATGGGGACGTTCTGCCATGGCTGCGCCATGAAACCCAAGCATTTCCTCGGGGCCACAACTTTACGCTGGTCCATTCTGAGCATGCATGTGTGAGAGCGAACTGGGGGGGGGGGGTTACACATATCTGATCTAACGCTGTATGGTCCTTTGCTCCTCTGCGATGGAGCAAGGAACGAACGGAGAGGTGCCTCGTCGGTGTGGCAGATTGTTTGAAGATGCCCTCTTGTATTTCAGGTTCATGACCATGCTGTTCTGTTAGCCCCCGCTTCCAGATTCCAGCTGGACACTCACCTGTGTTTAAATAAAGCTTTTAGCCACTGCAACTTATACCGTTTATTGATACAGAAGGTACGGTTAGGTGCTTTACTGGAGGGTTCATTAGATTAGCAGTTTCTAAGTTTGGATGGAAGGCCTTGGGGTCATGATTCCATGTGCTTAGATAAGTGTGATTGACCATAGTTCCAGACCAGAGAGGCAGTGGGGGACTCTGGAAGGTGGTGTTATGCTGGTTTTCCAGAAAATACGGTGGAATTGACGGCTTCGGAGTGTTCGAGCAAATTCGTGTTCAGTCTTGTAAAGGTATTTCAGCTCCTTGGCTTTCCTTTCTTGCAGTTGAACGATGCATGAGTGTCATGCAGTCTGGGACCCAAATGGTCAAGCTGAAGACCGGGTCCAAAGGCTTGGTTCGGCTCTTCTACCTGGACGAACACCGCTCCTGCATACGCTGGCGTCCCTCGAGGAAGAACGAGAAGGCCAAGAGTAAGTCATGGGGGTCTCGACTTCTCTGGGTGGGTCTGTGAGAAGTAAAACCGCTCATGGGACATCTGGCACACCTGTCAGCTGTCACAACATTTATCCTCCACTCCTTGGATCGGCCCTGAAGCCCCCACGCTGATACCTTGGCTGAACCCACAGTTAAGGGGGATTACCACTTAGCAAATGTTAAGGAATTTTCACTGATTTATTGTCGTGCTGTTTTGTAAAGTCTACAAAATGTTTGTAAGTTTCCCCTTAGGTTTGAGCCTCTTGAAACCTCGGCATAATTAAAAATGCCTCTTTTCGGTGTGTTTTTAAATATGATCAAATGTGCAAATAAGAGTATGCATTACAAATCGAACAGTAATAAATAAGCAAACCCCACATTTGTCTCCTGTGGCCCTGCCCTCATACCCTGCCCCTTGCAGTCACCATCGATTCTCTCTACAAAGTGACTGAGGGCCGGCAGTCGGACCTCTTCCATCGGTACGCTGAGGGCAACTTTGACTCCAGCTGCTGCTTTACCATTTACCATGGCAACCACATGGAGTCCCTGGATGTAGTGACCTCTAACCCGGAAGAGGCGCGTACCTGGGTCACAGGCCTCAGGTACCTGATGGCCGGCATCAGCGATGAGGACTCGCTGGCCAGGAGGCAGCGCACTCATGACCAATATCCTTTCTGATCCACCGCCAACAAGATCTCGTCACACGTGTGGGATCTGTGTCGCTATGCGCATCACTAATGGAAACCGAGGATCGAAGAGCACTGGGTCTGTGGGAGTGCAAGCAGACAGAGACCATCAGAAGTAGCCTCTGTCATTGTTTAAGAGAGAACATTGCGAGCCACCCCCCCAAAGCAGTGCTTGCTGTTACAGTGGAGTGCTTCAAATCATAGCTCTATGTAAGAAGTGAACCCCACCTGACCCTTAGTTTCACACCAAACAGACAGATCAGGGCATAATAAACCAAGGAAATGTGTGCGTGGACAATATCCAATGCCTGGACACACTGTCGGCCCCCAGTACATAATGCTGTTTTCCTAGATTACTGCAGAGCCTGGCTTCACCCTTGTAGGTTGGGTGAAGTTTGGGGGTTTGCTGGTGTGCTGTCATAGTCTGGCCAGGCTGAGTGACACGTCACTTCCCATTAGGAAATGGCTGTAATTCCCCAGCTTCAGATGACGCTGTGCTGACATCTTCTTGCTGGCACAGTCTCTCACATTGCTCCATGAATATGGAAGACACGCCCACTCAGCCCATATCCTGCTGGAAGGACAGAGAAGCTTCACAAAGGCCCCCAGAGTATTTTTTTGGGATGATGAATAATTTATTGCAAAGTGAGCAATACCATCATGGTGTTTGTTGGTTCTGTATTATATATCTAATGTCCATGCATTTAGATGTCAAAAAGGCTGCATTATGTGGACATTTATGACACATCAGTCTGATTTATTTTCTGGTGGGAATTGCCTACAATGCACCAGAGTCCTCTAACTCAACTAGCTGTCCATAATGTGGATGAATTTACAACCCAAAATCCATAAAGGATTTCTTTAACGCGCTCTACATGGATGAAACAGACCTTTGAGGAAGCGGACAAGAATGGAGATGGCCTCCTAAACATTGAAGAGATCTACCAGCTTCTGCATAAGATGAACGTTAATCTACCCAGGAGAAAGGTTAAGCAGATGTTTCAGGTGAGTGGTTCGTAGCTTGGATGGTGGCGTGCTGGACATCACACGGCAGCACATGTTCCAGGTAGTGTGGGGAACCTGAGAAGGTGTCAGAGATGGCCAGATCTATGCCAAAGGAGCCACCTCAGCCCAGACAGATACTCCTACATTTTCTCCCGAGGCTTGTGACGCTCTCGCCTCATTGCAATTTTGACTTGATTCAATTTTTACATTTTTCAATTAGTCTGCAGGTTATTCAGTTCACTCTTGGGCATAAAGACTTGAATACTAAGCAGTCCATGAAGTCCGTTAGTCGTGATTAGGAGCTGGTGAGGCTATGCCAACTCTGAAGCATCGTGGGGTCTAGGCAGTACCCAGTGAATTATTTGTAATGTTTGTTTTTCATTTTGGTTTTTCACATTTACACATCTACATTCTGTACTCTTTTTGTTTAATGCATGTTTTATTTCAAAGGCGTTCAGTGATGACTGCATATCGTTGTTCCTGATAAGAGTGTGCAGTCATGTTAAATAAACAGATCTGGGGAAACGTAGCTTCTGTTTGATAAAGCCTTTAGTTCTTGCTTTGTTTATTCCATTTCTGGAGGCACACCGACTCAGGATGTGAAAGCTTGTGGTTCCATCTGCGGAGGGAGGTAGCCTGGTAGCCTGTTGGGGTTTCAGACCCCCCTGTTCCAGGAAACACTCTCAGCGGGGTCGACTCTTTCACACTGCTCTTTTAGAGTGTGGGCAGGGATTTTGGGTTAAATGAGTAGATGTGATATATTACGAGAGTGTCTCTTGTTTGGACTGGATGTCCACAGTGGCCAGTCAAAAATGCAGTGATTTGTATTTACGGTGTGTGGTTTCACAGCTAGCCACGGCATAAAGTCTGTGCGTAAATAATCTGTTGTCAGTTGAGGAGCAGGCGAGTTTTAGCATTCGTGATTTGTTATGAGTGTGAATTACTGTGCTGGCACAATTTATTGCGAGCTTTGTTTGATGGTGTTTGGACACCTTGCTGTGAGGCCAGTGGTAGCTGCAGGAGCCATTAAGTCCTTACAGCATCTTTAAATGACCCAGTCTGAGGTCCTGAGTCTGACGGAGGATCAGCTCGATCCAGCCTGCAACATCTTTGACTGGCCTCGTTCTCCTTGGCATATGAGAGGAAACAGGCTGCAGACACCAGCTGTCTTTATTATTTATTAATTACAAGTTTCCTTATGCTTTTTCTATTAAAGGCCAACAATGACACACGTTTCTTAAGCCTAAAATAATTCCCAAAATAATTCGAGCTGCCCCGTGACCTGGACTAGGTTAAGCAGTTAGAATATGGATGGCTTGGTAATTTGAGCTGTCTTGTTAATTCTTGTACATCAGCTATCATCAGAGGGCTTGACTGATGGAGCTAGTGCATTGTGGGTACTGTCACTCATCCTGTGGTACCTGTCACAGGAGGCGGACACAGATGACCAGCAGGGCACTCTCACTTATGAAGAGTTCAACGTCTTCTACAAGATGATGTCACTGCGTCGCGATCTGTACCTCTTGCTAATGGCTTATAGTGATAAGAAGGACCACCTGACTGCTGAGGATCTGGGCAACTTCCTGCGCACAGAGCAGAAGGTGAGACTTGGCGATGACTCATGGCTACATGGCAGCACCTGTGTGGGCTGACAGAGTGGTGGGCTTCAGGCAGAATGAGGGAGCTTGTCTGTGTGTGGTCGCCATCAATCCAAGACCTTCCTGTGTCTCACAGATGACCAACGTCACCTTGGAGTATTGCCTGGAGGTCATCGATAAATTTGAAGTTTCCAATGACAACAAGCAGAAAGGCTTCTTGGGTATTGAAGGTCAGTCAGTTCCTCTGTCTCCCCCATCACACTTTTTCTCTTTACTGATCTTAAACCTGAATCACTTCAGTAAAATGCCCAGCTGTATGAAACCATAAGCTTGCTTAGACACTGCTGATATTTACATTAGCTATGAAGTCAGATAAAATATATCTTTTATGGCTGAAGTGACTGACACCCTTTGCCTTTACCAAAACTGTTAAATGTGTTAAAGTTTTCATGTATCTCACTCTGACTGCTTTGCAGAGAATCTTAAACAACTCTCTGTTGAAATGTAGCATGAAGGAGATTATCTGGGCTCCTGAAATCTTGACAAGCAGTGCTCAAACTTTTTAGGAGCTTCAGCTTGTCAGTACTCCAAGAAGTAGTTTTCAGACTGGTGGCCGAACATGCAAAGGTTGTGTGATGAGTGATTTCGACTTGTCTGAGTGGTTCACCTCCGGAGCGAAACGAGGCCAGGTTCACAGTCTCGCAGTCCAAGAGCTGATGTGGCTGGTAGGCTGAAAGCTGGAGGTGCCATGTGATGGGGGGAGGAAGGGTGGTCTTTTGTGTGTGAGTCTGAACCGCTGTGTTTTACGGAGGCTGACACTAGATACATGAGTCTGGACTAGCCAAGCACAGTTTATGCAGGGTCAGTTTTAGTGACAATAATAATAATTATTATTATTATTATTGTCATCTTCTGATCAAGCTCTTATGAAAATGAGTAAACAAATGTTTCTGTCATAATTCTTATGGTTTCATGTAATGTATCGGGGGGGAGTGCCACATCCTGTTAGTCAGTCCTGCTCCTATTTTGAGCCTGGGTATACCACTGGGCCAGAGTTCATCAAGCATTTAATGTTCCCCTGGGCTTGTGGGTTGATTTTCTGCTCTGATGTTGAGTGTGACGGGATTTAAATGCTCCCCGCCATTTGGATGCGGAGACGGCACTGCTCCGGAGGCGGGTCGGTGCCTCAGGGACACAAAGTGGATGTCACGGCACTGCAGCCACTAATCGTCAGTAATTAGACTTCAGGCAACATTTAATGGACTGAAACTGTGTTGCTCGAGTTCTGTGGAAGCACGGTCCAACATTAGTGCATGTGTGTGTATGACCAGTGTCTGTCGCTGTTTTATTGTGTAGGGGCCATCAGGGACTGTTATGATGTATCTTTATGGATGATATAGTGGGTGGAGCATCTAATAAAATATTTGCATTTGTTTAAATATATGTGTATGATTAATGTGTGTATGTGTGAGGGTTTTCCAGTAAGCCAAGGGCTTTGTGCTAATACTACCTATCCATCCACCATCTAACCTGTTATCCTGGTCAGGGTTGCGAGGCTCCCATTTTGCTCCTGGTTTTTCATTTTGCTGAGTGTGGATTCCCTGTCGGTGCTCCTCTGCCACCGATATCACTGTGCCCATTCTCCTTTGCCCACCCCCCTTCCAGGCTTTACCAACTTCATGCGCAGCCCGACCTGTGACGTCTTCAACCCCCTGCACCACCAGGTGAACCAGGACATGGAGCAGCCGCTGTGTAACTACTACATCGCCTCGTCTCACAACACCTACCTGACGGGCGATCAGCTGCTCTCTCACTCCAAGTCCGACATGTATGCCTGGGTCCTTCAGAACGGCTGCCGCTGTGTGGAAGGTGGGCCGCACGGCACCACTTTTCTCTGCCCCAATCCCTTACCCTCTCAGTTAGTCACCTGATGCCTTGAACTTCCTGTCTCCGCCGTGTACAGTGGACTGCTGGGACGGTCCGGATGGGGAGCCGATGGTTCACCATGGCTACACCCTGACCTCCAAGATAACTTTTAAGTCTGTCATCGAGACCATCAACAAGTATGCCTTCATCAACAATGAGTATGTGACTCCATCTCTCTGCCTTCCTCTAACGCCTATGCTAACTTGCTCATTGGGAATTTGCTTTCATTGTTGATTCATGTCATTAGCTATTTAAGAAAGTTTCAAAGTCTCGAGGCCTAACTAGGGACCTGGTTGGAGGTGCTAAGCTTCCTGAAAAAGCTTATGAAACATGTTTTAACGTTTTGTGGGTGAACAACAGAAATTGGGACTGGGTGGTATTTTAGACTGGATTGGGGTAACATGGAGAGCATTTTTCATAGGATCATCGTTCATCTGACATTGTTAAATGTCATCATACATACATAGCATGTGTGTCATTTACTGCCACAGGTGAAGTGTTACATCATTGGCAAGACCAGCCGTGTGTGTTTATGGGGACATGTTTTTTTTATCATGTTGTGGGGACATACTACCTGCCAGAGGAATGAAAACCTGTTACTTTTGACCCTGTGGGGACATTTGTCATGTACCCACAAGGGAAAACTTTTATAAAAATCCGTGAATGTTTTTTTTAAATGTTTATGGATTTAACCTTACTTCTGTGGTAGCACAAATATTCTTGATTAAACTGGATTTGTGAAATTAAATTTACAGATGAGTTGATATTTATGCCTCCCCGTGACTTTCATGGATACCATAAGCTCGTTCCATTACTGTTTAATCTCAGCCCTCTCGCATGTTGTTTGATGTTGTGGCTAGGTACAGCCATAGAGTCACAATGGTGTGAAAGTGGTGTTTTTGAATACTGCTCACACCTGGACCTAAGTTTTGGATTTTTACATTTTTTTTTAGAAGTAAATTGATTATGGGCCATGTGGTTCATAACAGAAGCCCAAACCACAGGACCGTGGGTCCAATGCGACCGCTGTGAGCATGTGGCACAGTATCTGCTGCAGTGCTGCTAGATCTGATTGGCTCCCTCTTCTCTCAGGTACCCAGTAATCCTGTCCGTAGAGAATCACTGTAGCATCCAGCAACAGAAGAAGATGGCCAAGTACCTGCAGGAGATCCTGGGGGACAAGCTAGACCTTGGGCCTGTCAGCATTAAGGAAATGAAGCAGCTGCCCAGCCCCAACCTCCTGAAGGGAAAGATCCTCATTAAGGTGCCACTTGCTTGGACTTCTTCCTAGAAATGTTAGCCAGGCAGAGTTTGCACGGAGTCATATGTTTTAAAAAGCCAGCCAACTAGGATCAGTCTTGTTGTGGTGCCTTGCCCAACCACAGGGTGTTTTACTAGTGCACAAGTAGAAGATCTGGAGCCGAATGCCTGTAAATGTCTTGGCATGTCCTTCATCCTGCATTCCAGTGGATTTGGGCTTGAGGAACCAAATGTGGGGTAGGATGGGAATAAGTGGAAGGAGAAGCAGAAAAAGAAAGAGGAGCAAGGAATACGAGCCTTTGAGCCGTCTGCTGGGATGTTGTGGGTTGTTGCTGAGGATTTCAGCTGGTTCAGTAGGACCTGTTGAGCTTGACAGATGAGACCATCTACAGAGGCCAGCCATGCGATGAAGCATTAGCCTTCTCTCCTCCTCCCAGATGCTCCATGGTGCTTAGCTAATTTGAGCAGAAGAATTAGCTCCTTTTCTCTTGCCTGTTAGGAATCAGGATGGATTGTATGTGCCCATCCGTGTGCTCGCACGTGGGCTACACAGTAGGGTGGGACCTCCAGACTCCATGGTAATGAGCGCACCTTCGTTTGAATTGCTGACGTCATTTGAAATCTTGGTGCTTGAGGCAGAAGCAGCCACCGTGTTTTCTTTAGTGGGTACTGAGCTACTGTTAAGTGAGCTGAAAGCGTGTGCATGAATGCAATCGGAAACACCTTGAGCGATGGCTTTCTGATCAGTGGGTCTCTTCTGTGTTATGTACTTTGGAATTATGGTCAGCTGGGTGCTAAAAGTCTGACAGGCTGTGTGTGTGTGTGTGTGTGTGTGTGTGTGTAGGAACCATGACTTTGTTGCTCTGCCCTCAACTGTCCCCCCCAGGGCAAACGTCTGTCCCCAAACCTGTCCGCGGACGTGGAGGAGGGTGAAGTGTCCGATGATGACAGTGCAGATGAAATCGAGGACGGTTTCAAGCTCAAGAGCAGTGTAAGTCAGACACACACACACACACACACACACTCAAATTCCCTCTCCTCCTCTCTAATATTTTTCCCTCCTTATTCTCTCCTCCTCCAATGGTGGATGGTATTCGATTAGTGGGTCAACTTATCTTGGGCGCCACATGTCAAACATACTCCGCTGAGGTACTCAGATACTTCCAAGCCACCAAAATCCCTCTGTTTTGTTTGCTGGAATTTGCCTACCCCCACCCATTCATAACGTTCCCTCAAATTTGGCTGATGTGAGAGACGGACCTTGCTCCAGTCTTCTTTTCCTCCCGGGCACATCTTCAGTGTGTAATCAAATTTAAACCCAAGCTAAAGACCTCTCGCCGCCTGAAAAGATTCAGGGTAAGCGTGGGGGGTCTCAAAACAGCAGAGCATGCTGGGATATGCCCCCCTTTTTATGAGCCTGCTGGGAGGTGCCCTGTACCCCCTTTGACACTGCTGTTCTGCTTTTGCATTTCTTTTAAAACGGCAGCTGTTTTGGAAGATGAAACCGTGTGCAGTAATTGATATTTCCATTTTTCAATATAAGACGTGTCGAATACATTCAGAAGTGTCATTTGGCTTCCTTTTTGAAATATATTTACATAATTGCCCTCTTATCCAGGAGTCTCTTAACTGACCTTGAATCCCTTGTTTCCTCTAGCCCTGCCCCTGCAGTCAGGTGGGGGATTCTGGGTATTCCCAGGATCAGTCGCTGCTGGTGCTGCTGCTGCATGTGACATTTCCATTTGGGGAGCTGTCCTTGAACCTTGCATCCTGATTTCTGACAACATGTGATTGGGGATAGGAGCTAAGGGTCAGAGCTCTGTGCTCCATCAGGAGGCCTTCAGAATAAGACCCATGGGTTAGGACACGGACCACCAAGGATGAGTACGAAACCCCCCAAGGGAGCTGCATTTTTTTTGTGCTCGGCAACAGGATAGACACCACGTGCAATGCAGGTCGGCATGCAGGAGGGACTGCCAAAGGTGACGCAGTCCCACAAGACGGTTATTTCCCCTGGCGGGCAGCCGTCTCACTCTGTTCCAGACAAAGGACAGCCTAACTTAGTGGCTGGTTCTGCAAGGCTCCAGTGGCTACCTCTCCTTTTCCCTGGCTGGGGTTCCTCCTTTGCAGCTCCCACATAGCTAGTGATTGACAACGCCCAGCTGGGCATGGTTCCCCTTTACCCACACGTTGCTAAGGGCACTTAAGGAAACCACAGACTGTGGTGCTGACAACCTGGCAGTCGGTGGGCGTGACATGCCCTCGGTCTCCATCCAGTGTTTAAAAAACTACCCAGATGCAATGCTTGTTATCAGATATTTCACGTTTGGAGTTTCGATCTGCTGTGGTATTAAAGTGAGCCTAATGTGACACCCCTGCAGTGAGCCTTTTCAGGTTTACTGAGCACTTCATTACACTTAAAGCTGCTTGTCACGTTGTACTCACAGTGGCGGACTCATCTGCCAACTTTCATTCATTAATGTGAACACTGTCCCCCGTGGCTAGGTTTCAGTAGCTTGATGACATGAGGTACTCTGCCGGTTGAAACCTGACAGCAGTGCCGACCCAGCCGATCAGTCTGGGTGGATTGTCTGACCCTCAAGGCGCTCGTCCCTGTAGTGAAGCCTGGGGGACCTGCTTCTTCTCTGGCTTCCTGGACTTGGCTGAACCTCTGGGTCTGCCAGCTCTGTATGGCATTTGCTTCTGCAGCTCCTTGCATTTCCAATGACGTGGATATGCGGTTTCTGTTAGCAGACGTTTGCGGAGATGCCCTGACATTTCAGAGCCCCGTTTCCATCCGCAGAGCAACGGCCACATCCAGCACCAGGTGGAGTCCTCCATCAGGAAGAAGCTGGACTCCTTGATGAAGGAGTCCCAGATCGGTGACAAGGAGGACGAGGACAGCTTCTCCATCCGAGCCCTCCTGCAAGCCACCCACAAGGGTCTCCACAGCAACCTCAAACAGGTAGCTAGCCACAGGTCCTGACTTTTATTTCCCTCAACAGCTTAGCTAATCATTGCGTTTGGGAGGCAGTTTCTGTTCCTGCCAGGCGAATATCACCCTGGCAAAGTGACAGCCGCTGTCCCCTTCCTGCCTCCTGTCAGCATTGTTGTCATTCAGGGCACGAGCCATTTAGAGACGCAAGTCTTCTTTTCCCAGAGGAGTTAAGCCATTAGAATGTGCATTTCTCAGACTCTGTGATGGCTGGCCAGGGGTAAAATGTGAGCATGCTCTCTCTCCTTCTCTCACACACACACACACACACACACACGCACGCACGCACACACACACACTGTCAACCATTGCCTGTTGATCCCATCTTAAGAAAGGCTGGAATACCGGTAGGCAGGTTATCAGGAATGGTGTTCATGTGGCAAGGCATGGTGTTTCGGTAACAGGACACTGTGAGCAGACAGCAGAATATGGTGTTCAGGTAGCAGGGTTTGGTGTTTAGGTAATGGGGTATGATTTTTGCTTTATGCTTGTAAGAGTTCATATGCTACAGTTCAGCCTCCAGGGCCATCTGTTAAGCACTGGAAGTGAAGAATTCTGGGAACTCGTGTGTTTTCTGTGCAAGTATGTGCATTTATGTATTTCTCTGTCCCCTTTAGAAGACGGGGCTCAAAGAAAACAGGAAGGGAGGCCAAAGTCGGTCCTTCATTAGCAGCTTCATGCAGAAGGTACGGATGTCCGTGCATACGGTTAGACTAGTGTCTCTGTCTTACGGTCACGGCACTCAGTTTCACATTCATATTGCAACGGATTGAATGGAAGAAATTGTCAAGAACACCTTGGGTCTCTCTCTTCTCCTTCCCCACTGTGTGCTTGTTGCTGGCGATGGTTATTTTCATTTCACTGGATTTTTTTCATTTGAAAATGGAATCAATGAATAATTGGGAGAAATAAGCAAAGCACTCAAAGGCCGTCTTCTCCAGTGGCTCTAGGGCGTTTTCAGTTCTGCTCTCAGCCTACCATCGACTTCCTGTCAGTGCGTCTAGGGCTCGTTTCATGTATCAGCCGGATGATTCTAGCATACAGAGAGTGCATGCCTCTCCGACGGGGCTGTGAAAACTCACTTCATGTGGTACTTGGTCCAGTGTACTAACATCCTGTAAATTTACAGTAGCAGTATAATGAACATTTTCACATTTTGTAACTCTTTGTTTGTCTGTAGGTGTGGTTTAGTTTTTATAGTTAAAATTCGGGCTTAGTTGCCTGAGGGTGGCGCTCTTTTTTCCTGAGCTTGCTTGGGTTCCCTTCATCAGTTGTTGGCGTTTAATTTCACATTATATTTGCATGGCATTGGCCTGTTTTCTAAGCTAAATGTACTAATGTAGCCATTAAAGAGAGCCACTGATTTTTTATTTAACACGGTTGCAAAAACAAAACACAAGGCTGCGGTCATTTAGGTGTTTGCTTTCTTCTGCAGCGACACTCCAGATCCCGGCTGAAATGTCAGAGCGTGGACACGGATGAAGATGGACAGCGGAAAGTACAAAATAAAGATACAGGGCAGTTCAACAGGTGCAAGCTCATTGGCTGCCTTGCTTGTCTTTTGTGTCATTATTGCACATGATTGGTGAATGACCTTTCACTGTCTCCTGGTGGTGTCTTTTGGCTAACTGGGTCTCACTTGGCTCGGCCCATTCAGACTGCTGTCTGGGGCCTGCAGACCATCATGCACCTCTACTGAGGTGCTTCTTCAATATCATGGCTCCTGCTTTCATGATGGAAGGTCACAGCCGAGGAGAGTCGGCTTCCCTGAGGTGGTGTGTAGTTAGTGGACTAAGGATCTGTGGCTATATTTGGAAGGTCCTGGGTTTGAATCCAGGGCCTAGAAGAATAATCATACTGTTACCGGGCCCTTAACTGTTCCATTGTTTCTGGCTGACCCTGCTGTCTGACCCCAAGCTTCACAGACTCGTATGGTACTTTGGACAGAAGTGTCTCCTAACCAAATAAATATGAAGGCGCTAAATGCTCAAATGGGTGTCATTAGTGGGCCGATTAATGACAGAACACACTAATTATTCATTTGACATTCGTGGAATGCACACCTAGTTAGAAATGTACAAATCCTCTGGAATCATGCTTCACCAAATACACAACAGCAGCTAAAGTGCAGATATTTAAAATTGTCTGCATGGTCATTATTTGTAAGGGGTAATTGTACTAAATAGTGTACGTTATCCAGTTTTGGTCCCACTCACTACAGAAGCACCGTTTTCCTATTGTCTTCCTGCGCCTCCGCAGGCAAATTAAACCCGGTTTCAGCTTATGGCAGATGGTGCCCCACTGAGCTCCCATGACTGCCGGTGACTTGCTACCTGAAGGGCTTTTCATGACCAATCAATACGTGTAAAAGGTGGAGTGAAAAGGCAGCACCGCACCGAAAGACTGCGATTTTGCCTCTGTGAGAGGGCCATGCTCTCCCTCAGTAGCTCCAGCTCTACAAATAACTCTTTTCTCTCTGTGTTGTTCCACATAATTTGAGTTTTTTTCCCCATTTGGTGAGGTTGCCTCATGCAGGACAGTTAGTGACTGATTTACTCAGAAGAGATTCTACATTTATCAGCACTGCAGGGTAAAGTAACGAGGCGGCAGTAACGGCCTTCAGTTTGAGAGTCCTCTCGTCATAATTAGCCTTTCCACTGTGTTGCTGTCCAGTTTTGCTTGCTCTGCTGAGAGATGAAGCCGTGGCATTTTTTGGCATTTTCCATTTTGGGAGATCCTTTCCGATTTTCCCTGAAGTTTCAAACATTCAGTCATGGTCAGCTGATCAAGACATCCCACCTCAGGCTGTCCGCCTCCTGTTCTGTCGGATGAACAGGTTAAATAACAATGTGCAGTAGAGCAGACTGTCAAACTGCACTGACATTTCAGAATCACGTTTGGTCACTGCCAACAAACCTCCTGCCCCAATTTTTCTTCTCCGGTGTTATAGGGGGTGTTGGAGGAGGAAGACGATGAAGCTGAGCCGGGACCTGTCCACCCTGGTGGTGTTCACCAACTCCATTGTTGCCCACGAGAGCCTGGAAGAAAGTAAGCACGTGTGAGCTTCAGGGCTGCTGAGGTGCAGCACCTATGTGTGAGGGGTCTGAGCTACACCCCCCCAGGTGCCTTAAACTGAGGAGAGCCGCTGTTGCAAACCTAAGTCGTCAATAGAGGCACCAACATGCTCAGCGTTAGGACGTGCACCCATGAGGTAGTAAGGAACAAACACTGCTTGTACCGTGTGCCCTAAAGCTGTTACGGAACAGATCGAGCTTTTCTCAGTCCCCTGTTCTGGAACTGCACAGATTGTTCTCTCAGATCTACCATTTGGCCGTGTTTGTTTGTGTGAGTACTAGCAGGTGAATGTGTGTGTGTGTGTGTGTGTGCGTTTGTTTGTATGTACAGGTAACATAACCAGCCTTATGCTGTTTGTTTGGGTCGCTGTGGTTCTGCTGCCTCTTAGTGCTTTGAAGCTGTGTTGATGGGGTTAAAAGATGTCCAGAGGACCATGAGAAGCTGTTTACCAAATACCATCGTCCTTGCCTCGGATTGACATAAAAATACTAATTGCTAAAATAAATCGGTTCCCACTGTAGTAGATCAGGGAGCCGTCCAAGGGTTCACATAGGGGTTGTGCTAACTGGCCCTCACCCCTGTGGTATCCAGGCACGCCAGGCGACGTGCTGTCCTTCAGCGAGACACGAGCTCAGCAGCTGGCCCACCATCAGGCTGAACGCTTTGTCCGCTTCAACCAGCACCAGCTGTCACGCATCTACCCATCGGCCTACCGCATCGACTCGAGCAACTTCAACCCGCAGGCCTACTGGAACATGGGCTGTCAGCTGGGTGAGACTCCGCCCCCTCTCATGCGCACAACTGCCCACACATGCAGTTATTGGCATAACAATGACATCACACCGACTCCTGGGGACGTGCTGACCTCTCCGGTGCTCGTTGTCAGAAGCCACCATACACCACTCAAGGTCTGACCATCTCTGACCAGGCTGGCTTTGGGTTCCAAGCTGAGCCAGTATGATCTGAGCTGAATCTGGAATTCAGTGGTGCCATGTGATTTGAAGTTGAGCAGAGTGGGGCAATTTGGGGCAAAGTGTGGCAGAGAGGGACGGGTTGTAAAGATCAGAGTCTCCCCCCATGTAAGTGTGGCAGACAGTTGAGTTTCTCTTTGTGATTTAGTTTGATTTTTCAGTCTAAGATTCTGTTTGTTTCTTCCGCTTCTGTGTGACTCCTCAGTGGCTCTTAACTACCAGACAGAGGGTCGTATGATGCAGCTGAACCGAGCTAAGTTCCTGGCAAACGGAAACTGTGGCTACATCCTCAAGCCCCCCCCAATGTGTAAAGGTACTTCATGACCCATTGCAGCTGTGGGGTCTTTTTTTTTTTACTCTAAATAATGCTATCCGGACCGTGAATTAGCATGCAGCGCAAGACTCTACTATATACAGTACACTCACTGGCCACTTTATTAGGTACACCTGTTCGACTGCTTGTAAAAGCAAATATTGAATCAGCCAATCATGTGGCAGAAACTCAATGCATTTTTGCACGTAAACATAGTCAAGAGTATCTGCTGAGGTTAAAACCAAGCATCAGAATGGGGAAAGGTCATGCAAGTAACTTTGAATGTGGCATGGTTGTTGGTGCCAGACGGGTTGGTTTGAATATTTCAGAAACTGCTGATCTGCTGGGATTCTCACGCACAGCCATCGCTCTAGGCTTTACAGCAAATGGTTTGAAAATGAAAAGACATCCAGTGAGCAGCAGTTCTCTGGGCAAAAATATCTTGTTGATGGCAGAGGTCGGAGAAGAATGGCCAGACTGGTTTGAGGTGATAGAAAGGCAACAGCAACTCAAATAACCACTTGATACAACCAGGGTATGCAGAGGAGCACCTCTGAATTCACAGCACGTCAAACCTTGAAGCAGAAGACCACACCAGGTGCCACTCCTGTCAACTAAGAACAGGAAAGTGCAGGAGGCTACACTGAACATAGGCTCACCAACATTGGACAATGGAAGGTTGGAAAAACATTGCTTAGTCTGATGATTCTCGATTTTTGCTGTGACATTTAGATGGAATGGTCAAAATTTGGCATGAAGAACATGAAAGCATGGATCCATCTTGCCTTGTAACAATTCAGACTGGGGGTGGTGCTCTAATGGTGTAGAGGATATTTTCTTGGCACAATTTTGGCCCCTTAGTATCAATTGACATTGTTTAAATGCCACAGCCTACCTGAGTATTGTTGTTGACCATGTCCATCCCTTTATGACCACAGTGTACCCATCTGCTAATGGCTACTTCCAGCAGGATAGAGTGCCATGTCACAAAACTCATATAATCTTAAATGGTTTCTTGAACATGACAATGAGTTCACTGTACTCAGATGGCCTCCACAATCACCAGATGTTAATCCAGTAAAGCACCTTTGGGATGTGGTGGAATGGGAGATTTTAATCATTAAGGTGTAGCTAACAAATCTGCAGCAGCTGCATGATGCTATCATGTCAACATGGAGCAAAATCTCTGAGGAATGTTTCAAACACCTTGTTGAATCTTTGCCACAAAGAATTAAGGCAGAGTACTAGCAAGGTGTACCTCATAAAATGGCCGGTGAGTGTACATTTTGTATTTTTAATTTGAGAACAAGACCCTCTAGCGACACCATGATGGCCGGTTTTACACCAGAGCCGCATACGCCAATGTGAATGTGCCCCACCCAGACATCAGTGCATTTCCACCCGAATCTTGTAGCTTGATTTGGCTTTGCCTTCTGGGAATGCCTTCTCTCTCCAGGGTCTGTAAACCCAACCAGCAGCGACCCTCTGCCAGCATATCCCAAGAAGCAGCTTGTTCTCAAGATCATAAGTGGACAGCAGCTACCCAAACCACCGGACTCCATGCTCGGGGACCGCGGAGAGGTCAGGCTCTCTCCAGATGTTCCAGGGGCTCCAAGTACAGCCACAGGGTGGCCGTGTCCTGATTGGATGTAGAAGATAACTGCAAGCTCTTCTTCTGTTTTCTTTTTCTGGTTTCATTTTCACTGTGCGCACAGTGAACACTCTGTACTGATGATAAATGTCTTGTCATCCTCAGATCATCGACCCATTTGTCGAGGTGGAAATCATTGGTCTGCCAATTGACTGCTGCAAGGAACAAACCAGGGTGGTGGATGACAATGGTAGAGGAGTTATTCCAGTCATTAATCTTTCATCTCTGTTGTCTACCTCCCAGATGCTTCCATTGGTTGAACGACATGGGTTCTTGATTATGGTGTGTTTCAGGCTTTAACCCCGTTTGGGAGGAGACGCTGTCCTTCACTCTGCACATGGCTGAACTGGCGCTAGTCCGCTTCCTAGTGTGGGACCATGATCCCATTGGACGAGACTTTGTGGGTCAAAGGACAGTGGCCTTCAGCAGCCTGATGCCAGGTCAGTCTGTTCTGCAAACCTGGGTTAAAGTTGTTGAGAAACACTGGATTCGGTGAACCAGTGGACTCCTCTCTGTCTCAGCCTCCTGCTGTGAATTCCTCTTACATGACATTTCAGAAATGTGATGAACTGGGGCAGAATACTTCAGTGGAGCTGGGTCTCCTTGCTTGCTCAGATGATGTGACTGCTTCAGCTAATGAGGAACTCTGGGGGGCTTCTGGTGTCTCCCATGGTTTTTGGGAAGGAAGTGCTTTTCCAGTTACAACAACTCTGATAGATCTTTCCAGGGTTCATACTTATTACATTATCTCCCTCTGACACACACTCACATTGTTATTTCTACCCCGTTCCTCAGGTTACAGACACGTGTATCTGGAGGGACTAACTGAAGCCTCCATTTTCATCCACGTTACAGTGCATGACATCTTTGGGAAGGTATGTAATTTCCCCAGCCTACTCCAGATCTACAGGTCAGCAGTGAACATCACTCAGAAATTGTCGTGGACCATCAAGTCGGTTATTGAGATTTGGTTGCAGTCTCTGTCATGAATGCAAGGCTCAGAGGACATTGTAGAAAACTAATACCATCATGAAGGCTGTTCTTCTGCAGCTCTGTGTGATCTTTGCAGATCTGATTCTGAGGTTTCCTTCTTCACATGCTTTCCTTATCAGTGGAGTCCCTTAATCCTCAATCCCAGCTATACCATCCTGCACTTTCTAGGAGCTAACAAGGTATTCTGGGTATTCTGCTGGTGGCTGGACAGCTGCATGTGTGCACAGTGTTCTTTCGGATGTCTCCTCTCATCCTGGTTCCGCTTTGCTTTCTGTTGTACTGTGCTGTCTTTTGTCCACTGATATTCCTCATCAGAAGTGTTTATTCATCTCAAAGGATGCATGATAGCGCCACCTACAGGCCATATCTTTATGATGTTGTCACACTGCATAACACACAGAGAATATCATGGCATGAATGCTCCCTTAGAGCTTGGGATGGATTGCAATTGTGTTTGAAGGCCATGGTGGGGGGGGGGGGGGGGCGGTCCTCTTTTAAATGTCTTACTCCCTCGTCTGCCCCCCAGGGCCGACAACTGCGGGGGATTAAGGGCTTCTTCACCAGGACCTCCAGGAGCTGTGTGGACACTCCATTGGTGGGCCCTCCACTGAGCAAACGCTCCCTCAGCCAGCAGCTGCTGCGTCGAACAGCGAGTGCCCCCGCCAAGGCCCGTAGGAAAGCAAAACCGCCACCACAGCTGCGGCTGGATGAGGAAGACGAAGGGGAAGGGGGCACCCTCAGCCCGACGGGCTCTGGGGCCCCAGCACCACTCCTGCGCCGCCCTGCCTCTATGCCCCTGGAGATGCTGTTCCAAGGCTCCCCGGTTCAGTCCTCTCTTGAGCTGGATGGACTCGAGCCGCGATCCAACACCCCGCCTGGTGGGTCCACCAAACCGCGCTCACACAGAGGGACAGGGTGAATGAAAGGGGTCAGTCATCAGGCTCCACAAATACGAATGTGGAGCAGGTACCAGTGAAGTGTATGTTCCGGGTAGCATATGTTAAATAATTAAAATAAGATTAAAATAATTATACCTGTGCTGTAGATTCTGGCTGTACTCAGATTTATTTTAAATGTTACATTATCTTTCAACTTGTGGGAATAAATTACTGCAGTCCTTTTATGTGTGACGGTACAGTCAATATAACGGATTAATGCATGCTGTTTCTTTGTTTCCCTCAATCTGAAACAGAAGTACTTATTATAAGACTTGAACCCCCCTTTTGTTCTGTTTTTATTGTTGCACTCCTGCCTAATAGAGTACTGACTAGGAGCCTCTGCAGGTAATCACTCAGGCTTTACTGGGGGCACATCATCCACAAACGTTTGGGATACTACATCATCCCGCTGATGTCATTTTAAGGACACCCATTGTGAAATGCTGTCAGGCTCCGTTCATTGTACCATTTCCCTCCCAACTCACGTGTTAATAACAGATGCTCCAGAAAAGCTTCATTGTCAGAATTCCCATCCCCACACAGTCGTGCTTGGTGGTGCATTCCATCCGTCTTGGCATCAAAGTAGAGTGTCTCACCTGTGAACCCGGAGACTTCACTGACCTTTGATTTCTCGTCACCTGTTTCCACATTTCCACAGAGATGGCCCCCGCCCAGCGTCCTCGCTCCTCCTCTGTGGACCTCCTCCTGGAGACCCCTTCCTCCCATGTGGCCCCACCCAAAAGCCCTTTGTTGACAATTGGGAGATTCAACCCAGTAGAGGGGGGACCCTGCATGGACAGACCCTTAGACCACACTCTGGGTAACAAGCAGGACCATCTAACAGACACCCCAGAAACCATTCAGCACAGAATTGGCCAGCACCAATCTAGCATTGGGGAGACGGTGGAGGATGACCCCTTTGGGGGAGTGACTAAGTGTGGTCAACAAAGAGTAACTACAGAAATACTGGACCGTGATCCTCACAGTGTTGGCTGCCCCGACCTGCTGAGTGACATGTCCCTGCAGGACAGTGCCTTGTCACGCCTAATTGACGCAGTATCCTTGGATGATGATACCTGTGCATCTATTTCAGCGCTGATTGGTCAGTTTGATGTCACTGGGGAACGGGGCAGTGCAGTTCTGAGCTCCAGAGACCATGCCTCCACCCTGACACCATGCAGAACCTTGGTCTGTGACCCCAGCAGCCCTTCGGACATGGTGTTCTTCTCTAGCCCACAGACCACTGATCCTGCCGTCTACACCATACTCAGTGAGGAGGTGATGTCCCCAATCTCCATGTTTAACCCTGGAGAAAGCACTATTCAGAGTCTTCAGATGGGGTCCGAGGAAAGCACCCCAGTGAGCAGTGCAGGTTCCTCTCCTTTGAAGCCCCTACTTCCCCAGGGACCAAGCACTGCTGACTGCTGGCCTCGCTCGTACCCGAGTATAGAGGTACTCCATAGTGGGGTGTCAGAGAGCCCAGGCAGTCAGGGGTCCTCCTCATTTCACTCCCCAGCTGTGCAGGGGGAGGAGCCCAGGAGTGCCCATGGTGGCTCGTTCCACAGCTCTGCCTGTGACCGCTTAATACTCTGTCAGGACTCTGCTGGGAGCAGCCTGATGGAGATTGAGATCAACGTTGATGAGGACCCACTGGACGTCACACTGACCCCCTCCGGTCACCTTTGGCAATTAGGTAGTCCTAGCCCTTCCTCAGCCCATGGGCCCGTGATCCACCGCCCCCATCACCATGTCCTAGACTGCTGCCGCCCATCCGGCATCAGGACTGACCTCGGCCACTCTCCTAGTGATCGGGTCCCGGATTCAGGGCATTGGCTGCCCAGTCACCACTCCAGCTATGTCCGCTGGATGGGTGATGAACATATGCCTGACTGGAAGACAGCTGGATACCTCAATGGACACACCTCCTCCAGCCACCAGCCAGCTCCTCCGGACATCAGTTCTCCTATGGACCAGGGTACCAGCAGGTCAGGCAGTGACTGGCAACATGGCTCCAGGGTGGTAAACGGCAACTTCCTGCGACAGGGGCACCCGGCCACAGGTACCGTCATCTCAGCCCGGACTCCCCTCCCTGCTCCCTGCAAGTCCAAGAGCCTGGGTGACCTCACATCTGAGGACATCTCCTGCAACTTTGAAAGCAAGTACAAGTTCATCAGCCGCAGCTTTGTGGCGGCGCAGAGAAGCAGGCGGACGGCCGGCCTGGCCGAGTCTTTGCCGCCGGCCGACCCCCTCACCAAGCAGCTGCGCCTCCTGGTGTCCCTGGACCAAGATGAACACCCCTACCCTCCTGCCCCTCTCACCGCCTCTCCCCTGCGCCCCCTCTCCCGGAAGCTGTCGTCTCGCAGCCAGAGTCGTGTGAGGCACATCGCCAGTCGTGCCCGTGAGCGACAGCAAGATGCGCTCAAACCTCGGCCCACCGGTGCCTCCTACAGCACCACTGGGGTGGTGCTAAGAAGCAAGCCCGCCACCCGAACCCCACCCACTTGCCGCCACTCGACCGGCTCCTACATCGCTGGGTACCTGGGGGATCCAGAGGATAGGGGGCTTCCTGAGGGGTCCTGCACCACATACCTCTACGCCAACAGAGACTACTGCTACCATGACGAACCTGGCTCACCTGTAAACTCGTGCCAGCCCTCGGAACCGGAGGTCTACTTCCTGCTTAGACTGTAAATGATGTGCTTCCTGTTCTGTACTGAATCTTGAAAGAGGTGTCATTTCCGAAGGAGAGCAGAGTGAAGTGTTTTAAAGGGGCCGCACTGTCGAAGGCTGACCAGTGTGTCCTGTTGACTGGGGTCTTCCTGAAGTCTTCCAGCCTCTCTGTGCTGCACTGTATGTACAACGATCTGAATCGTGTCATAATTAAATTATGAATTATGAATTTACAGTTTGTGTAGGAACCTGCATGAGACAGTGGGTGTAATCAGCATGACCACACATTGGCCTGTGGCTGTATCCCCGGGTGGTGTTTGTACACATCCACCTGCTGCCCTGTGGAGTGTGGGCGTAGCATTTCTTTCCCCTCTCGAATTTCAAGTTTTGTTTGGATCTGTATTTTTATAACTGCTTATCTATACCTAATGATGTGGCGTTGGGGGGTGATGTAGGATTTTGGAAGGAGATTCGAGCGTGGACAAGCAGGCTTCGTTTTCTGTGAGTAAAAACTCTATAAAGGCTCTTGAAATGACCCAGACCGTTGTGAACTCCAGACCAATGCAATAAAATGCTGGAACATGAAAAATGGAGAGGGCCCGGTGTGTCTGTGTGTCTCCAGGCGTCCCTGAAGAGGGCGGTCTCTCCTGATTTGTCCTTGAGGCTCCTGCCAGCCGCCAAACGCTACCTAAGAGTGAATCAGGATGACATGCATGTGTCAGCATCCTGATCGAATGGCCTCATTTAAACATGTTTGTTTGTGTCCCTCAAACAGATGATAAGAAACAAGTGCTTTGTGAATTAATGAATTATTCATGTTCTTTATTTAACAGTGTGAAACCTCAAACTGTTAACATAAATGAACAAATCTGTCCTTGTGTATAAAATAACAAAAATTGCAAACACTAATTAGTCTCTATTATATATTGATTGTGGTTATTCCCTCATCAGCCCAGTTCAGGCGTTTGCTTGGCATCATGTTTGCTGTGACCTTTCCTAGAGTTATCTGCCGTGACATACACTGTATCCCAGAATTCCATGCTCAGGCCCCAGCTGTGGCCCTCCGCCCTTGCTGAGGAGACATCATTGCGGGCCGACTGAGCCTCATCCCTTTTGCCCTAGAAAATGGGGTGTAATTGCAGGGGTAAAGTGGTGCCATGAGAGAAACTACACCTGAGTCTCCGGCGCCCCCCGTCTGTCCCTGTGCTGACTTGCCGCCTCAGCCTCTCTACCGCTCATCTGCTTTACTGTGCTCTGGGTTTTTTTTTTCCACACTTCCTTTTTAGGGTTATGATCAGTCTCTCCCTCCCACTCTTTTTACTGAAAAAAATATTTTTCACAAACATCTGTGATGCTCACTCAGCCATGAGAAGAGTTAACAACGGGACGATTATTGCTGATTTGTGGGCCTGTGGGACGGTGAGCCCAGGCCTGTCCATGCTGTTGTTTACTTCTGCCTGCAGTTCCCGCTGGGACCCATTGCTGGCGATAAAGGGTAGCCATGACTCATGTGGGGGCACCAGATGGGCAACCATGTCCCACCTGCTTGCTCTCTGGCTAGGGTGGCTCCTACCTGTGCTGCTGCTCCCGGGCCGGACGGTGTGGGCAGCCCAGTCGATGGTAACCTGCTCACGGTACAGAAGCCTGAGCAGCCAGGACCAATACAGCCTGTCCCAGGATGGAGACATTGTTCTAGGAGGGCTCTTTCCCCTCTACAGCCAGGCTGTCCCACAGGGTATCACCTTCACTCAGCCTCCTGTGATGCCGAACTGTGTCAGGTGAGTCCGGCCTCCCTGCGACCCCCCTCCCTGCCATCACCATGATGATCCTCTGATTTCTTGTCCGTCTTGTCTGCCTTTCCTTTTGGCGTGTTCTCAAGCTGTGAGCCTGTTTTTCATGTGCCGCGTCCTGATTGGTCCAGCTTCCAAGCACGGCCACTGCGCTGGGCTCACACCATGACCTTTGCCGTGGAGCAGATTAATCGAGACCCCTCGCTGCTCCCAGGAGTGAGAGTGGGGTACCGCATCCTGGACAGCTGTCTGAAGCACCCGTGGGCCTTGGGCGGAGGTCTGTCTTTGGCCACTGGGGGGGGTTTTAACTGCAGTGGAGCTGGATCTGTCCCAGTAATCATTGGTGATGCCTCCTCCACCCAGTCAATGATCCTGTCTAAGATCCTGGGACCGCTGAATGTTCCGCTGGTAAGTTTTGTGGAACTGTGGGGTCTGGATGGTGTATGGAACACTGGTGTGGATTTCACATGCAGGATCTGTTAGCAGCTTTAAATGCAAAGTTGATTCTGTTTGTCGGGAAAAATATGACAGCAAAAGAGGTTACTTCTAATTAATCCTAAAAGAGAACTGCAGTGTTATCTGGAACAAATCCGTTTCCACTTATCAGACCGTAAGTTCTGTATGTGTATGTTTGAGCATCTCTTTTAACCTGCTGGATCTCTGTCTCGTTGCGTATGTTCAGGTCAGCTACCAGGCCAGCTGCACCTGTCTCAGTAACAGGCGAGAGTATCCCAATTTCTTCCGGACAATTCCCAGTGATTTCTACCAGTCGTGGATGATGGCGCAGCTGGTCAGACGTTTCAGCTGGACCTGGGTGGGCGCCATCGCCATCAACAATGACTACGGCATCTTGGGCGTCCAGATGTTCTCCGAAGAGGTGAGGGCTGCCGGCGTGTGCCTGGCCTTCTTCGAGACGTTTTTGCGGGAGACACTACTCAGTGACATGCCCCGGCTGGTGCAGGCGGTTCAGGCATCTTCGGCCCAAGTGGTCCTGGTGTTTGCCTGGTATACGGATGCAGGGGCTCTGTTGGCTGAGTTGGCCCGTCGCAATGTGACTGACCGGGTATTTCTGGCCAGTGAGGCTTGGAGTACAAGCAAAGATCTCCTGCTGGACCCAGCCCTTGCCGTTGTCGGTCGCGGCGTGCTGGGTGTGGCCGTTCCTGCTGCTCCAATCCCTGGACTGGAGGCACACCTCCGTGGCGTCCGGCCCTCCCAGAGGCCTGGTAGTGCCGTCCTGCAGTCTTTGTGGGAGGAGACATTCAAATGCACACCAGGGGACAGCAAGTCACTGCCCCCATGTGGGGGAACAGAGACATTGCAGACAGTTCAGAACATCTTTGTAGACACCTCACAGTTGAGGATCACTTATAACGTGTACCTCGCCGTGTACGCAGTGGCGCATGCCCTACACAGTCTGCTTGAATGCACCCAGATGAGTGCCCTCTATGGCACACCACAGTGCCGCCCCAGCCTCAACATCGAACCCAAACAGGTATGTAAAATGTATTTCCGTTTTTAGTATGTGTACTGTGCCTCCTGTGTGCATGGTGTTTTTGAAGGGTTCTCGTTTCCCTGTCCAGCTGCTGCATCACCTGAACAAAGTGCGCTTCACCACCCAGCTGGGAACGGAGTTCTACTTTAAGGGTGGAGACAGCCGGGTGGCGTATGACATCGTTAACTGGCAGACAGGTCCCAACGGGCTGCTGCACTACATGGTGGTAGGCCGGGTGGAGGGCTCAGAGCTCATCATCAATGACTCGGCCATCGTGTGGCCGGGGGGGTCCTTGGGGGTAAGCTGGAGCAGGAGAATTCAGAGTGATGCCGTCAGAGGCATTAGATCCGAGAGTGGGCAGCATGGGGTGGTGTAGCTTACCATGCTGTCCCGGACCCCCTTCACTGTGTAGGTGCCCCGCTCGCTGTGCTCTGAAGAGTGTCCACCTGGGACACGGAAAGCGGCTCGGAAAGGCCAACCCCTCTGCTGCTTTGACTGTGTCCCCTGTGCAGATGGCGAGGTCAGCAACACCACAGGTGAGTCGGGCTCCTTGCCTTGTGCCTTTTTCAGCACAGTGTGCAGCGTCCATGTTCGATTACCATTCCCTGCGTTCCCAGGATAACCTTGCTGCTTTGGGATTTTTACCATTTACCCACAGGTGCCGTGCAATGCGACCACTGTCCATCTGAATCCTGGTCCAACATTTACAGGAACGTGTGCATTCCGCGTGTCGTGGAATTCCTCTCCTTCGAGGACTCCATGGGCATCACGCTGACCACGGTGGCGGTGTCTGGCGCCTGCGTGACACTCCTGGTTGGCATCGTATTCTTGTACCACAGACGCACACCCATCGTTCGCGCCAACAACTCAGAGCTGAGCTTCCTGCTGCTGTTGTCGCTGACGCTCTGCTTCCTGTGCGCCCTGCTGTTTGTGGGTCGCCCTTCGCCTTTGTCTTGTCGTGCTCAGCACCTAGCCTTTGGGGTCAGCTTTGTACTCTGCCTATCCTGCATCCTGGTCAAGACCATTGTGGTTCTGGTGGCATTTCGCTCTGCCAGGCCGGGCACCAGTACTGTTAAGTGGTTTGGCCCAGCCCAGCAGAGGGGTAGCGTCATATTGCTCACCTGCGTTCAGGTGGCTATCTGTGCCACCTGGTTGTCCCTCATGCCCCCCCAACCGCACCGCAACACCAAGCTCCAGAGCTCCAAGGTGGTCTTGGAGTGTGCGATCGGGTCGGCCGTGGGCTTCGGCTGCGTCCTGGGCTACGTTGGCCTGCTGGCGGCCGTCTGCTTCCTGCTGGCCTTCCTGGCCAGGAAGCTGCCCGACAACTTCAACGAGGCCAAGTTCATCACCTTCAGCATGCTCATCTTCTGCGCAGTCTGGATCACCTTTGTGCCCGCCTACGTCAGCTCGCCGGGGAAGTACGCCGTTGCCGTAGAAATATTTGCCATCCTGGCTTCCAGCTATGGACTCCTGCTGTGTATTTTTGCCCCAAAGTGTTACATCATCATACTGAGACCGCAAAATAACACTAAGAAATTCCTGATGGGAAGAGCATGACACGATTTACAAAGGAATCGTGTGAGATTGTGTTCCACTTCAGCCCGTATTGTGAGCTCATTTTAGCTGTCATCATCATATTTGTCTGTAAATGTGAATGAATTACTTTCTTTTACCCCTTGTTGGCATTTCTATAAACACTGAAGATGTGTTTTCAAAGAAGTGTGTAATAATCTCAGCATAATTCTACAAGAAAAATTTAATTAAAATGCTGTATTATTAGCCTTGGTCAGTAAGAATGAGATGAGTCTAACAATGACTTAAGTCAAAATGCTTTATTAGAGGAAAAAAAGCTTTTGTTTTTTGGGGCTAAACTTCTAATATATAAAGCACATTGTTCTGTAGCAGAAATAATACAAAATTAAATGTCATTAAAATATAATCAATATGTAATTAAAATACAATAGAGGTGAGAGCTGTGTGCTTGTATTTTTTTCTCTCAAAAAAACATTTCAAAGAACATACAAAAGTGATCAGAAGCAGCTAAGTCCCTAACAGTGGTAGTCCTTATGTTAACAGCCTTGTTGATGACCAGTCCAGTGTGCACCTCCGTGAATGAATAGGTCCATTTACAAATACTTGCTGCAAGAGGTCAACTCTGTCAAAGAGAGTAGAGAGATCTTTGGCAAATTTATCATCTGGATTATCCAAGTGGATATGAAAGTCCCCAATAATGACATAATGGCCTGCCTCAGTAGATTTGACTGAAAGCAGTCCTGAAAATTCGCCAATAAAATTAGCAGAATACCTTTTTGGTTTTGATTATGAAATATACCTGTTCTTTAATGTCCAGATTGTTAAAGTGATACCATCTCAGTCCACAGAAAAGTATTAAGAGCAGCGAGGTGTAACATTTGCATATCAATGTAAATTGGGTTAGGCATATTTTTGGGTGCCTACGACCTGAGACTATACCTTTAAGGGGTTCTAGTGAGATAATATACAGTGATAATCTCTTTGATTGTTCTCTTTTTGTTTGTATTGTATTAATGAATTTAATGTCTTGCTAGGTGCTGGTCAGAGGAGGATGGGCTTCCCCATTGAGTCTGGTTCCTCGCAAGGTTTCTTCCTCCTGAGGGAGTTTCACAAAAAAGAGAAGAACGCCTGATGGGAAGAATACAGTCCCAAGTATGATGAGAATAAAATCTCCTCTCTTTTATCTTCCAACATATGCTGCTCGGGTACAGTAGCATGCACAGTCCTGTCACATAAGCACTGAACCCCAACACAAATGTTATCCCTCTTTATGTTTATATACATCCTTCATTTTACTCAATGCCACTGTCATCACTGACAATCATACTGAACATGGCTGGTGTATATTTCTTTCAGCAGTAGGTGTTGAACAAGCATGATTTTACTTTGAACTTTGTATATGTTTTGCTGTAGGCTATTAACCACTGAGCCACTGTGTCCCTCTCATTCATTATTATCATTTCCTGGGATGGTGCAAAAACTTTTTTCATCTTCAGGACCGATAACACAACCTTAAATATCAGGCGATACTTTAGTCGCCTAATTAAACTTTTAAGGCATTTAGGACATGTAAGACAGGCATCTAAAAATGCTTCAATTATGAAACAAATACTTCTGTCCTTTCAACAGTGTTACGATACCCCAGTCTAGGGTTGGGGTGTAACAGAATAGATGTGAAAATGGTGAACGGCACACAAATGGGTAGTGAGAATGGTGACTTTATATATTTACAGGTGACAAACAGACAATAACAATCAGGAATATAATCATGAAATGAAATATTGGTTTGGCAACATGAAGCAAGGCTTGCCTGTGTAACATATCGAATTATACAACCCCAAATCAGAAAAAGTTGGGATGGCATGGAAAATGCAAATTAAAAAAAAAAAAAAGCAGTGATTCTTAAATTGACTTTAACTTCATTGCAGACAGTATGAATCCAAGGTATTTCATGTTTTGTCTGGTCAACTTCATTTATTAATATACATCTATTCCTGCATTGCATCATTTATACTGGTACCTAGTAGAGAGAGGCTACTACTCAAGGTGCTGGTAATGCCCAAGGTGCAGAAAGCACACCCACACTAAGGCAGGACATCAAGTCATATGACATGAAACCAAGAGAAGCTCTGATTAATTCATCGTCTTGTATCTCTCTTCCCTCTGGGCCACCATCTCCTGAATTTTCCTTGACTTCTCGTTGTCTATTTTCACTTTGGCCTCACGAACCCTTCTCATTTGCTCTTCTCTCTTCCTAAAAGAGAAATGCATCCCCAACATCTAAAAAGTTAGCACCTAAGTGGTCCAGGTTCTTGGGCCAAGGAATTAAGAAATGTTTTTAAGAAAAAGGCAACCTGAGGACTCAGAGTTACTAATTGCACTGCAGTTAACATCTGCAACGATTAAGAACATTTCCTTGTATATCCTTTTTCATTTCCAATAAAGAGAACAAGTCAGTCCTTGCAAAATACAAGAATCATAAACACTCAGTGAAGACTACCCAAATGATCTCTGATAACCTTAAAATCCCAAGTGTCATGGCTCAGAACAGCAGGACGAATGGTCAGGTAGAATAAGTTTCCTGTCTCACCTTTTCATCTCCATCTGTTTTTGTTTCTTTTCTTCCTCCAGCTTTCTCCTCCTTTCTGCCTCCTGCTGTTCCTTCTTTTTCAGAGCTTCTAAACGTAATTGTTGTTCTTCCTCCTGGGGAGGGACACATGGGCATGAAGTACAAGTCAGACATACTGTGGTCACCAACTGAACCAGGTCAACTCGATTTCCTGAGACACCAGACAAGTAGAAGCTAAAACAGTAGTTCCTTTGTTTAAGAGGGTGTTATGAAACTCCCACTGACTTGTGACATACCCACAGAACAAGGAGTGCCCAACATCAGCATTGAAAAGTAATACAGTAGATTGTTGATTCTTTGAACCAATCAGAATCAGTGGTTTTCAGCTGATTTAAGTCCATCTTTAAGTCCAGGCTGAAAGCACACCTCTTCAGTCTAGCTTACAAAGACCTCAGGTAGCTACTCACTCCCCA
>JAACJT020000031.1:1077651-1094583 GCA_009936485.2 Gymnarchus niloticus | reverse complement strand
AGTTAAGTGAACGGGCTGCCGATTAGTCTTACTCTCTGGGGCGTGATAGGCTGAGGAGGTTCCTTTCTTTGGCTAGTGAGATCCTTTGCGGGGGTCCTCTCGGAAGCCAGATGGTCAGACTTTGCTGCCACCGAAAACGGGACTGTGGACACTGACGGTGGGGATATGGAAGAAGCAGCAGGAGGCTTGGACTGTGGGGCGTGGCTAGCCCACTTCACCTGCTGTTTAATCTTTGGCTTCTGGGGCTCTGCACCCACTTCCTCAGCAGCAGGTTTGATGAGTGCCGTCTCTACGGTGACATCCTGCTGCTTCTTGACACGGGGGGTGTTGCGCTTCGGACGCTTCACTTCCCCGTCAGACAGGTCCCTTGTTCCCGAGGCCATCGAATCCTTTGCCATCAAGACAAGCTCCTTCACCATGCGGGTAGAGGAGGGGCACAGTACGGGTGTGCCCCTGTAGAAACTAAAGGAAATACAGGTACAGGAGAAGGTCAGAGGAAAATTTTCACACAGGAAAGAATACGACGATTAAGGGTAAGAATAAAATACCGGACGTTCATAGGGTTCTCCTTTAAAAACCCCCAACTTAGTGCAATTGCCTCATTTGATGACAGACCTAAGTGAGCTACAGCCATAATGCTTTTGTTGCCTTTTCAGAGGTAATATTTCTACTCAATTCATGCCAGGACCTACCCACAATTACAGAAGTCAAACTGTAATTAAAAAAAACTGAACTACTGCTGAACTTGGAACACTATTTAAGTAATCTGAGACAATATGACTACAGTCTAGACCTTCTGATTGTAACAGATGTTTTCTGTCCTAGAATAAACATTTACGTCTATGTACCAGACACTTATGTCCAAAGGGGCATAGAGTGGGGCAAATACTTAACAATATAGAGCAGTTAAGGGGCTACCAAATGTAAAAGTGCAGCTTGACTGAGCATCCAGTGAGGGACCAGCTAGTCCTGAGCTAACAGTGGTGCGAGAGCTATAATACGATATCTTTCATCGCAAAGGTAAACCTATTAGAAGGCATTTACAAATCAAAACCATGAGTAAGGACCTAGCAATTAAATACAAAAATTTGAGGAAAAGTATAATAAGGTGTAGTCAGGTCAGTTGTGGGATAAGTTAGTCGTGTTCCTGAAAAAGATTAGAAACCAAGAACTCTCATTAATTAGTCCATATGACTCACCATTCCATGCTACGGTTGTCCACATTGGTCACCAAAACCTGCTTCTGACTGCTGCTCTGATTTTGCAACATACGGTTGTTTCCTGATTCTCGAACACTTTGCATTTTCTCACCGATAGCCTTCAGCTGGTCCCTGATAGTTCTGAGCTCTTCATCTCTTGACCTCCTCAGCTCTGCAGATGGGAAAAAGACCACATTGAATCATTCTGTGGGAAAAGAGAGACCGAGCCAGACTTTTAACTCGATCTCACCACATACAAAGGTCTGGATAGCTGATGGATGAGCGATTTTGTGCATGATGTTCTTACCTTCAATATCGTCATTGAGTGCTTTGGAGAGGTTTTTGATGTTCTGCTTTATCTGAGTGCTCAGCTGGACTGCGTTGTCCGTGATCACCTGAACCGCAGATGACTCCAGCATGGTGTTAACTGGAAGCATAGAAACACGGGTATTAAAGTCTGACCAGGCCGAATCACAGACACACTGATTACAGCACCAGACAAAAAGTGAAGGAAACCATTAATGCTTGTACTGCAGAAAAAATGTTATCTAAACTATGCTCCTCCGAACACAAAGCTGGAAATATCTTAGAATGACGGCAACTGTAGTTACAATGGCAGCATGTGAGCCTTAAAGCAAGTCAGTTCGTCTGCAGACAGAAACACAGTCACCTAACATCCACTTATAATGTGTGCAAAACACAACACAGCAGTGCAATACAGCCATATACTGTAATGTAATCAAACCGCGGTATTAAGTCAAAGGCCATTAGAATAGTTTCAGATGAGAAAAATAAACAAAACAGAAATTCTGGCTGAAAGCGTCATGAAACTCTCACAGCATTATGGAAAATATACTCACATCTGGCATCCTGCTGCTGCCAGGCTCTCTGTGTGAACGCCTTCTTATTTTTCTTTGTCTTCCTCTGAAAGGGCAGAGAAGAACACCATAAAAACAATTCACTATCAATTCAGACCCGAGAATATAGCAGCTAGGGGTGTAACGGTATCCGGTATATTATCAAACCGTTCGATATGCCCCCGACGGTTCAATACGTACACGTGTATTACAATATCATTGTCATTTTCCTATATTTTTTGGTGCGAATATAAGACGGGGCCCCCCCCCCCCCCCAAAAAAAAAAAAAACATCTAAAAAACTGAGGTTGTCTTATTTTCAAGGGCTACAGTTTAAATGTCATTAGGCGTAAATTATCCGCCTCCTGGCTAGTGCTTCGTATGCAGTTATGAGCTAGAGAAGAGAGGCTAAAACGAATTTTCGCTCCAACGTGACAATGGCGGGTACTAGTAGGGAGACAGAGAAGCTGATGTGAAATCCGCGGCGTGGGAAGATTTCGGATTCAGCGTGCAATACGATGACGAGGGGAAACAAGACGGTAAACAAACTCAGTAGGGTAAAATCTCATTAGTGTACCCAGGGAGGATACTTAATTTTGCGTTTCGTTGTTTTTACATTTTATATTGCCTATACAAATATGTAGTCTGTTTAAATAAAATAGAGAAGGCAAATTAGGCTACTTCCAGGTTGTCAAAGCTTAGAACAGAATGCTTCGGTAGTTCACTTGATGTTAAACTTTATTTAATTAATAAGGCGTAAAATGGAAAGTAAAAATAAAGTTCACTGTTTAAAGGGTCATGTGTTTTTATTTTCTTCTTAAATATAAAGATATCGAAACCGTACCGTTACCGTGGTCCCAATACCGTAACACATACCGAACCGTGGAAAAACTATACCATTACATCCCTAATGGCTACACCTCCTTGTATGGTAATTAGTATCACTTATGCTTCTGAGTTGCAAAACTTCTGAACTTTGTGGAACCTTAATCTATTAATTTTTATATTTTTATTAGCTGGGATAGTCTCCATGCCCAGACACCTGTCCGTAGACACCTCGTTGAATACGACCCACGCTAAGGAATATCATTCGTAAAGATCTATCTTTATCACTCCCCCAGAACACGTTGTAGCGCTGGTAATAACAATGGGAGGGTTGGAGGATACCTTTTGGCAGTGGAAGCAACAAAGACGCCGTAACCATCCCATATCAGTCCTCTCTTATGATTAATCCTACTACGTCTCGGATGCTTTCACTCGTTCGTCTAAAACGGTCCAGATACAGTATTCCCCAGGTATATACGTCCTTTTTAATATAATGGCTCATTCATTTCGAACGAGGTGTTTCCATGCAGAGAGAACGCGCTCATAGGCGCTCAATTACATGTCGAACGTGCCCGCATTCGGAAGAATAAGTGAAAATACAGCTAGCAAGGGTTTAATTTCCTTACGTATTAAACATAAACGAATACATTCTAGGATTACAATTCGCAGGACAGCGTTTTAGATGTTTGAGTTATGATTAGCCTGATATGTGGTATTGAACATTGAAACGACCTATATTTACTCCGGTAAATTTCCTAGAGACTTTATGAAAAAAATGTACGTGTTACAATCGTTTTCAGGAGGGGTCCTTTTTACTTGTTGTTGATCTCTAAAAATACTTTTACACCATAAAATCTAACTATTTACTCGCCGGCACGTTTAATGTTTTTTTTTACGTTGTATCTAAAATTCAGGCCGTTTATTACCTAAAATGACAAGGTACCGTGTTTGTATACAGCACATGCTGACTTAAGTCTGTCTTCTGTACTGGTTTAAAACAGCATTTTACCTTTCAATACTGGACGGTCCCGTATCAAACGGGACTGGTGGCAACCCAAATACTAAATACATCGGCGTTTCAGTTATTGTGTTTTTAATGTTTTATTTCGCGCCAAAATCACCCCCCCACACACACACATACACACACACTGACGTATCTTATTAATGGAGGTCATTGCAACGTCTTCTTTTCTCAGCGCTACATTTTTAAACAATTACTACATTACATAGATATTCTACGTGTATTTTATCCTCACGTTTACCGGGCTGGTTTCATTATTTATGTGGTTGTTTATACTCTGAAAGCTACACCACACTGCTGTTACTTTCTGTGAATTTTACATCCAATTTACATTATCAGTGATAAGTCCATGTCGTTTCCCCATTGTGTCTTACAAGCCCGCCTTTTTTCTGAAGTCAATACTTCAGCTGACAGGAGAAGGTACGCTGCTCGGGTACAGTAGCATGCACAGTCCTGTCACATAAGCACTGAACCCCAACACAAATGTTAACCCTCTTTATGTTTATGTGTATCCTTCATTTTTCTCAGTGCCATTGACATTGTCATCACTGGCACCATCGTATTGAACATGACTGCTGTATATTTCTTTTAGTAGTAGGTGTTGAACAAGGCTTTGGGTTGGGGGGGCGCTCAATGCTTCACGAAGTCTAATTTGGCCATCACTATTTATGACCCCTGATGAGACCAATAATGACTTGAGTTAAAATGCTTTATTAGAGAAAAAAAAAGTTTATTTTTGGGGCTAAACTTCTGATATATAAAGCACATTGTTCTGTGGCAGAAATAATACAAAATGAACTATGTCATTAAAATACAATCAATATGTAATTAAAATATAACAGCGGCAAAAGCTGTGTGCTTTCATTTTTTTCTCCTAAATAATGAGTGTTTAAGCTCAGTCATTCCACAGGCATTAAACAGTCTGCCTGTAAGGTGATGGATAGTGTGTCCTGAGACCACACAAATGCAACAGCAAACCTGGCTCGTCAAAATTGCAACACGGCAGCGGCAAATCAAAGCCCTGGACAGCCTCGCCTTCAGAACCCTTATCTGTGTTCTCATTAGTAGGTGTTCAGGTGAACATCTGTGGTCTCTTTGTTCATTTGCATGTCTGGGGTTGTCTGTCGTTTGTCACTGAGCGAGCTGTATGACACCCGCCTGATACAATGCGTTGATGCTCAGGGAAAGGTGAAGCCATGTCAGGGACAGCGTGGAATCAGTCTGATGCTCAGCATTGAAACGGGAGCAAAATGGGTGGAGCACAAGTTCAAGATTCATTATATAAGCAATGCTCCTTAGGTATTGTCAAGCCCCCCCCCCCCCTTCCCTGCAGAAGTTGACACTTCTGAAATGCATTCTGTATATGTTCTGTATTATGACAATGACATCAGTACCACTTCCAGAGTAGTCAAAATATCGGCTTTTAAAACATTATTTTCAAAAAGAATCATGGAACATTTAAAAGCATGAGCTGCAAGTATAATCAAAGATAGTCTGACATTTTGAACATGCTCCTAAAAGAATAACAATAATATTGTATAATATATCATTTCCATCGTGACTCCTGATTAAGTGGACTGCATGGTCTGCAGAATAATATGTGGACCTGTGGCTTGTAATGTCTGTAGAAGATCCTGAGCAGCTTGTTTACTTCTTGGGAGCGGCTCGACCAATCATGGCTTTCTTGGTGTTCCTCTCGGGATGAAGCAGGATGATGTAACACTTTGGCATGAATATGGCCAGTAGGAGTCCAAAGCTGGAGGCCAGGATGGCAAAGACTTCCACTGCATCTGAGTACTTCCCCGGCGAGCTGACGTAGGCGGGCACAAAGGCGACCCAGACAGCACAGAATATGATCATGCTGAAGGTGATAAACTTGGCCTCGTTGAAGTTGTCAGGCAGCTTCCTGGCTAGGAAGGCCAGCAGGAAGCAGACAGCCGCCAACAGGCCAATGTAGCCCAATACACAGCCAAAGCCCGTCACCGAACCCACGGCGCACTCATAGATGATCCGTGAGTTCTGGTACTGGGTGTTTTGGAAAGGCACTGGGGGAGCAGTGGTGAGCCACACTACACAGACTGTTGCCTGGATGGCGGTGAAGACCACCACGCTTCCTCTCTGGTGGGCTGCCCCAAACCACTTAATGACATCTCCACCTGGCAGCGTGGCTCGAAATGCCATCACCACTACAATGGTCTTGACCAAGATGCAGGAGATGCAGAGTGCAAAGGCCAGGCCGAAGACCACGTGCCGCAGCCGGCAGGTCCAGTCCTGCGGCTGGCCGATGAACAGCAGAGCACATAAGAAACAGTGTGCTAGAGCCAGCAGCAGTAGGAAGCTCAGCTCCGAGTTGTTGGCACGGACGACCGGCGTGTTGCGATAGTGGGCGAACACTGAGAGCACAGCAAAGCACGCGCAAGCCCCCAGCAGCGAGGTGGCGCTCAGACACATGCCCAGAGGCTCCTCGAAGGACAGAAACTCAACGGGCTTGGGCTCACAGCGATCTCTCTGCCGATTGGACCAGAAGTCCGGTGGACACCTGGAACACTCGCTGGAATCTGGGTCAGAGAGAGGACACAGGAGTTACTGTGCAGAATAGTCTTTCTAGAATGAATTAACTTAACGACCGAATCCTGTCACCTGCTAGTCATAAGTATCAGGTTTCGTTTACTTATTTTCTTCTCTGGTAATTTTCAGATGAAGCCAGTACTTTCTGCCAAGCACTCCATCAATTAGTAATCAATTTCAGAATGTTTACTTGGGGCACTCGAGCACACTGAGTAGGGAGATTTCGCTAATAAATAACAAGTGCAAACATCATCTGTCGGTCCGGCTGACTTTTGGTGTGACAGATCTGCTCACCTGTGGTGTTGCTGATCTCGCCATCTGCGCAGGGCAGGCAGTCGAAGCAGCAGACAGGTTCACCCTTCCTGATCGCTAGCCTCGTCCCTGGGAGGCAGGACTCGCTGCAAACCGATCGTGGGGCCTGGAGGAGAGGCGGAGTCACAAGGAAAAATATGACAGAATCTGACTGCAACGGAGAAAGGATTCAGGTTCGATTTGAATTCTGCAGGCAGGGGTGGGAATCCCTAATCCATGTGCTCTACTACATCCATGGGGTCCATCAGGTACTGGGTCCACTCGGTACACAAGGCCACATGCAATTTGTTCACTGTTACCTCCCAGGTGCTGAACCAAGACACAACTCTGAACAGTAAGTTATCATGCCTTCCAGGTTGGCTGCAATGTGAGTTTTCTCCTTGTTACCTTGGTAACTGCCCCAGTGCAGTAACAGTGGGACACGCTTTAAACACATCAGTCTCTCGCACGCGGCTTGGCTTATCACTGGGCCTGGTATCATGCAAGCTGACAATAAATTAAACAATTTTCATTTCCAACAAGTAGACAAAAACAGTGTCGTTAATCCTAAATCAGAAGGAAACAGTGTTTGTTTCTGTCAAGTCGGATCAACTTACCGCATTAGTTTCAAAATTCCAAAAAATTTTGTCCTCGTCCAGCCAGAGTTTCTGGCCCTCTGGGGCGGACTCATCAAAGACACCGACGGTTACCACTTCTATGGCCCCATCACTGGCCCTCTGCCAGTTCATCACGTCGTAGATGGCCAGGGCATCGCCATTCTTGTCAAATGACACACGGTCTCCAAAGCGTGTGGTGAAGCTCACCTTCTCCAGGTAGTACACCAGCTGTGGGCGGGCAGTAATCAGAGGAGCCGATTAGGAACTCAGGCAAGCAGAAGAACTCGTATTTTCAAATATATCTCCTCCAGGAAAGGAGGAGAATCTAACAGAGAAATGGGAGCTATTGTGGTTGTAACCTTTAATAGTGTGTGGTTATGTGAAACTGTAACCTCCTTCAAAGTGTGCATGTGGGTGAAACTGTAATTTCCTTCACTCTGTGCAGGTCTTTGGTGCTGTGATCCTACCTGCCACGGTTGTAGAGTATCCAGCTCAGCACAAGTGTGTCCTGCAAACGGCCCCTTGCCCCGCTCACAGCTCAACAGGTCATGCAGAGCATGCGCTAACGCGTACACAGCCTTGTATACGTTGTATGCCGCCCTGAGATCCGACACATCGCTGTACGCACTGTCCATGCTCCCCAGGTCCTCTTGTCCTGTGCAGATGCGGCTAGTACCTGCAGCGTGTTGCTCAAACCTGCAGTTGAATGCCTCCTCCCAGAACATGTCCACCATGTTGTTGTCCAGACGGCCATCAGGGTGGAGGCGGAGCAGGAAGTCACGAAGCCCTGGGATGTCACCACGGCGGATGGCGATGCCCAACGTCCCACCCAAGAAGGGCAGCAGCTGGGGGGTGTGGAAGACGGGCGAGGTGGACCAGGCCTCACTGGCGATCCACTGCCGTCCGGTCACCCGCTGCTCGACCACCTCCTCAGCCAGCGGCAGCAGGTAGGCCTCTGTGGAGAAAACAACCACTACGCGTGCCGTGGAGCGCAGCACTGTAGCCACAATCCGCCTAACCTCAGCCCGACTGTTGTCCCGCGGGAGGACCTCATGGAAGGCCACGCAGCCAAAGCGGCCCACCTCCTCGTGAAAGGTGCGAGCCGCGTACAACCCATAGTCATCATCACTGACCAGCAGTCCCACCCATGTCCAGTTGTACCGCTGCAGGATCTGGACCATGGCTCTGACCTGGAAGTCATCACTGGGGATAGTTCTGAAGAAGGATGGGTACTCCTGCCTGTTGCTTAGACACGAGCAGGTGGCGAAGTAACTCACCTGGTGAGACCGGTAGCAGAAGCCAAAGGGAAGGAAATGAAAGGGAAACACATAACTCAGGTCACAGCATCACTACCATCCATTTTGTTAACAGCCTTAGGGTTCACTCAAGATCATTGTGCTGCTTATCCTGGAAGCCAAGCTTAAAAACCACACAAACACAGCAGACGTGGAGAGCTGAGCATGGCCTGGAAGCCCCAATCCCAGAGATGCCCTATTTTTAGGCGAGGATCAAAGACAGAGTCCCTGGCTGCTTCTTTCTGGCTTTTGTTCACATCAGGCATTGCTACATAGGCATAATAATGGCTTTCTCAACAAAGACTCGCCTCCGTTTTGGAAGGGAGCTGAGAGACATGACAGACCCCAACCCCCCCACCCCCAGCACAGAATGCTGAGTTCATACCAAGGGCATGCGGAACAGTCCCAGTACCCTGGAGATGGCGATGGAGTGGGTCGAGCCGGGGTCCCCCACGATGCCGAGAACTGGGGGCGAGCCCATGCAGACCATACCTGGGACCACTTCGCCTGAGCCGCTGACCAGTGCCATGGCGGCCCGGAATGCCACAGCCAGCTTCACACAGTTGTCATAAAGATAGTAGCCCAGGGTGATGTTGGGCAGCAGAATTGGGTCCTGGTTGATCTCCTCAATGGCGTAAGCCATGGTTTGAGCTACCTGGAAACCAGCGGGGTCGAACCTGACAGAGAACAGATGGGAAAAGCATGCTGTCATGATCATAACCTAACTGTTTGGACAAAAAGTAACACCATGACTCTCAAGTGATTACTGACTGCCTCTTTATCAGTCAGTAGGTCTGGCCCCCCAACATCTGGATTCATATAAATGATATCACTCACCTGGAGGGAGACCGGAGTTGCGACCATTACATGAAGGAATTAGACAGTGAAGTCATAACAGGGAAACATTTCATTAGTCATTGACTGGAAATGAGCAGGAAGTGTGTTCTAGTCTCACTCAGCAGGAAAACGTCCTGAAAGCCATGTAGATGTCATCAGATCATCTGTCTGCCTGTCTGTTATTCTGTCCAGCAGTCTGCCTGTCTGTTATTCTGTCCAGCAGTCTGCCTGTCTGTCAGCCCATCCATCCGTCCGTCTGTCCATCTGTCAGCCCAAGTGAGCTGTCCACTCACCTCTCGCATCTTGGCTGCTTCGGCTCCGAGGCAAAGGACAGCTCCGGAAATACGGTGAGGAAGTGCACCTCAAAAAGGCCCCCAAAAACCACGTCACCTGGTCGATGCATCCCGTTCAGGCGAAATCGCCCCCACGGCTGGCAGGTGGTGGTGGCCATCGCCCGGAATGCAGACAGGCACAGCCATAGGCAAAGACAGAGCAATGCAGGGCTCTGCATGGCTGCCACTGACATCCCTGCTCCTGCCTGGCCTCGGAGGCAGCTTCCCCCATCTTTATAGGCTGGCAGCCTGACCTTCTCAGGGGACCAAGGCCTTGCTTCGGCCGTGACGTTGCCTTCCCAGGCGTCGCCAAGCTGAGCGAGGTGTGTGTCTCAGCAAGCAGTGCCTGTTACTCCTGTGTAGCTCTGATATCTTTTCAGCATCACACATTTAAGGCAGATTATTGCTTTAGACACAAAATAAACCCCATTGTTTCCAAACATTCCCTAATTAGAATTAGATTTGTTGAGGGGCACAGACAGCACGTGGTTGTGTACAAGTCAGTCAGTGTGTGATGTGATTGTGACTTTTTGCATTTTGAGCTGTGTGTCTCGGTTGTACCTCCCCAAAGTCCCCTTCAGCAACCTGGCAGGCAAATTGCAGGGGGGGATGTCGCCCTCTACTGGAACATTGGAGTAACTGTGAACGGATCGGTTCCCAGGTTTCAGGGACTCCCGCATTTACCTTTGTGGCATCGCAGCTTGTCTGTAGATGGTGCCAACGGGCCATGGGCGACAGTCTCTTTGCGCTCCATGGTTCAGGAGAGGATAATGTGATTCAGGAGGTCTTTGGGGCATGCAGCCTGCTAAAGCTTACAAACAGAAGCACCAAGTGTCGAGCCCCCACCAGTTATCATACTGATTCAGTTTAGCGACACCCCTACTTTTACTGCAGAAAATAATCTTTACCTTGCAATAATGACATACCCCTCAGCCTACACCAGATACTAAAGTTCTCCCATTTAAACGATCTTCCCGCTCACCACAGCATTCACAGCCTTTAACTAAAAGTCAGCCAGAGGCCCACTTCAGTCTTGCCGAGGAAGCAGACCCTGTGTGTCACTATTATGAGGTTTGGGAGCCGTTTTTCTTCATATTTTCAATAAAAAGCCATCAAACGTCATTAAAAGCTCAGCCTTGTGATTATCCTCAAGATCACAAAGGGCTTTTCGAAACTTTTCATTTTCTAGGCATCAGAAATGTAATTCAGCCGCTTTTGAATGGGTAATATAAATGGTGAGTGAAACTGATTAGCACCTGATGAAAAGTCAATTTTCTTGGTATGCTGGAAAAACCTCCGACCCCCAAGGGACAAGAACATGGCATATTGTGACATCAGCCTGATCCCTGACATCACACTCGTTGTGTTTGTCTGCAGGACCCTCAGCCCCGTCTTTGGCCCCCAGAGACCTCCCCTCCATTCTTACAGGCAGGTGCGCTTGGGCGGATGTAATGGGGCATATAAGCAAGCTGGCGCATCTCCGCCGGCTTTGCAGGCACCGGTCTCCGTCTCCTCATGGCAACATGATCGCCTACAGTGCTGCCACCGTGGTCCTCCTGCTGGCCACAGTGGCCGCCAGCGATGGGATGCCTGTGAGGTGCCGTCACCTGGGCGACTTTGAGCTGCCGGCTCAGGAAGCAGTCGGGGATATCCTGATTGGGGGCCTTTTCCCCCTGCACATCACCGTGTCTGAGCCAGAGCTACTGTACCACTCGAGACCCCGGCAGGGTCAGTGTGCTGGGTGAGTACCTGGGAAAGGGAGGACATCAGTGCCCTGGCAGCTCAGGGCTGGGGTATGCTTAGAGATACCTCTGGAGATGGCAGGAGAGAGGTCCGAGCCTTGGGCTGAGGTACCGTTTTGTTCCCCTGTCCCAGGTTCGATTATCGGGCATTCCGCTGGATCCAGACCATGGTGTTTGCCATCGAGGAGATCAACCGTGAAGCTGACCTGCTGCCCGGTGTTCAGTTGGGCTACAGAATCCTCGATAGCTGTGACCACATCCATACGGGACTTCGAGGGGCTCTTTCACTGGTCAACAGCTCGTGGGGCTGGGCAGATGCTGAGCCCCCCTGCCTCAGTGGAGCCCCCGTGTCAGCCATAATTGGCCTGGCATCGTCCTCACCCACCAGGGCAGTGGCTCACACCCTGGGCCCCTTCTACATTCCGCTGGTGAGCGTGAACAGATCTGTGCTGTGTGTCCTGACACCAGGGGTATAAGAGGGGCTGAAAATGATGAAAGACTGTGTGTGAGGCTGGTGAAGTCCCCACGTTCAAAATCAGTCCTGTGGAGGCAGCGTCTCGTATGTACAAAGGCCTGCAGACATGTGTACTCCAGAGCTTACAGAAGTACCCCAAAAGGCTTCAGCTGGCATCATCATGTAGCGCGTGTTAAAGCTGAATAAAATCTCAGGTGTCATTTTCTTCCCCGGGTTCTCCCCGAACTGCAGTTTCCCTTGATGCTCCAGTTTCCTCCTGCTGTCCATGGACATGCAATTTAGGCTAATTGGCACCTCTAAATTGCCTGTAGTGTGTGATTGCGTATGTAAGTGTGAGTGTGCATGTAGCCTGCGATGGCTTGGCATAACATCCAGGTTGTGCCCCAGCCTTGTGTGCTATGCTGACTGGGTTTGGCTCCAGGCCATTCCACAATCCTGGCTAGGAGAAGCAGGTAGATGATGGATGGATGGATGGATGGATGGATGGATGGATGGATTTAATTCCCTTATGGAAGAGCGTAACTGGAAACAGAGGCTAAATGTCATTAGTCACCGCAGAGAGGGATTGACGTAGCTGCATGTCACTTTGCTGTTTGTCCCGAGATGCAGTAGCCATGGCTCCTGGTGAAGGGTGTGTGAACAGCACTGCCATGCACATCAACAAGCTATTTGCCAAGGAAACAGAGCACTGTTTGTTAGCGCCACCGAAATCAGATCGTGCAGATTTATGAGCTCCCCCGTAGGGGTGTGAAGGTCCATGCCAGGGTGAGGAACCAAGCCCACTTCGACCATGTGAATAAGTAGCTCCTCACCTCCAGTTTAGGTCCAGAAAAGTCTCTGGGGTGTGTTATACTGCTGTCCTACCCCTACGAGGTTGGGTGTGTGTGACCTTAGCTGTGTCTCAGGTGTCTAACTATTTGCCCAGGTTATGTATGTACACATAAATGTGATGTCAGTGCTGCATTGGTTTGTTCTTGGGCTCTGGCAGCATCGTCTTATGCCCGTCGGTCTGTGCCTCAGGTTAGTTACTTTGCCACCTGTGAGTGCCTGAAGGACAAGTGGCAGTTCCCTTCCTTCCTGCGCACGGTGCCCAGCGACCTGTTCCAGGTGCGAGGGCTAGTCCAGCTTGTCACCCACTTTGGCTGGCACTGGGTGGGGGCCATCGGCACAGAGGATGACTACAGCCGATATGGGATCCAGGCATTCCAGGAGCAGCTGCAGGAGCAGGGTGGCTGCCTGGCCTTCCATCTCACGCTGCCTAAGGCCGACAGCCCCGAGCGGCTGGCCCACATCGTGGATACCCTGGAGACCTCCAGCGCCCACGTCATCCTTGCCTTCTCCACCGAGGGCCAGCTCTACGGCCTGCTGAGTGAGGTGGTCCGCCGGAACCTGACGGGTTTACAGTGGATCGCCAGTGAGGCATGGGTGACGGCCAGCCTTCTTTCAGCGGCACGGTTCCATGACACGCTGGCTGGGACCCTGGGCTTCGCTTTCCGCAGCGCCAACATGCCGGCCCTGGGGAACTTCCTTCTCCGTGTGCGGCCCTCGCCCAAGTCCGTCTTCGTCAACGCCTTCTGGGAGGAACTGTTTGGCTGCCAGCTGGACTTCAGTGGTGGCAGAGCCTCGTGGTCTGAGCGGCCCACCTGCAGCGGCACCGAGGACCTGAGGGGCAGGAACAGCGTGTATTCAGACGTCTCGCAGCTGAGAGTATCCAACAATGTATACAAGGCTGTGTACAGCGTTGCCCATGCCCTGCATCGGCTGCTTCGCTGCGATGACCCTGGGGACAGTCTGGGTAACAGGAGCTGCAGGACCATGCAGCCATTCCAGCCACAACAGGTATGGCGCTGTGCTGGGTGTGCTTAAACGTCAAATTACAGTGAATGTGGACAAAATGTGCTCCTACCCATCACAAGGAAGAGCGGTAGGAAAATGATGATCATGATTACGCACAAAATATTTTGAATACAAGCATGTAAATTGCTTCATAAATGCTCTCTTTTGCAGTTCAAGCTTTATAGTTGAAGGCAGAATTTCAAAAGAACCGTCTAGTTTTATTATGCTGCTTTCTACATGCATGTAAACACACCCAGTCAACACAGCCAGATTCAGGCCTGAAATGAGGACACACACGTTTGCCTTTCATCACTCCTTTCAGCTTCTCTCGTACTTGAAGCAAGTGAATTTCACCACCAAGTTCGGGGAGAAGGTTTACTTCGATGCCAATGGGGAGCCAGTTCCTCTGTACGAAATCGTCAACTGGCAGAGGGATGGCAAGGGGGGCATCAGGTTCAGGACGGTGGGCATGTTTGATGCCTCCGCCCCAGTTGGGGAACAGCTCAGGATGGACCAGCACAGCATCGTGTGGACAGGTGGGCAAAAGCAGGTAGGTCCTGACGAGGCACACTGGTGGAGACAACAGTTGGGCGTGTTCAGTACTAAGAGAACCTCAAAAGAACTCAGCACAGACAGACTAATTAACCCCCCCTCCCCTCAGAATAACCCAGTACAGACATGTTGATACCCCCATTAACACCCCCCACCGTTATGTGCAGCAGAGTGAGGAGAGGCTGGGGGACCTGCTAAACCCTGCCACAAGAATCATGCTTAGGAGACAAACAAGCAGCAGATAGCTCATAAATAAGCAAATGTCAAATGTTTATGACTCCCTGTGCTTCACTTCTGCACCCATTGAAGCTTTTAAGTGGCACATCCGTGACTCCAGCCTGCCCTCTACAGGTCCCTGTCTCTGTGTGTAGCCACAGCTGTCCCCCAGGCACCAGGAGGGCCTTGCGACCCCGGGAGCCCATCTGCTGCTTCGACTGCCTCCCCTGTGCAGATGGTGAGGTCAGCAACCGGACAGGTACTGGGTGCCCCCACCTACAGCGCTGAGTCCAAGCTGGTTGCGTCTGCCTATGACTTAACGTAGCCAAGCCCCATAAGATGCAAGGTTTATCCAGCGCTGACACGGCATCCATTAGATATAAATGAATTTGGACAGAGTGTGACTACAGAATGTCTTTCATTCTCTCAGAAATGACTCGGGTCTCCTCCACAGACTCCACGGAGTGCTTGAAATGCCCACAGTTCTACTGGTCGGATGGGGACAGAGTGGCCTGTCTGCCCATGCAGGAGGAGTTCTTGTCCTTCCAGGATTCCTTGGGCATCATTCTGGCCTTGCTGTCAATCCTTGGGGTTGCCGTGACGCTGGCAGTCACCAGTGTCTTCTACCGCTTTAGGAGCACACCCATCGTCAGAGCCAACAATTCTGAGCTGAGCTTCCTGCTATTGATCTCGCTAGCACTCTGCTTCCTGTGTGGCCTGCTGTTCATTGGCCGGCCCTCCCTGTGGTCCTGCTGGATTCGGCAGGCCGCCTTTGGCATTGTATTTGTCCTCTGCATTTCCTGCATCTTGGCTAAGACCATCGTGGTGCTGGTGGCCTTCCGGTCCACCAAGCCCGGATCCAATGCTGTCCGGTTCTTTGGGACTCGCCAGCAGAGGGGGGTCATTTTTGCTTCTACCGCTGTCCAGGTGTTTCTGTGTGCTGCCTGTCTGACCTGGGCTTCACCCTCCCCTTTAAAGAATACATCTTACCTAGCTGGACGGATCATTCTGGAGTGCCAAGATGGTGTGACCCTGTACCTGGTACTGGGCTACATCGGTCTGCTGTCCTTTGTCTGCTTTGGCCTGGCCTTCCTGGGCAGGAAGCTCCCTGACACCTTCAACGAGGCCAAACTCATCACTTTCAGCATGCTCATCTTTTTCGCCGTGTGGATCTCCTTCATCCCTGCCCACCGCAGTTACCCGGGCAAATACACGGTTGCCGTGGAGATATTTGCCATCCTGGCTTCCAGCTTTGGCCTCTTGCTCTGCATATTCCTGCCTAAATGTTGCATTATTTTGCTCAGGCCAGAAAAGAACATTAAGAAAGGCATGGTGAGCAAGCAGAGACTGCCAACCGGACATTAGACACATCCAGCTGTTACCACTTGTGTAAATAAGTCTGAATATGACTGTGAATCATGGTATTTATAGTTTGAAATTCCAGAGGAAACTATGACCACGATGCATATTTTTAACAAGCTTTATGAAATAATAGCCAAAGATATGTTTGTTGTAAGACGGTTTCAACAATGAAGGCGTTGTTTCTTTGTGCATTTGCTCATTCCTGCTTTACCCGCAATTCCTGTCTTTCTGGTTAATGCTGCAAGAGCTTCTATCAACCAGGTCAGGCCTTTGATGTGCTGTGTGTGTATCGAATGGACAGAACACAATGTTAATTGAGAGGAAGTCTTTAATTTCTTCACATTATGAAGAAGTTGCAACATATGACATGGTAATAAACATTTATTGCTTATAATTTTATAATAAAGAACAATTGAAAGGAAAATGTGTGATTTGTAAGGGATTTATGGTCAAACTAATGGAAATCTGTGTATTACACAAGCACTTCACCATCATAAACAAGTACTCATAAGTATTCATAAATACTCAAGTGAATTCTAGGAAGAAGTGATGAAGAAATATGAATTTCACAATGACTATTTTAATTTATGTATTTATAATTAGGTTATTTACATGTGTTCATCATGTTTTTTTATTTGTAGCAGTGTTTCAGAGAGCTTTGGAAGGAACTTTCCCCATCAAATGCTTCTTTGTGTTTTTCTCGGGCCTAAACAGTATTATAAAACATTTGGGGGCAAATATACACATAATCAGACCTAAACTGGAAGCCAAAATGGCAAATATCTCGACAGCCACAGTGAACTTCCCTGGCGAGCTGACATAAGCTGGGACAAAGGTGATCCAGACGGCACAGAATATGATCATGCTGAATGTGATGAATTTGGCTTCATTGAAGTTGTCAGGCAGCT
>JAACJT020000031.1:958574-994497 GCA_009936485.2 Gymnarchus niloticus | reverse complement strand
GCTAATCAATGCCACTTACGCATAACGGCACGGCTTATGTGCCGGCTTCGCGTTGTCTCGCGGTGGGGATGGGTGAGGAATGGGGAGATGATGGTGGGGGGGGGGGGTGGGGGGGGGGGGGGGGGAGGGTAAATGATGATTCATGACCGAGGAGTGTCAGAGCACTAATGCTCAACTGGCAAGATCAGCTAGAGGTAAACTGCTCCACAGGGATAGGCAGAGTTTAAAACCTGGACTGTGACTTCTTAATCCTTCTTATAGCAGCTAGTTTGGAACAGCTCTCTGTTACAAGAAAGCAGTTTACTTCTCCATTCCACCTTGGTGTAGCCAAAATGTGAACAAAAAAAAAAAACAAGGTAACAAATTCTTATTATTAAAAAACTCCATTTGATTAATCTTAATGTTAAAAGAATATCACTCTAAGAATTACTGTCTTGAGTGAGTGGATAAATTCAAGTTTGAATCAAAAGCTATATTACCTGGAAACATCAACAGATAATGAGACTGGCTAATGGCTTCCCCAGTCAGCCAAAAATGTTATTCCTTTCTGACTAGAACTATATAATCTGTTGTTATTTTTGGAAATACTAATATGACAGTTTTGAAACTTCAAGTGACTATCAGATTTGTTGTGCTCGTCTTTAAAGATGCACTTTTAGACTTCTGCCAAATATTGTAGCAACAATTTAAGAGCAGACCAATGTGCTCTTCATAACACCATAATACCAATTAACCAAGAATAGCTCCAAAAATGAAAAATATTCTATACACAATAACACTTTGAATATGCTCAGTCATATGCTACAAGTCAGTAGAATTAAATACTCAACAGCTCCAGAAATAACAAAGACTGATAAACAATATTACTCATAATATTAACATCCATCCATCCATCCATCCATCCATCCATCCATCCATCTTTTCCCTACATATCCTGGTCACACTTGTGGATGAACTAGAACCTATTTCACCCTGGATGGAATGCCGGTCTACCACAGGACACACACACACACACACACACACACACACACACAAAGAGACACACATCCCATGGACAATTTAGAGACGAGAATTAAACAGCACGTCTATAGACTGCAGATGGAAACCAGAGTACCCAAAGGACAGTCTTGTAGTACAAGTGGAACATGCAAACTCCACACACAGAGTAGAGGATTCAAACCCCCAGCACTGAAGGCAACAATGATATCCACTGAACCACAATTATATTCAACCTAATACAGCCAAGGTGTTTTCAGTGGGTCCAATGAAGAACCACTGTTGTCTAATACCCTTTGGTATTTTTAGCTTAACCTTCAGATTTATAAACAGAGCTGGGCCTTCAAATAAGACTGTCTCTTAATATAGACATCCTCTCATGTAATCAACCATGTTGAAAAGTTAACAAAAATGTCTAGAGTGATAAATGCATATGAAAAATCCTTTAAAATAATATATGAATCACATTCGATAAAAAGGCTTGTAACATACCAACAACAAAGTAAAGTCAAGGACAAAACTTTGCAATAATTTAAAGGTGCAAGACACAGGGCAGTGTAATCAAAAATCTCTGCCTTGTGAATGTGATCAGAGTAGCTTGTGTTCTTTTAGGAACAATATGTTATGACAGTGAATGAATATCAAAGAAGTTCATTTAAATTAACTGCTATTTCCCTTGCTACCAGCTCCACCTGTACTGAGCCAGCAGGTTTGTTGGCTCAGTGCAATTCAGGGCTCGCATTTGTCACATCCTGCACACATGCATGGGAAGCCCATCTGGAAAGCGATAATGGTTTTTCAACCAAACAATGATGACCAAGTTATGCCTGACATTTACCGTACACTGGATTTACCTCTTGGAAAGAGGTCCACACTGTCCAGAGTCAATGCATTAAATTGCAACCTGTTTCATTAATTTGTAGTTTTGCTAAATTTGCCATAACCAAACCTCATCCTACCCAAAGAACTGCTTCCCTTATTGAAATACCTTTGTATAGTTTAAATTTTTATATTATATTTTCAGCTTTTTCCAAGATTTATTTTCACATCTCTATATCAAGAGATATGGAAATATCAAAAGATATTTTCATATCTCTTGAAAACATCCAGACAAACGTAAGAATAATAGCCAAAAAAGGTACTTTTTATACACAATAAGGTTCAAAAGATAATAGTTACACATATGCTGTAAGCTTTTATAAGAGCTTTCAATATGATATTGAATAAAAGCTTAAAATGATACATTTCAGCATTCAAGTTATACATTTAAAGAATGTCTTCATGAATCTATGTTTGCTATGCAGAGATAGAATCAACTGTAATATCGGTTTTAGCATGCAATTATTTTATGATACGTGACCACATGGCAAATCAGCCAAAAGTTATGATTAAGAAACTGTTTCTAATTAACCTGTACTGATTCACTGAAATACTTGTAAGATATTAGCAGGATATGAAATATTTAAATCAAGCTTGCTATAAATTCTAAACCCTTTATTGCATTCCCTTCATATTCATACATAGAAATCCATTCTGAAGGTAAAAAACAGATATTCTGCATTACAGGATTATGATGTGCTGAGGTAGTTCAAATCACAGAAAAATTTAATCTAGGGAGAAAAATAATGTGTTTGCACACCCATTGTGGGCTTAGGTAGACAATTACCCTTCTTAATGACAACTTCCACTAAGACGCTATCAGGCCATAAAATGCCAATAGCTTGAGGAAAACACTGCAATGAAAACCCACAGATTGCACATAAAATGTCACCTGGAAATGTTTCCGCAGATTACAGCTTAAAACTTCCAATTGTTGTAAATACAATCATCTTGCTTTAAAACCTTGGACCCAATTACTTGAGCCTCCCTGTAAATAATGATTCCAATTAACAGACCACCTTAGTACAAACAATCGAACATTCAGCTACAGTCCTACACGGCCATTTTCAGAAATAACTTTGGAACTGATAATATGACAAAGCAGACCGCAAAGCTAAATAATGGCACTTGAGTTTTTAAAATGCCTGCTGCTGATACAAGTAATAGGCTCATATAACCGTGACCTTCCCAAAAAGGGTCTTTAGACATAAAAGTCTAACACACCGCTTCAACCCATCCACATTGTTGACACATTTTATAATAATACATAATTATTCAGGCCAAAACTATGCTCAGCCCAGACTCCAGGCTCCCTAAAAATACACAGCACATAAAACCACATAATTTTTTTTTTTCATATAAAATTAGAACTTGTTTTCACCAACCAAAGTCAAATATGCCATAAAACAGACAGACAGTAATCACTGGACACTGACCTCATACTGTAAAAGTCATAAATATGGCTGTGTATTCCATTAAAAAGTTGCCTGTTACAATCCCCACATTTTGTTACCACTGTTAAAATATTTAACTCATTTTGAAATGCATTATTCTATGTTGTACGCCTTTTGGTACATTTGGTTCATTTTCCACTTCATCTTAATTAAAATAATATAGGATTTCATTTAAACACCATGTCATTTATGAAGGCCAAAATGTTAATGCAACTTAATACATTTTAAAAAGTGTAAATTATTGTTGAAACCCAACAATAAAGACTATTTCCCCTGCCATGGTACCACGCAGTTTGCAATTTTCCTTCACAAATGTAATTTTTCAGACAGTCAGACAGTGGATTATTTTGATGGCCATAAGCCTTTCAATTTCATATACTCCATGCATTTCAAAATAAATGCAGCTAACAAGACAGCATAAATCTATGGCATTCTAGAGGACCTTGCAAATATGTGAAAAGGAAACTAAATTCTGTTGTTTTCTCCCCGCTGAATTGCACTGTGGTCTGACCCCAAACAGTTTACTGCTGATCCTGTTGGAGAACACACTTAGAGTAGCAATAGGTTAGGACAGATTAATCTCAGACCGGAGTGTTTACCTGTAATAAAAGCTCTTTTTCCACCACTTCTTCAGTCTTTGTTATCAGACGCCTCTGTAAGGAATGAATCTTCTGGATCAGCTCGTAGGTGTTCGGGTCGCTGGCCTGAGAAAAGTCATTTTAAGGTGTTAATATTATCTTGGGAGGGAGATGCAAGCAACTGACCCCTAGCAACTGACCCCAAGCTACTTCTGTAACTAAGGCTGTGATGACAAAGTATGCTTGTCTGTCACAGGGGCAACTTTTCAGTGAGACACAAAATATACCTATGGAAATAATATGAAAGACAAACATTAAAAATGTAGGTCAAAGCCATCCTACATCCTACAAGGATCCTACATAACCTGCAGTGCTTCTTATGTTAGGTTAAGGAAGGCTATGCTTGACTGCCTCTACCTCCAACTTTCTCCAACGATGTATATTCATAGGATTTTCAAGTTCTTCCTCCAAAGCTCTGCATCGTGTTTGTTCTTTAAGGAGCTCCCTCTGCGTGTGATACAACTCTCGCCTGTCGCAAAATGAACATTGAAACTACCAGTAAAGAGTTAGACTTTTACAAAGGATATTAGGTGCTAGACTGAAGAAAGCATGAGGATAATAAACCATACTGCAGAAGACAGCCATATGTATTACATATAATTAATATTTTAAGCTAGCAATAAGTTAATAAAGCCTATAAAAGCAAATGGTTCTTGAAGTTGACTTTGACCTGGTACTTTGTGATTTGGTTTTAAAATGAACAACTTGAAAGGCCCATCTGCTGTTCTATTAACACACGTGACTTGGCAACATGGCAAGATGGTTTTCAGGACAAGCCTGAAGCACGCAAACCCATTTATTTGAAAATGTGTCAGAATATACACCAGGTTATGAAATCAACAGAGCATAACATCTAGGTAAATAGGCCTCATGTGTATACATATATATACTGCAGGCAGGCAAGTATAATTTACATATTTTATGTTTATCATGTATAACTGATCTCTTTCTCTTTTTACAAGAAGCTACTGTATCAGCGAAATTAAAAACCTAATTAGTGGATCTTGATCAGCAATGTCTATGACTATATTCATATTGGTGTTGCACAAAAATTATACATGCACACAAACACAAAACAAAAATACATACATGCTACATGACTGACCAGGAAACCGTAAAGCATTACGTTGTAGCATCTAACAGTGTAGTATTATGTACAAAAAACACTACAGCAATAACTGAGTCATTACCTTGTTAAAATTAAGCGATGTTGTTCAGTACTACAGCAAGGCCAGGGGAAGCCTATAGTAAAAATGCCAACTGTAGTACAACAGACATTCGTGAGCGTTAAAATCACTGGAACTGCTGTGCGCATCCTCTATCACACTAACTTTTAGCCGTAAAAACAAAGATCAGTCAGAAGGCTCAATGTGCATTTAAATGAGGTTATAAGAGCTATGCCACATTCGTGTTACAACAACTCGCAGGAACAAATCCACTCGGGGCTTACTTATTTTGGGCACAAATTCATTATTATTGCTACATTTTTAGACAGATGCTAAACGATGAAGACAAGAAGGTGACATCACTCATTTTAAGAAACACTGGGGAAAAAAACGAGAACAAACTGAAACATAGGTCAGAAAGGGTAAAACTAAAAAAAAAAAAAACCATACATAAGCACACAAGATAAACAGTGTTTTCAGCACAGCACACATAGCACTAAACAATCTTTTCCTGCTGTGAATTCAGCCAGCTAGCCCTGTAGACCCCTATCAGGGTAATCAGTCAATCGAGGCCAGCTGGATTCCATTAATTAAGACACTTGATGGCCTGCAGTGACAATTAGTCACTATAGCAGATGAATTCTGTAGTGCCACAAGTGTTGTTTGCCTACTTCACTCACAATCTTCTGTTTTGGATAAAATAATCCAGATCTCACGATATTTTCACTTATTGTTAATTAATTGTAGTCATATTTATGTGTGTACATGCATTATAGTATCAGAGTCATTTGGGTTATCTGCATGCAACACCACAACAGCATTATTGTGCTATTTTTATCGAGAGAAATGTGTCATCATTAACTTGAATGTATCCTCAGTTATGACTTAAGTTTTAAAATAAGTTACAGTTCATAGTATTTTCAAAGTTACACAATTTACTTATATAAAAAGTCAACACCAAAAGTTTGAAATTTTTTTTCTGCATTTCTCTTTTTTTTCCTTTGTTTGTCTGTCTTTCCTTTAATTCTGATTTATTCTATGGCATACACTCATCGTTCGCTTTCGGCTGCTCCCATCAGGGGTCGCCACAGTGGATCAACAGCCTCCATCTCCTCCTGTCCTCCGCATCCCACTCTGTCACACCAGCCACCCGCATGTCCTCTCACCACATCCATAAACCTCCTCTTTGGCCTTCCTCTTTTCCTCTTGCATGGCAGCTCCATCCTCAGCATCCTTCTCCCAATGTACCCAGCATCTCTCCTCTGCACATGTCCAAACCAACGCAATCTCACCTCTCTGGTTTTGTCTCCAAACCATCCAACCTGAGCTGACCCTCCAATATACTGATTCCTAATCCTGTCCATCTTCGTCACACCCAATGCAAATCTTAAAGATCTTTAACTTAACTCTGCCACCTCCAGCTCTGGCTCCTGTCTTTTTGTCAGTGCCACTGTCTCCAGTCCCTATAACATAGCTGGTCTCACTACCATCCTGTAGACCTTTCCACTTGCTGGTACCTGTCTGTCACAGACCACTCTTGACACTCTTCTCCACCCACTCCACCCTGCCTGCACTCTCTTCTTCACCTCTTTTCCTCACTCCCTGTTACTCTGAACTGTTGACCCCAAGTATTTAAACTCATCCACCTTCGCCAACTCTACTCCCTGCATCCTCACCATTCTGCTGTCCTCCCTCTCATTCACACACATGTATTCTGTCTTAGTCCTACTGACCTTCATTCCTCTCCTCTCTAGAGCATACCTCCACCTCTCCAGGGTCTCCTCAACCTGCTCCCTACTCTCACTACAGATCACAATGTCATCCACAAACATCATAGTCCACGGGGGCTCCTGTCTGATCTCATCTGTCAACCGGTCCATCACCATTGCAAATAAAAAAGGGCTGAGAGCTGATCCTTGATGTAATCCCACTTCTACCTTGAACGCATCTGTCACTCTTACTGCAGACCTCACCACTGTCACACTGCCCTTGTGCATATCCTGTACCATTCTTACATACTTCTCTGCCATTCTCGACTTCCTCATACAATACCACAACTCCTCACTAGGCACCCTGTCATATGCTTTCTCCAAGTCCACAAAGACACAATGCAACTCCTTCTGACCTCTATACTTCTCCATCACCTCCTTTCTTAGCCTTGCTTCCACTACTCTCTCCCATATCTTCATGCTGTAGCTAATCAGTTTTATCTTTACAGAAGGTCCCCAAGATCAGTAAGTTAAAAGTTAGAAGTGGAGTTCTACATTCCTCAAGGAACTGCAAGGTTGAGGTCTAGAATGACAAGGCAAAAAGTGGCTCTACATATTTAATATACTGTTGGATATTTCTGTTATTTTCTCAACCCCCTGTGTGTTTCTATTTATATGTGTGTATGTATCTAGCATGTATTCTATATCATTCAATATCTCACTATATATTGGAAATTTGTCATAAGACGTTTGTATCTTTTTATTATTTTTTGTTTTTAACAAACAATAGGATTGTTACTCAGAGCAGGATATGAATAGACATGGAATCCCTGGAAACATTAAGACAATGAAATCTATAAAAGCACTTTTTTGTTGTGTAAATAATCTGTTGCGTGATGCCCTCAATAAGCTTCCGGTTTATACAAAAGCAATAATTTGTGACAGACATGGCTTAATTGCAGTTGATCATTGATTCCTTAATGGATTGTTATTCTGCAGTATTTCGATGTGTCCCACCCTTTAAGGAACCTGCACTTTTTCATAGTCCAGAGCATAGTGACTTTTCTATAAGTGCTGAGAGACCATTTGCAAAATCCATTTACTGGGACTTAGCATGCGTTTTACTCATTATATGCCGTCGTGTGTTTTTTTCAGGTTTAAATAATAGTATGTAACATTTTGGACCAAAAATACAGAACAACAAACCAAAACTGGAAGCTAAAATAGCAAATATCTCGACAGCCACAGTGAACTTCCCTGGCGAGCTGACATAAGCTGGGATAAAGGTGATCCAGACGGCACAGAATATGATCATGCTGAATGTGATGAATTTGGCTTCATTGAAGTTGTCAGGCAGCTTCCTGGCCAGAAAAGCCAGTACAAAGCACAGGGCAGAGAGGAGGCCGATGTACCCCAGCACAGCCCAGAAGCCCACTGCTGACCCTACATCACACTCTAGAATGATCTTCTCAGTAAAATATGCAGTGTTTTTGTTTGGTACTGGAGGAGATAATGCTATCCACAATGTACATATCATCACCTGCAAGACTGTACAGCCAAAGACACTCAGCCTCTGTAAGGGTGCAGAACACTGTAAAACATTACTTCCAGGCACAGAGGCTTTAAAAGCATTTACTACTACAATAGTTTTTGCAAGAACACAGGAAATGCATAGTGCAAAGGTGATCCCGAAGGCCGTGTGGCGCAGCATACAGGACCAGTGAGAGGGTCGGCCGATGAAAGTGAGTGAGCAGAGGAAACACAGGGTGAGGGAGAAGAGCAGCAGGAAGCTCAGCTCAGAGTTGCTGGCTTTGACAAGTGGGGTGCCCATAAAACAAAAGAAGATTAATGCTGTTGCTACCGTTAAACAAGCTCCTGTGAGTGAGAGAAAGGTCAGCATTTTCCCCATGGTTTCTTCAAATGAAAGGAACTCTACCTTCCTAAGAATACACTCCGTGTGATTTTCATTTGGCCAGTATTCAAGTGGACATTTTATACATTCAGTTGAATCTGAAAGACAAAAAGTACAAGTTTACAATAAATAGCAAGTCACCTTTCAGTGGTTCAGTGTGTAGCACTGTTGCCTCACCTCCACGGCTGAGGGTTTGAATTCGAACTCTGCTCTGTGTGAAAATAGCTTGCATTCTCTCCCTGTATATTATGGGTTTCCTCCCACACTCCACAAAGACACACAATTGCATTATTTGGTATCTTTAAATTGCCTCAAGTATATGATTGTGAAAGTATCCATTTATGTGCCCTGTGATAGACTGTCCCATTTAGTGTGTAGCCCAGCCTCGTGCCCTCTGATGGACTAGTATGCCATCCAGGGTGTACCCCAGCCTTATTCCCTGTGATGGACTGGCATTTTATCCATGCCGTAGCCCTGCCTTGTGCCCTGTGATGGACTGGCATCCCATCCAGGATGTACCCCAGCCTTCAACCTTGTGCTGCCTGGGATGAACTCCAGGCCTCCCCGTGACCCTGACCAAGATAAGTGGTTATAAGCTGGATCAAACAACATTCATTTCCTGCTTTCTTTGAAATTTTCCCCAGATTTCAGTTGTGCTTTGTTGTCTGTTATTCTTCACCATCCACAATGATTCCAAGCTAACCAGGAAGCTGACATGTTTTTTCTTCTGTCATTAATGTTCCAGTCTGCTCCCCCTTTCTTCCCACTATACACCATATCTCGCTGTTCAGGAGAACTAAGCACTGACAGTGTAGACAGTACTTCCTCTGTCACTAGCAAACAACAATTCAGATTTGACAGAAATAATACCATCTGTGTCCCTTAGCACCCTTAGCAACACCATGTCAGTCTGGCTCTGATGGACATGGCCTCCATTGGAGTTTTGATGGAGATTATAAGACCTCTTTGGGCCTCTGAAAGACCTCCCGTAGCGACTGTTTACCTGATGTGTTGCTGATCTCGCCAGAAGCACATGGGATACAGGAGAAGCAGCATATGGGTTTGCCTCGAATCATAGCCTGGCGAGCACCAGGCTGACAGCTTTCGCTGCACACTGACTTGGGTTTCTGAAATGCACATTGAAGGCGTGAACCTCACTTCTCCTCTTTACACACCAGCTTCCATGGTCCTCCTTTACTAAGTCATCTTTTTAAGAAACAGTAAAGGACATTTCCTTGCACAATAACTTATTAACACAGTCACATTATTTTCTTATATATTTTTGTAATAAAAAGTCATTTTAAATGCAGCTGACTGAAGTATAAATATTACCATTATGTTACTGTATTTCCATTATATTTTATTTATTATGCATGTGATAAAGTATTGTACTTCAGCCTAACATCATTAACAGACTGACATCTAAGACTGCATATTCACCCACATTAATGAAGGACTCACAGCTTCCCAACTCACCGTGAGTGAATCCCCTGCCCATACAATACTGATGTCGTTCATAGCAAATTGCTTCCCAGCAGGCAGAGATGCATCGTAGTGACCCACTGTTACAAAATTTGTTTTGCCGTTCTCTCCCTTCTGCCAGTTCACTAGTTCATATCTTGCCATTGGATCACCATTGGGATTAAAATACACATTCTCACCGGTGGGAGTAGTAAAATTAACTTCTTGTAAGTAATGCCTCACCTGCATATTTGGGAATTGTGCAGAGATATTAGAAATAAACCATATTTTCATGCCAGGAGAGTTAATGTAAGGAAGTCTTGCTATAACTCGATTCCTGGAGCTGTTCCACACCTGAGCTGCTTCAATGTTCTCCTTTCTCACACAGATCTGTTTCATATCTGATCCTTCCTCCCGTCTGCACGTGAGCAGGTCATGCAGGGCATGGGCCACAGCATACACTGCCTTGTAGACGTTGTTGGAGATCCTCAGCTCTGAGACATCAGTATATTGATTGCTCACCTCTGCCAGCTTCTCAGAGCCTGTACATGGCCTAACAGTGCCCATTTGATTCTGAGCTGAAAACTGGCACTCAAATGCAGTCTCCCAGAACTCTTTTAACAGGGCATTTGTTGGATTTTCAGATGGGTGGACCTTCACCAGGAAGTCTCTAAGGCCAGGTATCTTTGACTTTTTAATGGTGAAGCCAATGGCACTGCTTATTACAGCTGAGGTTCTTGGGGTGGCTAGGTATCTAGCTGTGATCCAAGACTCACTGGCGACCCACTGGAGACCTGTCACGTTTTGAAATATAATCTCCTCCAGCAAAACCTCCATTTCACCCTGGGCCAGAAATGCTAGCAGAACCTTTGATGTGGATCGTTTAATGACCTCAACGACCCTTGCAATTCTTTGTCTTGAATTAGTTCGTGAAATGGCCTCTGAGTATTCGATGCATATACCCAAATCCTGGGCAGCCTCTACAAAGACACTCATCCCATTGTTGCCATAGTCATTGTCGCTTCTGACAGCCCCTACCCAGGTCCAGCCAAAGTGTTTGACCAGCTGGGCCAGTGCTCTGCTCTGGTAGTAGTCACTGGGAATGGTCCTGAAGAAGGTGGGGTATTCCTTTCTGTTGCTGAGGCAGGCACAGGTGGCAAAGTGACTGATCTGCAACAATTAAGCAAAAAATAAGGATTTTGATAAAAGCATTTTTGAACAGCCTTGAAGTATTTTATGACAAAATGTCTAAATGCACATTACCACTGGAACATGAAAAGGCCCGGTGGTCCTCGCTATTGCTATGGTAGAGGAAGACTCTGACTCCCCTATAATACTATATACTGCTGCTTTGCCTGCACACCACCGTGCCGTCTGCTCCTGCCCATTCACCAGCGCCATTGCAGCCCGCATGGAGCCCACGGTTGAACTGCAGCTGTCGTAGATTTCATAACCGAAAGTCACATTGGGAAGCAGATTGGTGCTGTTGTTGATTTCCTCAATGGCAAAGATCAAGGTCTGGGCAAAACGGAATTCTCTCAGGTTTAAGCTGGCAAACACAAAGAACCGGCAACATAAAAACTATTTGAGAATGCTATCAGTTAGGCAGAGATGCATTCATACTGTAATCTTACCCATTAATGAGTAGCATGTAGTGGAAAAAATATTTAGCATAGCATGCAAAAGAAATAGTCATTTGGAATAATGACAATAATCAGCACAATTGTACACAATATCAGTTTGTGCAAAAGCTTGGGCAACTTTTCCGTATATCGCTGAGACTAAAAATGATCAATTCTAAGTAGTCTTCTTTCTGACAGATTCTGCAGTATTGAATCAATTATTGCAAAAGCAAATTAGTGAAGGTGAAGAGAAACAGACCTTGAGCAAGATGGAGACTGTGGTATGTTTCTGAAGGAAAGAGCTGGGAACGAGATTGTGCGGCGAAGGGAAAAGACGGCTCCAATCACGATGTCCCCTTTCATGGCAAGCTGGGGGTACTCGGGGGTCCCCAGTGTTTGGCAGAGGTGGTCTTGACCCTTTACGGCAAAGACACAGAGAACCATCACAGCACAGAGCAACATGGTGGATGCTCCGCAGTGATAGATTCAGTCAAACCATGTGAAAAGAGCACTTTATATACCAGACCAGGACTGCTCTCTGCCAATTGCAGTATGCACAGCAGGTACAGGAAACATCCCACGGGGGGGTTTCACTTTACTCTGCCTAAACTCAGTTACCTACGGAAGGTCATGTGATTTGTTGTGTGAAAAACTTTTAAGTAAGACTTCTGAGAGTTTTTACGAGTACATATTGTGGAAGTACTGAGTACTGGAGTATAAACTGTATAAAAGTATATAAAGTATAAATGGATATTAAAATTTAAAAAAGGCATGTAGTGACTGACTGTTATCTGCCAGGCTTTTCCAGGCTTCATCCTGCTTGTACTCTTCCTCATGTATACTGCAGCAAGGACACAAGGCTAAAATAGTCTGATGAAAGATAATCGAGCGTGTCAGGCGTTTGTCCTTCATGTCCAGCAATACTCAGTTTTTTATGCATGTTTTGTCATTTTTATACTTCATGAATCTGAGTCCTATAGTGTAGCCACGTGTCTGGTTTTCATTTAACAAAATAATTTATTCCTGCCATTCTCATGTCACTGTAATGGCATTGCTTTGTGTGCAGTGTAATATTTGATGTGATGTAAATTTACTATTAAATACCAAGAAACACACACAAGTTTTATTTTATAACATTATTTATTTTGAAGCTACATTTCACATTTCTCCTGCAGTTTACACGTGCGATTTAAGCTAAAGGCGAAAAAGGGGAATGTGTGCGCTATAATTTAGACATTTCTGATTCGCTGCTATGGTTTTATATACCCATGTAATCTGAAACCTCTGATGGAATCGAGCTTCACTCCCTTTGGTCTCCGCCATAGCTGAACGTGCAGAGTCAGCAGCCAGTGAATATTTGCTATATCGTTCATTTTTCTGCATGCATAATGTAATTTATACGACCTGTAAAGGAGAAATAGACACGAGAACACAATTCATTTTACTTGAAACTCGGTCACATGTCAGGGTTCAGGACTAAGATGAGCTGCATCCTGGCCAGGTCAGTGTGAGGAAGGGGCTTGCCTGTTTGATTATCAGCTGAGCCCTGAACACATGGTAAAGCACCAGAGCAGCGAGCAGGTTTGCTGTGACAAAACCTTTGCTGGAAGAGTAGGCGGGGCTCCAGAGACCCACAGGCTTTATGGAGCAGACTGGGTGACAAACTGGGTGACAAACCCCACTGGCTGTGGGTGTCCTTCTGCTGCCTGAGCAGATGGCCAGAGTCCATGGGCTGTGGATTTACAAAAAAGAGGTCAAACTAAATCACAGCAATGAAAGCAAGCACAACATTTTGGACAACATTTTGATCAATGGCAGGGAAATGGCAGAGTCTCAGCTAAAGTTTGTGTTTTACACCATAAACGTTTGGAATCACAGCATGGCTTATGATCTTTGACTGGCAGGCTGAAGACAACTCAGCAGCCAGTGTTTGTAGGGATGTCTGGGCTCAGATGTCCAGACTGCAGCTAGGCTATCCAGCATGTCTAATTACTAAGCTCTCTAATTAGCAGGTTCCCTGAGCTGAATGCACAGGATGGATGGGGCTTGGGGCCTGGGGGGGGCTGGGTGCTGGCTGCTGATTCTCCCGTTCGGTCTTGGTGAGCAGGGTTCCCTGTGGAAAACCGACGCCAGCTGGCATAGCAGCTCAGTGTTGGAGCAAAGCCTTCAGCCGGTGACAAAGACTCGGCCATTTGAGCCCAGTTATGGAAAGCGATGTGGTCCATTTCTTAGCAGGACGCACTCAGGTCATGAACTCGCCTGTAAAGTTAGAAGGTAAACATTCACAGGATTCAAAAAGACCCTAAACCATTAAACTGACTCACCCCAAGTTTTGCAAAGTGAACTCTTTGTTTGTGTAGTTCCGGTGTGCCACCTCCACCCAGCCGAGCAACAGACAAAGCTCTCCCATCAGTAAGTCTCCATCAGCCAGGAAGCTTGGCTCAAAACGGCCCTGCTGACTGCAGCTGTAGTCTGGGGTCTGAGTCATGGACACTGGCCAGGTTATGGCCAGCAGCAGAAGCAGAGCCATGTCAGAGATGGCTAAGAGGCCAACCCAAACCTGGGATAACTGGCTGGTGTAAGAGTGTGAGCCTCACCTGTTGCCCATGGGTTATGTGTCCACAGGCATGGTGGGGACGGCCCACACCACAGTCCCAGCAGGAGCTGAAAACAGCTTGTGTCAGAAAAACTGGGAGAGCAGAGCGTCTGCAGAAAACACACAGTGCAGTGATCTGGCAAAGTGCTGGCTAGCCTGTCTGATTTCCCATAAAATGCAAGCTCTGTTATTCTGATGAGTGTAAAGTCATTAATGTTTTCAATTAGTCAACTATGTGTCATTTTTATATTATTAATATGAATATGAACTTCAATCCAATTTATTTATTTAATGTTTATATCAAGGAGTATAGTTACCAAGCACTATTTCCAAAGGAGTCATCATTTTTTAACCAAACCAGCGTATTAAATTTGATAATCCCTACAAAATGTCAGTAAGATGTAAAAAATATGTCTAACAATTTTACAATCCAAACAGTTTGTCTACCTTGAACTAAGGATAATCTTCACATGGGTATTAGATCATACTTTTGACAGTGTAATAAAATAAACACTTCATTACTTACACTTGATTCAACTAACCATGTTGTTTTTTGTTTTTAACAGCTTGGGGCATACGGTATTTGTTTAATATCCTTGAATAATTCAATTGAACACTAGGTGCTTTTTAATTAAAGGGGTTATTGTTTGTATGGCCATGTTGTGACTTGGAGGTCCCTCTCCAGGTGACAGCCTGTCTGTGGTGACTTGCTGTCAGGGCCCAGACACGGCGCCTTGTGGCTCCCTCTTGGCTGTCCCGCTGTGGCCCGCTGTAACTCTCTGGGCTTGTTAGTCAATGCTCAGAGACCATGGCAGGTGTTACTGTTCTTAAACTCAATTATTAGCGTTTTGTATCTATTTCTGTGAGCTCTTCTGACTGTGTGGCAGGAGCTCAGCGTTTGTTGTGCATCCGTAATGCAAAAGGACAGTGTGTGTGTGTGTGTGTGTGTGTGTGTGAGTATCATATTTATATTACATTGTGTGGACAAAATGTCCCCAGGAGGTAATAAAAACCTGACATTTTTACCTTGTGGGGAAACTTCAATTTTATAAAAATCTGTAAATGCAATTAAAAAACTAAAAGAGACAAAAGTCTTGTATTTTGTGGGGTTACTTAGGGTTGAGGTTAGGGCTGGGTAAGGGTTAGAGTCATCATAGTTAGGCTTAGGGTTAGGCCCATAGAAATAAATGGAAGGGCACCTCAAGGTTAGAAATACAAACGTGTGTGTGTCTGTGTGTGCCTGCACAGGACATTTTTTGCACCCTGCTGGTGAAACGACAGGTTGGGCCCAGTAGACTTCTTACTTTTTGTTAGCTGTCTTGTTGTGGAGAATCCCTACAGTCATGATGGGAGGATTGGAGTAGCAGGTTACAATATTGGCCTCTAACCCCCTCTGCTGGCCTGGCTCCAAAACAGCAGCCCCCACTGCTGCAGACATCTACCAGGGTTTTGTGCCATATCAGAATGTTTGATACAAAAAAGCAAAGTAAGATTTTTATATGTGACTTGTGTTTATTACAAAGTTGATATTAGAAAAGGCTGTAGAACCTGTGGCTGATAGCTGTTGTCCTGTACTGTCCAGCCAGGCCGTGAAGCAGTGGTCTAAGATACATCTGATAGAGCCAGTTTCTCTGTAGAGCGCTGGTTGTTATATGCTTATATTGGGTTGCTGAACACTGTACACTTCGCAAATGCCCTGTACAACTGGATAGGGGCATAGCCAGAAATTAATTCATTTAATGGAGGTTTATAATTGACGTCTGACATCGTTACCAACACGGGACCAACTTAACTGCACAGAAAACTGCATGATGCATTCAGTGGCCTGAAAAATATTGAAAGCAGCCTCCCAAGCCTACCTTATAAAGCCAGGTCTAATTGTCTTTTTTCGCAAATTCAGACGCAGAACAGAATGGAACTGCAACAAACCGCAACTATCATATTCTGTCAGATGTATTTTCTAAAATACTGTATATGTGTTTTGTGAATATGTGTGTAAGTATGTATGTTGTATCTTGTTATACCCAACAGTTAAAAACATTTGCCAGCTGCCCCCCAGCTACACTCATGCAACTGGGCCTAAACATTTTCTTAAGCATTGAAACTTGGATGGATGAAAAGTTCTAGGTCACTTTTAGCTCAGTTTTAAATGAGAAAATGAGGAAGTGGTTCTGTGGTGCAGCAGTGTCCAGAGCCAACCCAGTGTCGCACATAGGTCCGGCATAGGACCTGGAAATAAACAGAGATACGGAGGTGTGACCCGTGAGCCTCCTCCCAGGGCCTGTATGGTGAGGTTCTCCTTAATCAAATGTGTCTCCTGATGCAACTGCTGCCAGACCTTAATCAACAACCGCTTTCCCCTCAAGGCTCGGAAATGAGTCATGATGCAACATTGCAGCTGGGCTCAGGTCTCTGTAGCCCAGCCCTCCTTATTTGCACAGGAAACAGTTACATGCCTCTGCACGTCTAATTGGCCCCACGTCACCTGTGCCGCTGGTCCCGAGCTCACAGGTAAATTGGGCGATCTGGGGCGGTGTTACAAACCTAACCCTCAGGCACCACTGTGGCTCTTTGGGTTTCTATCTTGTTGTTAATTAAAATATCACTCCAGGCAAGTTCTGATTAAAGCCCAGACAAGTCCCACAGGCCACCTGTCTCGGCTGACAAACAACACTGTCCTACGCTAATTGTTTTTGCAAGTCTGTAGCAGCCATAGTAATCAGGGCACCAGTCGGCTGAAAACTCCGGAAAAATTTTGTGGTTCACGTCTTGCCTGCTTCTTTTTTCCAGCTGCCTGCAGCCACCAAGGAAAACTGTAAAATCCTCTCAGATGTTGTCTGCCTGTAGACACTGATGCCTGTCCTCTTCGTGTGTTTATTTCATTATAGCACGTGTTTTTTCTTCTCCTAGTTTTGTAGTCCATACTACTTTTTCTCAAGACGCTTGTGGATTAAGACTGGTAATAAAATAGCTGTAGTTTATTGGTCCCCATTGGGAAATTGGGTAGTTTTTCTAACAACAGCCCATCTTGCTCTCCACACAGGTTAGAGCAGGGTTTTGGGGTCACAACATAAGGTCCGTCACCATCTATGCTGTTAGGCTCGAGGGCCCAGAAGTGACACGGTCATTCTGCCAGGCATGGGACTCAAAGTGGTGACTCCTAACTCACAGAGCCTCACACAACAGCTGTACGTTTACAATTCAAATTTTTCTGTTCAAATATGATTTAAACAGACTGAAATGACTGTGTTGTAATTGGATGAAAAAAAAGATCATTGGCAGTCACCTGGCATCTGGAGAAATGGAGGCTGACTGATCTTGCTCCAGCTTCCTGTACGCCGGTGCCCTGGGACCTGCAGTCCTACCGTAAATCACACTTCATCAAATAATACACTGCCTGGCTGAGCCTGGCGACAAAGCCTTTCTGCTGCGTGACAGTCAGTTACGTACCCCCATCATAAGACACACACACATATACACACATAAACACAATGCTCACAGACCCGTTGCTGTCAAGATGTCATGTTTACTTCACAGATTTCTGCACCACTACACGTGCATGCATGACATTTCATAGGCAGATTTATTATTGACCGGGTGAATGTTTATTTTACTTTTGGACGTCCTGAAAGATTCTGGATTTGCTTCAGAGGCATTAAGGGACTGTTTGGTGCATCGGTGTAATAATAATAATAATAATAATAGCTTTATTTACATAGCACCTTTCATACATCTGAATGCAGCTCAAAGTGCTTTACAGTGTAGATTTAGGTAGGCATGGTTGGGACATGCCCTGACCGACTTTCAGGAAAGCTGAATATTTTTCATCTGACTTTAACTCATAGAGTTGAAGTAATCATTTGCAATTGTCCTGATTTCCTGCCCACTTTGAAGCCGAACTCACAGCCCTGGTTTGGTTGAGGAGCCGGGGATGAAATCACACACTGTTAGGACACAGAGAATGAGGCATGGGTGTGTGAAGCTGGCCACCCCCAAAACCGTAGGGAAGGAAAATGATCCAGATGACAGAAACTCGGCACTTCCTGTTGGAATGCAGCCACAGAAATCAGCTCCACAATACGAGAGTCGGGGGACTTAAAAGTGGGCACTTAGTGAAGTGAGCGTCTCCGTGTTGCCCCAGCAGAGAGAGCTGGGGAGACAGGCTGAGGTCTCAGCGAGGCCTGGGGCGGCACAACAAGCAGCCGCCGCTCCACCCGTCTCCCAGTCGCCTGTAGCACTGTCCTAATGACCTGCTCCCGTACACAGCGGCCCTTAATGACTCATTAATCCCAGGCTTAAACTGTCCTACTGAGAGCTCCTACTGCCTCTGCAGCATGCGAGCGTCTGCTTAATGGACGGACAGTCTCTACTCTGCTGGCAGCAATGTGGGGAGTCCAGTGGTGGGGGTGCATTTTTTTTAGCACTCCAAAGCAATACAGATTCGGGCACCAGTTACGGGGGGGGTCAAATAGTGGGCAAGAATTCCTGCTTGGGGTGCACCCCCCCCAGCTACACTGCTGTGAGAGCCAGACCTACCATATAAAAAAGCCTTTATTCTGTCATAGTGCCTGTCAGCTGTGTTCTCCAGTTTCGCAGAGCAGAGAACCACACTGCAGAGGGAGCAGATTGTGTCATTTCCAGTCACTGTTCTCCCCGGGGCCCAAGGTTGCTGTCTGCAGGGAGGTGATGAGAGGCTGGCCATCGTGTATAAAGATGTCTGTCAGTGGGCAGCAACATGTCTGTAGGGTGCTCCGAGCTCCAGCGTTGGTGGGCATGCAGGTTGCGGTGCTTTGGCCATGAGGGCATTAGCTCCACTGTGGGCGGTCTACTCCGTGGTCCTCTGGGCCTCCTCTCAGCAGCAGAGGTGCCAGCCCTTCGCTGGACACACAGACCTGCCAACCCTGGAGGGAGACGGGGACGTTATCTTGGGGGGACTCTTCTCTCTCCACGACTCGGTGCTGGAGCCGGACCTAACGTTCAGGTCTAGACCCGCCCCCATGCTCTGCTCTGGGTAAGTAGGGGACAGACAGGCTCCTGCACCACATTGACAGTGTGAACGTTGCGATGGAGGTGGAGGTGAGATAGACTTCTTAGCAGCTTCTGGGCTCTTCTCTGTGTGGCTCCACATGGCTGTTCCACAGTTGACACCGGTGCTCCGACCGCCCCTGTCTCAGGTTCAACTTCCGAACTTTCCGATGGATGCAGACCATGATTTTTGCCATTGAAGAGATCAATAGACAGGGTCAGCTGCTCCCCAGCCTGACCCTGGGCTACAAGATCTACGACTCGTGCAGCACCACCACGCATGCGCTGCAAGCTGCGATGGCGCTGGTGAACGGACGTGGCCAGGGCGAGGCAATGGCCGGCTGCGGTCCAGCTGTCCCTGTCGTCATCGGCGATGGAGGGTCCACTCTGTCCCTTGTGGTGGCACGGTTCCTGGGTGTCCTTCGTTTGCCTCAAGTGAGCAGTCTTTGTTGCGTGTGTGTGTGTATGTGTGTGTGTGTGTGTGATGCCGAGGTCCCTCTCCTTCCTCCTCTCCAGGTGAGCTACTTCTCCAGCTGTGCCTGCTTGAGTAATAAGAAAGAGTTCCCTGCCTTCCTGAGGACCATGCCCAGCGACCTCTTTCAGGTCGATGCCCTGGCTCTGCTGGTCCACCACTCGAGCTGGACCTGGGTCGGCACCGTGGCTGGGGACGATGACTATGGCAGACAGGGCATCCAGATCTTCAACCAGCGAATGGGAAGCCAAGGTGCATGTGTGGCCTTCCTGGAGGTCATCCCTAAGAACCATGCCGCAGACCGCATGTTCAGCATCGTGCAGCGCATCCGGCTGTCAGGTGTGCGTGTGGTGCTGCTGTTTGCCCTGGAACAGGATGCGAGGGCGCTGTTTCAGGAGGTGCTGAGCCAGAACCTAACCGGCATTCAGTGGCTGGCCAGTGAGGCGTGGGTCACGGCGTCACTGCTGGCAGCTCCGCGCTTCCAGCCCATCCTGCAGGGCTCCATGGGGTTTGCCGTCCGCCGAGCCGAGCTGCCCACTCTGAAGTCCTTCCTTCTGCGCCTGAGCCCTGCCGCAGCTCCTGCCGACCCCTTCGTCCTTGAGTTCTGGGAAAAGACCTTCGGGTGCACCTTCCAGGGTGATGCGGAGCGGGTGCCCTGCACCAGCTCCGAGCAGCTGGCCAACATCACCAACATCTATACCGATGTGACGCAGCTGAGGATTTCCTATAATGTGTACAAGGCCGTGTATGCCATCGCCCATTCTGTGCGTGCCATGCTGCAGTGCAAAGAGGGCGGAGGACCGATCAGCAACGAGTCCTGCCCTCTCGTCTCTAAGATCCAGCCATGGCAGGTAAACACATGCAGCTTTATAAAAAAGTTATGCCATCTCTTGTTCTTTTTAATAGGTTTTTAAAGGTTTATCATTTTATATATTCTGTAAACGTTTTGCTTAAAAAGCGGTCCCTATCTATAAAACACAACTTTCCCCACCTCAGCTGCTGCAGTATATGAAGCAGATTGAATTCACCAATGAGAATGGAGAGAAGACAAAGCTTGATGAGAACGGAGATGCTGTTGCTACGTACGACCTAATAAACTGGCAGCTTACGGATGACGGCGCCATCCGCTTTGTCACCGTGGGCAGGTTCGACGGCGCGCTGAACCCCGGTGACAAACTAAAGATTGACGAGGGGGCCATCGTCTGGAACGGGAACCAAAAACAGGTAAGTGTTTAATCACCCAGGGGGAGAAAGCCTGCTTACGACCTGCCATTGGTGTCAGTGTAAGGTGCTGACGGCCGCAGTGCCCCTGGCCCCTCCTACGCAGGTGCCCCGGTCTGTGTGCAGCGACAGTTGCCCCCCCGGGACACGGAAAGCCATCAAGCCTCGGCTCCCTGTCTGCTGCTTTGACTGCATTGTCTGTGCAGCTGGGGAGGTTAGCAATCAGACAGGTGAGAGCCAGCAGCCTTAATCAGGCTGCTTATTCAAGCAGCGCAACGGCTGGTGGATACTCTAGGAGGTGCACGCAGGCACATGACCCATGTGAGTCTCTACCCACTTCCAGATGCCATAGAATGTGAGAAATGCCAGCCAGAGTTATGGTCCAATGAGAGGCGGGACACGTGTGTCCCCAAGCAGCTGGACTACCTTTCCTTCCAGGACGCCATGGGCAGCACGCTTGTGACCACGGCGCTCCTGGGAGCCTGCTGCACCCTGACTGTGGCCTGGGTCTTCGCCTGCTACAGGACCACACCCGTCGTCCGCGCCAACAACTCGGAGCTGAGCTTCCTCATCCTCTGCTCGCTGGCGCTCTGCTTCCTGTGCGCGCTGGCCTTCCTGGGCCGGCCCACACCGTGGTCCTGCCGCTTGCGTCACACGGCCTTCGGCATCGCCTTCTCCCTCTGCATCTCCTGCATCCTGGGCAAGACCGTGGTGGTGCTGATGGCATTCCGGGCCACGCTGCCGGGCAGCCGAGCCATGCGCTGGTTTGGCCCCACCCAGCAGAGAGCCAGCATTCTCATGTGCACCCTGGTGCAGGTGCTTATCTGCAGCCTGTGGCTGGGGCTTGCCCCGCCATCACCACAGAAGCTACTGCTGCATGAGAGTGCTCACATCCTGCTGCTCTGCGACGTGGGCTCCGCGTTGGCCTTCTCCCTGGTGCTGGGCTACGTCGGCCTGCTGGCCGCCGTCTGCTTCCTGCTGGCCTTCCTGGTAAGGAAGCTACCCGACAACTTCAATGAGGCCAAGTTCATCACCTTCAGCATGCTCATCTTCTGTGCCGTCTGGGTCGCCTTCGTGCCTGCCTATCTCAGCTCGCCGGGGAAGTACTCCACAGCCACAGAGATCTTCGCCATCCTGGCGTCCAGCTATGGACTTCTGATCTGTCTCTTCTTCCCTAAATGCTACATCATCTTGTTAAAACCAGAGAAGAACAACAGAAAGAATGTCATGGCAAAATCAACATCAGAGAAGCAATATTAGGCACATTTAATTTTCTGCTTATTAAAAAATAGTCATTTTGTTCCCAGACAGAACGCGTTCCTCAGATCCTATTTTTGTGCTGTTTTCGCTGAGTGGTGTGTACGTGAGATAAACAGGGAATTTGAGCTGTAAAACCATCGCACAGTAATGGCGGTAATCTAAATGTTGGGAAATGCAGGAAGTGGGAGACGCATCGATCACACCAGGGTGCCTGTCTCAGCAGCAAGGGGCACATGGCAGGGCTGCGTCACGGAAGACATGCCTGTACATCACAGGGCACATGTGGGTCATTAAGAAGCACCAATTAGCTTAGTGCTAAGGTGGAACCCGGAGTACCTGGAGGAAGCCTGCATGACATGGGGAGAACATGCGAACTCCACATATAAACTGATATCATTAGTGCCATGACAGTCATATGTCATGTGTAACACTGCACTGACGTTACAGTCGCATGTGCCTGTCAGTAGGAGACCAGAGAGGAAGGGCTTCCCCCCTTGAGTCTGGCTCCTCCCAATGTCTCTTTCTCCTGAGGGAGTTTTTCCTTGCCGCTGTCACCTTTGGCTTGCTCTCTGGGGACCCTGGACCCAGGACTGTGTAAAGCCATTTGTGACAGTGCTTCTTGTTAAAGGCGCTATATAAATAAAATTGACTTGAATTGAATTAATGAAAAGGAACGCAATCAATGAGAAGCCGCTGATAGCATTTATGAACAGCATGCCAGATTCCATTGGCTTGTATTTGCTTTATTCTCTATCAGTTATAAACAGAGTGAATTTACTTACAATTGCCTGCCGTTTTTTTCACTTCCTTTCTCCGTGAGTGACATGGTGACACCTTCTAGCTTGGTTACCCGACAGACTCCCACCCATCCCCACCTCAATAACCAGTCAATTTTAGTTAGTAGTGTCTGGCGTGTCACTCCTGCTCTCAGAACCTTTATTCCATCGTTAGCCATGCTAGCCCATTCTTTTTAGCTGCGGTAAGCACCTGCAATTGTTAACTGCCACCTTGCCTGGATATTCTGCCCATTTATCCCATTTAAGCAAACTTCTCGCAATATGTATGTATAGCGTGTGATCTGTAGTAATGTAAATTATATGGCATTGGTTACTGAAATGTTTGTTTGCTCGGACCCTCAGCGTGGTGTGACAGGTGAGCTTATTGGGGCTGTCTGCTAGTTTCTCCCTCAGTCCTGTCTGCACTCAGGTGGGGGCTTCTCTCACAGCTGGGGGGGGTTTAATAAAATCAGACCCGACTTCCACAGGACATCAGCCATCAGTGGCTCATTAAATGTAGCGCCTCCTAAGGGTCACTACCTGAAAGCTGGATATTTCATAGCCCGTACCCTGACTCCCACTGTAATAAACACCCTGACTGTTTCCATTTTTTCCCATTAACTCTGTCGACGCCCACGTGACCCCGATGGCCGACGCCACTCTCTTACTGTACATCTGATTTGATTTTGTGATCAGAATGTCGGTTTGGAGGAAGACACTGCAGGAATGGTGCTTTCATAAGCGAGACAGGCTGGGCCATGAGGCTGATTCGCTGAACTATAGTGTATATATAAACACACTATGAACTATAAACACTTAATAACTCATAATGGCCAAGCCTTAGGGCTGCATTCAGGACAGACTGTGTGCTTATGAACAGGCAGCCAAATGTGGCCCGTCGGCCTGAAAATGGGCTGAAAATGGCCCATAAACAGCAACAACTTTGTGCCTGCTAGTCTGTCCCTGAAGGCTGCTGGACATTTTGGAGCTATTGTCAGAGAATCTGAGTGATACACCTTGCGTGTTTTGGCTGAACAAAATAGAGAAGAATTTACAGCAAATTATATTGCATTCTAGTATATTCTCCTACTGTCTGAAACAATAGAAGGTCCCATGTGTCAAAATAAAATAAATTAATCCATCCTGGTCACAAAATAAGGCTCTTGGTGGGATTTTTGCTAAATAAAAATATTTGTTTAGACTGTAATTAAAATGGTCTTATCATCCTGTTACCAGGCCTGTTACTAGGATCAAAGGTGGGGTGGCATGCATGCTCTGCTTTCCTCCAGCATTTAACCCCGTATATCCCTCTTAAGTCCCAATTAAGCTGTCCGTCTAAGATGAGCGTGTAGACACGTGTTTGTTAGCCTGAGTGTGTGTGTGTATGTGTGTCTGTCCTTCCTCACTCTGATTTCCCTGAAGATGGTCCTCATTAGTTGGATCCTATAAAGTCTCGGTGCTGCATTGGTGCTGTTCACTGCGGGTCACCGCGCTGAAAATGCATGTCCTCCTTCATGCCTCGCTGGCACTATGGGTGATCCTCCTCACCCCTGGCGCTGCCTTTGACACCTGCCAGCGCTGGGAAGACCTGGACACCGCAGTGGTCCACGGAAGCGGTGATATCATCCTGGGAGGCATGTTCCCCATTCACTCCAAAGGCGTGGAGGTGGAGCACAGCTACAGGAACCCGCCAGGCCGAAGCCGATGTAGAGGGTAACTGGGAGGGGAGCTGGGGGGTCACTGGGAGCTCTGGGTGGCACAGCTGACACTCAGGCTGATTGTGCTGACAATGCCTTTATTTAGGTTTAACCTCAGGGTGTTCCGCTGGTCCCAAGCCATGGTCTTCTTCATCGACAAGATCAACAAAGACCCATCCCTCCTGCCCAACATCACCCTGGGTTACAGGCTGTATGACACCTGCGGAATCGTGGGGCTGTCGCTGACAACAGCCATGTCCATCATCTCTCAGTCCCTGAAGCAGACAAGGGGACGGTGCGGCCCTCAGAGCGTCTCCCTCATCATCGGTGACTCCGGCTCCACCCTGTCTATGGCCATCTCAAGAGTGCTCAACCTCTTCCGCGTCCCGCTGGTGAGCAGAGCGGGGCAGACGTCACTGTGAGATACAACACTTCCTGCAGGATCTTTTCATGCTTACTGATTCCATGTTGACTTGTGCTCCAGTGTCACATTCCATTCTCTGTCCTCAGGTCAGCTACTTCGCCTCGTGTGCCTGTCTGAGTGACAAGTGTAAATTCCCGTACTTTTTCCGCACCATTCCGAGCGACGTGAACCAGGCTGACGCTCTGGCACGCCTGGTCAAGCACTTCGGCTGGACGTGGGTGGGCACCGTCGGGGCAGACGACGACTATGGCCGCACGGGAGTCGACATGTTCACAGTGGCCGTGACCCGTCTGGGTGTGTGCGTGGCCTATAGGCTGGTCATCCCCAAGCTGCCCACGGCAGACAGGCTGTGGGAGATGGTCAGGACCATCCGGCAGTCCACCGCCCAAGTGATCGTCGCGTTCGCCATCGAAGAGGACATCCACCCTCTCATCCAGGAGATCGTCCGTCAGAATGTCACAGGTAAACAGTGGGTGGCCAGTGAAGCCTGGGTCACATCCACCCTCATCTCCACCGAGGAAAACTTTGCCTCCCTGAGTGGGACCATTGGCTTTGGCATCCGCCGGGCAGAGATTCCGGAGTTCAAGCATTTCCTAGAGATCTTAGACCCTCTGGCCACACCCTACAACCCCTTTGCCAGGGAATTCTGGGAAACACAATTCCAGTGCTCACTGAACATGACGACACCGTACGCCTCTACCGCCGAGATGTCCAGGTACAAGCAGATCTGCACAGGGTCGGAGAGCATCAGGGAGATGGACAGCATCTACAACGACGTGTCCCAGCTCAGGGTGACCTACAATGTGCATAAAGCCGTGTATTCAGTGGCCCACGCGCTGCACAGCATGCTGGGATGTGGAGAGAAGCAGGGCTGTGCGGACCCCCGGGACCTGCAACCCTGGCAGGTAAGTGCGCCTCCTATCCCCCCGGACCCTTCCTTGGGTAAAGCTCATAACTAGCCAAGCACATGGAACAACAATTATTTTAATTAAGCGACATGAAGCCAACCATCCATCTTCCAACTGCTTATGCTCATCAGGGACATGGGGGGCGGGGGCTGGAACCTATCCCAGCGGCACAGGGGTACATGCTGGATGGAATGCCAGTGTAATTGATATTAATATGACATTTTTGATGTAGTTATCCTTGAAGTCGAAAAACACTGTAAGCTGTAAACTCATTCATTGAAAACCATGTGGAACCAATGAAACTTCTTGCATTTTCAACACTGTTAGTCATGTGACCATGGCGACCAACGGGATTAAAATGCGTAGGTGGTGCCATACCTGAAAGAGGTGAACTACACCAACTTTTTTGGCGACGTGGTCTACTTCGACGAGCACGGCGACCCTGTGGGCTCCTATGACATCATCAACTGGCAGAGGGAGGGGGCGGGTTCCGTGAGCTATGTGACTGTGGGCCGCTTTGACGCCAACCTGCCGTTCAGCCAGCAGCTGGCCGTCAGCCAGGGGGACATCGTGTGGCACGGCGGCCGCAGAGAGGTGAGGTACTGTGGGTACAGTGTCAATGACACCACATTAGGGTGCATCATTAGGAGGATACAGCTGATATGTGATGGACCAGACCGTGTCCTCATCGGCGGGGATTTGCTGCAGGAGATCATGTTTGATGTCGTGAGCTGCCTTTATATTCTACTCACCAGATGTGTAAGGTGATTTTTAAGAGTAAGAGAGGGAAACGGGATAGTCGCTCTGGTCAGTTTGGGGACCGCCGAGTGCCGCCTTTCTGAAACGTGCTGTGTGTTTCTCAGGTGCCGCGGTCGTCATGCTCTGACAGCTGCCCTGCCGGCTTTAGGAAAGCTACGCGTGCAGGACAGCCACTCTGCTGTTACGACTGCATCCCCTGCGCCGAGGGCACCTTCAGCAACCTGACAGGTAAATCCGGACCGCACGCTTGTTCCTCTGCATGGCGCTGTACTGCACAACAGCCACACTCTCTCCTCTAAGACCAGACGGACTGCACCTCCTGCCCTGAGGACTTCTGGTCCAATGCAAAGCGAGACGGCTGCGTTGTCAAGGAGATCGAGTTCCTGTCTTACACAGAGACCTTCGGCCTGGCCCTGGCAGTGGTGGCGATCCTGGGCACACTCTGCACGGCGGCAGTCACGGCTGTCTACACGTCGCACAGAGACACGCCGCTGGTGCGTGCCAACAACTCGGAGCTGAGCTTCCTGCTGCTGTTGGCCTTGGGTCTCTGCTTCCTGTGCGCGCTTGCCTTCCTGGGCCGGCCCTCACCCTGGTCCTGCCGGCTGCGTCGTACCGCGTTTGGGCTCAGCTTCGCGCTTTGTTTATCTTGCCTGCTCAGCAAAACGCTGGTGGTGCTGATGGCCTTCCGGGCCACACTTCCAGGCAGCAACACAGCACGCTGGTTTGGCCCCGCACAGCAGCGGCTAGGTGTGTTCACCTGCACTGTACTGCAGGGGCTGCTGTGTGGGGCGTGGCTCTCTGAGGCACCGCCGTACCCAGTAAAGAACACCTGGCTGTACCGGGACAGGATCATCCTGGAGTGTCACCTCGGCTCCCTGGCCTTCTTCTGCTGTGTGCTGGGATACATCGGCAGCCTGGCTGGCTTCTGCCTTATCCTGGCTTTCCTGGCCAGGAAGCTGCCTGACAACTTCAATGAAGCCAAATTCATCACATTCAGCATGATCATATTCTGTGCCGTCTGGATCACCTTTATCCCAGCTTATGTCAGCTCGCCAGGGAAGTTCACTGTGGCTGTCGAGATATTTGCCATTTTAGCTTCCAGTTTTGGTTTGCTGTTCTGTATTTTTGCTCCGAAATGTTACATTATCATCTTTATGCCCCAAAAAAATACCAAGAAACATCTCTTATCCCAGCGAATGGCAAAATAATTTACCTGTTTGGAACTCAAATTCTTAAAGAAAATAAAAATTTGTTTGACTTTAATACGGTCATAGAATTAATAAACAAATAGAGGCATGAGTGGTTTTGGTTGCTAGCATGTGCTAATAGTAATACATGGGATTAGACACACATGGGATTATCATCTTTATATTACAGCGTTACTTTATCATATTCATGGATGTGTGCTGCCTGCTGTTGTTGTAGGTTGCTAAATCACCACCAGGGGGCACTAAAGCATTAGAATGTACTCATGCACATCTGTTACCGTTATGACAAAAAAAAAAAAAAAACATAACTGGAAATATCTATGCTTCTGTAGCAACCGCTTATTACATAATATGTCTTATCTTGTTCGGCCCCGATGGTCCTTTGTGTGGAATAAAGGTGATGCCTAACTGACAATTAAAGGGTTAACGACATGCCATGAAATTGTTCAGAAGTGGAGGTGAGAGATTTTCTGACAGATTTTAAATTTGCTTCTCATTACAGCCTCGCAGTGATTCTCCAGCCCTAACTGAGTATCATTCTTTAATATGGCTGTTTCTTGTTTGATCTCTGACTTACCTTGATCTTCAAATTACACTCACTGCTAACAAGAGCAATTTTCTAATTTCTAATTCCTTTTTTTTTTCAGTTATGAATAAACGTGAGGGTTGATTTTCACATTGAAAAGGTGGGCCTTTTCTGTACATAGTGTGAAATCAGAGCTCAGCTCCCATACTTTATTGTACCTTGCAGTAATGACTGTCTCCTGACATTCCATGATTAGTTCAATATACAGATGGAAAGACCATGCGGTACTTTTATTTCAGGACCTCTCCTCTCTCTCCACCTGAAACCACCCCTCCTTGTCCTCATCCTTTTTTCTCCTCTGGCCCTGCTTCCTGTGCAGAGTCCAGATCATATGTAAGAAGAGCTCAGCTCCACCTTCTCTCCTTGGGGAGGCACTGTTCCCATTTCAGTGACACGCTGAGCTCCTCCCACAAATGCATCTCAGATTCCAGCACCTCCCCAGTTCCACACCAGGGGCAGTTTGGCCTCACAATAGGGCAATTCAGAGGCACTCAGAGGACGGCCTGTTCCACCTCGGCATGCTGGGAGAGTCCGCCCAGGTCCCTGACACTGCGGCCCAGTGCTCTCCCTGTTTGGGCCGCACTGCGGGGTAACTGGACCTGACAATGCCCATTGAGATACATGCATCTGAGCTGCATTTTGACTGCGGTTGGCAAGGTTTGTGTGGGGATAGGGGGTGGGAGGGTTTGGAAAATTCATGCCAAGTGATTCCCACACCAGCTAAACAGTGGATTTATGGTGTTCTGAGTCCAACTGAGATCGGTCAGGGTTACAGATGCGACACTGACACCTCAAGTGATTGATTCTCCTTTATTTCTGCTTTACTCATGTGACAAGCCAAAAATCACACATGATGCCATATGAAAAGCAGTCCATGTCCATTTAAACAGCATTATTGACATTTAGCTGACATTTTTATCAGCACGACCACCTTTTAATAGTTCCACATGTTTAAATATGTTTTAATTCAGAATAGGTAATGAACAGTGACCTTCGGGCAGCTTCTGGGAGATCTATGAGACCAAGAGAAGGTGTCTGAGTGAACACAGCAAAAGAAAATGTCGCTCAAGCAGCATGTCGTTTACAGTTCATTGCGGTCATTTTGCCATCATGTTCTTTTTTGTGTTTTTCTCTGGTTTCAGTAAAATTATGTAACACTTCGGGGCAAAGATGCATAAGAGGAGTCCATAGCTGGAGGCCAGGATGGCAAATATCTCTACGGCAACCGTGTACTTCCCCGGCGAGCTGACGTAGGCGGGCACGAAGGTGATCCAAACCGCGCAGAAGATGAGCATGCTGAAGGTGATGAACTTGGCCTCGTTGAAGTTGTCGGGCAGCTTCCTGGCCAGGAAGGCCAGCAGGAAGCAGACGGCCGCCAGCAGGCCAACGTAGCCCAGGACGCAGCCGAAGCCCGTCAGCGAACCCACGGCGCACTCCAAGACCACCTTGGCACTTTGGCTTGTGTTTTCAGACGGTAAGGGTGGAGCTTTGACCAGCCACACGACACAGATCAATACCTGAATCAGCGTGCAGAGTGAGAGTCCCGCTCTCTGTTGGACGGGTCCAAAGTAGCGCATGACGTCGGCGCCCGGCAACGTGGCCCGGAAGGCCACCAGCACCACCAGCGTCTTACTGAGGACACAAGAGATGCAGAGGACGAAGCTGACTCCGAACAGGGTGTGGCGCAGCCGGCAAGACCAGGGTGAGGGCCGGCCCAGGAAGGCCAGCGCACACAGGAAACAGAGACCCAGGGCCAATAGTAGCAGGAAGCTCAGCTCCGAGTTATTGGCGCGGACCAGCGGAGTGTCTCTGTGGTGGAAGAAGATGACCGCGACGGCAGCTGAGAGAGCAGCTCCGGTCACTGAGAGCACAGTGAGAACAGTGCCTAAGGTCTCCTCAAACGACAGGAACTCCACCTCTTTCATCACACACTCGGTCCGCAGGCTGTTGGACCACAACCTTTCTGGGCACTTTGTACACTCTGTGGAACCTTCAATGGAAGGATAACGAGAAAGTGTTTATCCAAATATATTTTATTAAATGATTAATAATAACATTCATTTTGACTGGCTAAATCAGGGCTAAAAGCTGATCTATCTCTCAGGGTGAAGTACTTAAGGATCAGGCACACCTGTCTGGTTGCTGACCTCCCCGTCTGCGCAGGGCAGGCAGTCGAAGCAGCAGATGGGCTTCAATCTCTGTAGGGCTCTCCAGGTACCTGGGGGGCAGGGCGAGCTGCACTGAGACACGGGGACCTGCGGAGAGACCGGGCCACACACCTCACAGTCCAATCCCATATGACAACCGAGGCGCTGAGCCCGACGAGCAGCCAATCAGCATGGAGAAAACTGCGAGCACCTGCCGTCACACACTTTGGGTGACCTTCTGGAGCTCCTCTGTTTGCAATTGCTGGACGGCTTCCCTTGTAATGATCACCTCTGGCACAGTGCCGAGTCTGAATTCATTCCAGCACTTTCCCACAGATGTCCACAGACCTGCTTTTTGTGGACGTCGCACTGAAAGACTGTGATGAACTCGGCAGCACGGTCTAATCGCTGGTGAAATCTGTCATATTTTTAGCCGTGCGCTCACACAATGCAGGCTTTATGAGTGACCCGCTGTCTGCGGGATGAAGGCGTCAGTCAACAGCGTAGTTGCACGAGGTTCAAAGGGGGTGGAGAATCTGAGGAATCTGAGGATTAATGCCAGAGATTCGTGGCATGTGAACGGAGGGCTGCCCACTGTGAACTTTCAAATTAAAACACAGGAAAAGCAGAAGGTTGCAGAGCACTTACCTCCTTCTGGGCTCCAGTCCACACGACGCTCTTGACATCGAAGTCAAACGCACTCCGGGACCCGTCCACAGTGTCAAACTGGCCCACTTTGACAAACTTCACTCGGCGCCCTGGTCCCCTGTGCCAGTTGATGATGTCATACGATGGCATCGGATCACCGTTCTCGTCAAAGTGTATCTCCTCCCCAGCAGGGGTGGTGAAGTTTACAGCTCTGAGGTAATGAAGAAGCTTCCAGAACAGAAGGTCAGGGCACGGATCAGACAGAGCAGCAAACACAGGATTCACCATGTCAACCACACGCCACGTACGTCACTCTAATACAGAAACTCATTCTACGTCATTCTACACATCATGTTTGTTGTAATTAGTACAGAAAGAGAAGGACGCTTGTGAAAGACACTTTTCTTAAATGAGATGGTGACACACAGGTGGTCTGCCTGTTTCATTCACCTTTAAATAGCAGAAGATGGTACAAAAAAAAATTTCGGCCATGTGAATATGGACCTTTACCTGCCATGGCTGCAGTTTGGTGACATCAGGGCACAGTCTGTCTTTAAAAGGCCCTTGACCTGGGTGACAGGTGACCATGCTGTGCAGGGCATGAGCAATGGCGTACACAGCCTTGTATACGTTGTAGGAAACCCTCAGCTGCGAGACGTCTGTGTAGATGCTTTCCACTTGGTCCAGCCTCTCCGTCCCCGAGCAGCGGGGCCTGATTGACGTCCAAGGTGGCTGCTGGTCCTCCAGAGAACAATCAAACACAGTCTCCCAGAACTCCCTGACGAAGGGGTCAGCACCAGATGAGTTGGGATGAAGGCGGGTCAGGAAAGACCAGAGCCCCTGGATGTTTCCTTTCCGCAGGGCGAAGCCGATGGTCCCACCCAGCGAGTCCATGAACTGGGAGTCAGAGAGGAGGGTGGAGGTGACCCAGGCTTCCGAGGCGATCCACTGCTTCTCCGTGACGTTCTGCTTCAGCACCTCCCTCAGCAGGGCATGAATGTCTGGGGTGATGGCAAAAGTGACCACCACCCTTGCTGAGGACTGCTTTATGACCTCCACGATGTGAGCCATCCTCCACGCTGAGTAGGTCTTGGGGATGACCTCGAAGAAGGCCAGACAAACCTCCGAGCCTCTGAGCTCCTTCAGCAGCTGCGCTACACCCGACATCCCATAGTCATCGTCGCCAGCCACCACGCCCACCCAGGTCCAGCCTAGTTGGCGTAGCAGGTGAGCCATGGCCTGTACCTGAAAGGCGTCGCTGGGCACCGTGCGGAAGAAAGTGGGGAACCTTCTGCGATCGCTCAGGCACGCGCAGGAGGCAAAGTAGCTCACCTGGGCAACACGAAGATCTCGTTATGAGGTAAACCAGGCAGCAGAGAAAGCACACCTACAAACGTACTAACCTTACAAGCAGCCTTATTATCTAATGCTTGACAATAATGCTGTCATCATAAAATATTAACGATGCAATCATTATTATAATCGACAGCGGTACAGAGTAGCTGATAAAGACATTCAGATGAAATATCTTACAAACCTCCAGACTGAAATTAGAAGAGGAGGAAACCATATTCCAGCTCACACCTGAGTTTGGATGAGATGCTGGCAGCGATCAGCGGCTCACTTACCAACGGGATGCTGATAACACTCAGCGTTTGAGCGATAGCGATGGAGGGTGAGGAGCGGGAATCCCCGACAATGACGGGAACCGCCATGGAGCCGCTGCAGTCCGGGGCGTCCGGCCCAGTCACCAGCCCTAGAGCAGCAGCCAGAGTACTGCCTTCTGACAGACAGCTGTCGGTCACCACGTACCCCAGCGTGAGGTTGGGCAGCAGAGCAGGGCTGCGGTTGATCTCCTCTACAGCAAAGACCATTGTCTGCAGCCAACGGTACGAGCGCAGGTCAAACCTGCGGAAGAAGTGAGGGAGCGATGGAGAGGAAGAAGACAGCAATAACCAGCATGTAACATAAGGGCAGATATTCACGCTTAAAGTCAGGCAATGTTTCTCCTTAAATTGAGATATTTAGCTGTTTCCCTGCTAAGATATTTACTGAGGTCTCTTCAGAGACAGAGGGACGTCTGTCTGCATTCAGCTGCATTTCCACAAGCAGCGGATGCTCTGCGCCACTCACTCAGAGCACTTGGCAGCCTCTGCTCTTTGAGTGAAGAGCTGGTCGGGCTCTGGAGCCTGCAGGTGTATGGGGAACAGCCCCCCGATGAGCACGTCACCCGGCTTGTGCAGGACCCCCGAGGGCAGGCCGCCCACTGCCCAACAGACCCCCTCCTCCAGCACTCGGGCAGAGAGTGGGCAGAAACACAGCAGGCTTAGCAAACCAGCCAGTCCCATCTCAGTCAGGATGAAGTGGGGTCCCTCTACTTCCACCAACACGCGGGGCGGACGTACTTAAGTATAGAGCTGGCAGCCTGGAGCGTTAAAAACAACCCGTGCATCGATTAGCTTGAGCAGGCATCAGCGTGCAAGAAAATTGAGCTGTCCCTGGTGAAGCAGGCTAATCAACGCTTTGCACACACAGAGGAATTCCGTTATTATTGTTATTTCAGTCAGTTTTCATCACCAGAGGACACAAAGTTCCTCTGGCCTTGACAACAGCGTTTGTTTACACTTTACTCCAGATCGATGTGTTTTTCATGATGCCCTTCATCCTGACAGATGATGATTTTTCGTGATGCTGCTTCAGTTCACCTCCCAGCAACAGAGAAGACCACAGCTGGCATTCTGGAGAACAGGATGGTCTTCCTCAGTTGTTAATGGAATAAAATACTAATTAGCATTGTGGAACCATGTAGACCAGTGACAAATGTAGGAATCAGGAAGTGAAATAGAAATGGCACCAGATTAGCTCGACTCAGTAGTAGCTTGGAGGTAAAGGCTTTATCTAAGGTGAGGGTTTTGGTGTGCTCCTCTTACTCTGACATGGTCTCCATCTATACCTTCTTTACAGACCTTCAGCTTCTTTTCCATTTTAGCTGAAACAGTCCAGGATAAGTATTTTGCTCCGTAGCAAAACAGCACTTTAAAACAGACTTTTCTGGTCAAAAGTGCAATTCCTCTGCTACAGCACTGCCTGTGTTTCTGCATGCGTGTCTGTACATGTATGTTTGTGCATAATGGGCCGCTTACTTTGCCCATGGCAAAAGTGGAAAGGAGTAATTACAAGTTAATGTGTTTTTCTGAGGCCCTTAGAGAGAGATGATCCGTGCCCCTTAACCCCAGCTCACACTGATTAGAGTTACTGTGCTACTATTGTTTTCTTGCAATGACTTACCCAAGTCACTCAGCAATCCTAGCTGTTAGTGTGTACGTATTTGTTTAGATTTGACTGTCGATCCGAGTCCAGGCGTCCTACTGTGTTCGATTACAGGACAGACACAGATTCTGCTCCGGTTACCTTGTCTTCCACAGTGTTGACTGGAGTGCCTCTGAATGCGACCAATAAGGCTCAGATAACAATGAAGCAGGGAGCTGTGCGTGTTCTGTGTGCTCCGTGACCTGACTGACGTGTTGGCTCAAAGAACCCTTTACTCATTAGCACTACTACCTCTCTGCAGTGGCACTCGAAGAGCTCCATTCCAGATTCTTTTAGCACAGTAAATCAGCCACTATAGGCTGCCACATTGTTTCAGCATGGAGATAAAACTATTTATACACAACAAAGAAAGTGGTGGATCTAAGTGGCGTGGCCTTCCAATGAGTCATGTTTAGTAATGTAGATACTGCAAACTCTTGGATAAAAATAACACTTTCTGGTAGCGTCTTAGTGTTTTAAGCGTTACACCGGAGCTCGTTCAAAGGAAATGCTTTTCAGAAATGGTGCCACTTGTTAGCAGTTAAACTAAATTCTGATTTGTACCAGAAATCCTTCTTTGGAGACAAGTCATTGAAACTGTCCAGAGGAAAGTCAAGAGAGACCTCTTCCCACATGACACACTTTCTCCTACAGGACTGCCTCAGTTAAAGGTTTTCTTGTAATCCATAAAACGCATTACCTCCTTTTGGTGTATCTTGGTTTTTTTGCGATTACCCATCGTGCATTGGCAATAATTTCTCATGTTCATTGGTCTTAGCTGAATCCAAATATCACATTCAGAAATTTTCATTCTATGTAGGGTTCTAATCCATCATTGAATGACCTTGAGCAACTGACTGGCATATAATGTGAGGGACATTGAATGATAGTTTGGAGACTCCATCAAGCCCATCTTATTTGGTGTTGGACTTTAAGCCCATCGATTCCATTCTGTAACCCAAAGAATATCTCTTGCCCTAATTTGGTCAACACTTCGATTCTTCTTCAGTTACACATAACATTTGTACCAGAATGCAATCCACAACTGTG
>JAACJT020000031.1:895485-953735 GCA_009936485.2 Gymnarchus niloticus | reverse complement strand
TGCCCTAATTTGGTCAACACTTCGATTCTTCTTCAGTTACACATAACATTTGTACCAGAATGCAATCCACAACTGTGCACTTCCTTCTCAGCAGTGATCTCAGGGCGAATCTGACCTCTTCCATGTATCCAACCCCATTAAATATACCTGGGTATTGATAACCTTCCTATACAATTCTGTGTATTCCATCTAGCATGGCTTCATCTTTGTTTTGTCTGTTTTCGTTGCTCCATTGATGTCTTTCAGCATATCCACTTGAAGCTGGAACTTCTTTTTAGACCCTCCTCCTCCCATTTGCATTCCCACCAGGACTATTTTTGCCACTTCTGTGAACTATATAATTAGCAGAAACAGGTCAGATGCATTTTGTCTGCCTGTGCATCTGACACATGAAGATAAATGGAATTCACCTTCCTGAGTGCGCCAGCCAGCAGTCACTGGCATCTCAGAAAGGTTTTGGCCCAGCAGGAAAGGTCAGCACCCAGAGAGTTCAGGCCAAAATCCTCTTGCCCCAAACACCTCTACCCTTCCTTACCGTCACATCTCACGCCCCAAAACCGACACCCGCCACACCATTGACAAGTGTAAGTCAGCTGCCATCCTGCAATACCACATATCTCCTGTGAATAATGAACAAGCAGCTTTCACAGGTCAGTTCAGAGAAGGAGCGAGATCTTTAGAAACATCCTGGTCCTGGTCAATTTAGAGAAGGAGCAAGTTCTTCAGACACATCCTGGTCCTGTTGGAAGCATGACCATGTCTGGAGTGCTGGCCCACTTCGAATTTCAGCTTTTAAGCAGCAACACTCTGAAATCCTTTCTGACAGGATGTCATCCATGTGACATGTTGATTTTTTTCTATCATTTGTTTGCCACACTCATATGAGACAGCTGACAGCAAACGGACGGCCTCCTGGCTCTCCCTCTTCGGCAACAGTGGCCACACCTATGGAGTGTTTTAAGGTGACGCTGCTCCTGAAAAAGTGAGCAAACAGCTGCAGGGCTTTGGGAACTGGCAACATCTAGGCTCTCTCCTGTGGGACGTACCACTGGGAGCCCCGGCGGGCCCCATGCTGAGAGAAAATGTGTGTGTGTCTGTGTGTTTGTGTGTCTATAGCGTGAGATTGTGTACAGACTGTTGGAAAGTGTGTACATGTGAGTACATATGGGAAGCACCAGTGAGTGTCTGATTCTAGGTTTTGTAAGTGTGAGTGCGCGTTTGTGGGTATACTTAGGCGTCCCCAGAGGCACCGAGTCACACATGGGAAGGAGGGGGTAGCAAACACATTCCTGTGCTCCTCTATTAATGTGGCCTGGCTGGAGCCCCGGTGCAGTGTGCTTTGGGGGCCCACGGACCGGATCAATCCGAAACACGGAATCAAGCAAATGGCACAGGCAGGTAGGTATCTGCCTGCTGCTGACACATTCTCACTCAGCTGAAGACCCTGTAAATGGGTTACAAGGGAATAGGCTGAATAGAGATATGGACCAGGACAGGACCTTGGGTATCTCTCTACGTCCACTCAGGGCTGGACAGAAATACGGACCAGGACAGGACCTTGGGTATCTCTCTGCGTCCACTCAGGACTGGACAGAGATACAGACCAGGACAGGACCTTGGGTGTCTCTCTGCATGCTTTATTAGCTCCTGGTCTCAGTTAAACCCTACTCTGATACCCATATATCATATCAGCCAAGTGGAACAAAAGTATTTACAGCAGTTATTTGAGATGTCTCGCGTTTTTTATGGAAGATCTGAATGTGATGCACTGAATACTGGATTTACTACATTTATATGAAATATGTCCATGTTGGGCACTGAATTACTGCTGAACTCACTGAACTCCAGAATCCTTCTGAACACAAGAACCCCTTCTAGAAATACTCTAGAAACTATATATCAGGACCTTTTGTAATATCACAGCTCAAATATTAGGCAAGAATGGCAGCATTGAGTGGTGTTGGAACATTCACACACAAATGCTTCACCCACCCTTTCCTCTGTATCCTCTGTGGACGCATTTGATGATGAACTGAGATACTTTTAGGTGACACTTTGCAGAAGAGAATGGTAAAATAAAAGAATTTAGGCGGCTGTACCTGCTGACAGTCCAGGATGTCAGAACTGATCTTTCGGAGATTTATTATTTCAGAATTCCAGGACAGGATAAAGTGCAACTAAAAACTGTGATTGGACACTAGGGAGAATACTTAAATTCCTAAGCTGAGATGCTGTAACAGTTGAGAATCACCGTCCCTGCAGCATTTAAGTGACTAACACCTGAGAATCTGACTACTGCTCTTTGATTTTCCCTTCTTATGAAATGTGAAACTTCTCAGACTGATTATGAGGTAGCACATGTACATGAGACAATGTGCTCCTTACAATTACTATCTGCTGAGCAAACTTGACAAGTTTGTTCCTGTGTGTAGGGTTCTCTCTGTTAAGGTTGGTCAAAACATCTTTTTTCCCACAGCTGCAGGACAGTCGGATGTCTCCCGTCTGGTGGTCCCAGCTCTGCTCCTTCTTGGCTGGATCGTGGGATGTGTGGTAGTTGTGTACTGGGTCTTCAACTAGGTCAGTGTACCACTAACGCTGAGGGATTGAATGGCAGGCCCATTATGTTCTTTTTAAAATATTAATTTCAAAGCAAAAACATCCCAAATGATATTAAATTATTTATAGCATAAGCGTATGACCTTATTCAAGGCCTGCTGTGTGCACTTAGCCTGATTGATCAGGTGTAGAAACCTGAGTCCAACTGCTTTTTTCATAAATGTATTCTGTTTTCACAGGGAAAAGCAAAATGTTAAGCTTTGGAAGATGCTGTACGTCATGAGCTTAAGACTGCTCTAAAATATTGTTACAGCGGTTGTGTGTCTCTTTGCATGCGTGTGTCTGTACAAAGTCATGTAAAAAGATTCATGGAAGTATTTCCTGTGTCGTAAATCAATTGTAAAATTGTTAGTAGCATTAAGCCGCCATGGTCCTGGCTATCCAGATGAAGGCAGAGAGGGCGCCCTTCATCAGCTTTGAGGCAGTGTGGTGCCTCGGCTTCATTCCAGAGGTTTCTGTCCTGGGAAAATGGCCCATTCTGTCACAAGCCTGGCCAAGGGATGGAGATGCCACACGTGTCCGCAGGGGCTCGTGGGATATGGAACAAACCAGCTGTCATACCATTTTTCCACTGTGATTTTCCGATATTCTCTCCTGACACCTTGCGTGTTCTGTTTGCCTGAATGCCATTATACTAAAGGAGACACAGGAATGTAGCTCCTCTGTAAGGTCATGTGAGGTACACAGGAAAGCAGTTTTTGTCTGGCAGAAAATGTAATGCTTTTGCATGATGTTGTTCTTCATCTTTTACTGCAGAGTCTCAGCACCATAAATAAGCACTCCACAGAGCTTTAAGCAGAATGGCTGGTTATATTAAAACTGTCTGTCACTTGACAGAACTGTTTAGTGTATTAATTTCCAATGCCATGATTTTTGAATAAACCTATGAAAATGAAGCACGTTATCTCAAATGGCCCACTTCACATTTAGTCTTGTAAGACCCTAAATTACTTTGGCAATAGCAGAGAAGAGGGGATTCATCATACATTTATAGGGGAACATTGCATTACTGATTTTATCGGTGTGCTACATGAGACAAGCAACCTGTGATCCTTTACTGGGTAATCTGTTTCGAAGATGGATGGATGGCTTTTTATACGGGTGAATTTGGGTTTAATGTAACCTCTCTGAACATCACTTCATAGGTACATCACAAGTACTTTACAGATACAGGACAGGGTTACGAATTCTGTGTGGTTACCTAGGTTAGACACACAACTAACGCAATTTGAAAATGTATCATAAGGTGATAAGACTGTCCCCAAAAACCAACCTTACAGATCAGCACATATTAAAAAGTTGCTAAACCTGGAAAAATAGGTTAAAAAAAAAAAAAACAGTTAACAGAAGGTTTCGTCGGTCACCTTCCTGAGGATCCCGCTCGTTAACGGCCGTTTGTCGCACGTGTGCAGGTGGCCTTCAGAACTCAATCAATCAAATCTTCGCACGTGACAGCGCGATAGCCCAGAAAATCAAACCGGCCAATCACACGATAGCATTTGAACGTTGCCGGCTCAAGACAAACTGGATAAAACTCGTAGACCGGAATGAGGGTATTTTTACTCTTAAAATACCACTATAAATGTGTTACTTCGCAGATTTCAGCCTTAGAGAGATGTAACATTCCGTAAGTGGTCAATGCTTCCCTTTGTCCGTTAATAAATGCTAACCACAAAAGTACGTCAGCCACCGGAGAGGTCGTCGAAGAATTTGTTTGCAGCGAGATGGCGTGCTGTAAACACTGTGAGTAACACTAAAATGCTTTTTGTTACTTGAACAGAAAGCAGATTGACGAAGATGGCAAGCATAGTATCTCCAAGTCGGTAGGTCTATGTCTTGTGGCACATGACATGACCACAAGGTGTCGCCATTTAGACCATTTCTTATTAGAACGGAGCTCTAATTACTGTGGTATCCGATACTTCTTGTGCTGTACGGCTTTCCTCGAACATTATTAATGAAAGCCTAGCAAGTACAAGTTATTTGTGGCTGGTTGCTGAAACGTTACGTAGTTAACTAGTATAATCCTTAAGTTGCATTGAGCCTTATCAGGTGTGTCCGGCTTCACTCTTCTGTCTATTAAAATTCGTTGTAAGCTGCGCTTTGCAGTGTTTTGTGGTATTCTGAGGTCGGAAATCCAGGCTCCCTGTCCTCCTCCACTTCAAAGAAGCGGCACAAAAAAAATGGCTGCTGGAGTCAGGGAGGGTGACAGCTAGTATTTCTGCAGAGCGGGATTTCCCGCTTAGACAAACTAGAAGGTGCTCTGTACCTTGTTAGCGTCCACTTCACCTGACCCCCGTGACTGTAAAGGTCTCAGCGGGCACCTAGCACCATCCATGATCCTAAACACCCATCAGACCACCCTTAAGTTACATTCTTTCCCCCTTCTACAAAATATCTAGCTATTTTCTTGTACCCAAACATAAATCTCCTTATGTTTCACTTTTGTTTTTGTTCCTATGTGATGATGTTCCTCCATTTTTTTTTTTTCTCCACTTTTTGTCCAAATACATTGACCCATTTCCATGCCCTTCCACTCGCGTTGTAGTAATGAATGCTTATCATGGGACATCTCCTAGCTGCTGATTGGTCTAAATACATTTTAAGCTGTGCTTAAAACACTTGTGGTGCGTCTGCCTGATTGCTTTACTGTGTCAAATATCACTGCGCCAGCAACAAGGATTCCGTTTCACCATTAACGGTGCTGACAACAAAAATGGTGACATCATAGCAGATGGAGAGAAACTTAGCAGCATATAAACAAACTGAAACAGTCTGTGCCTTAAGTGTGTAAATCTGAAATGAAGTTATATCTATTACAAGATGCTATGGCAATGATTAGTTAAGATGGCTGTGATGTTTCCACTGAACTGGAGCAATGCTTTGGTCATGTAGCTATGTATGTGCATGTCTAGCATTCTCCCTACATGTCATGGTGGATGACTGTTGCTCAGGTTTCAGCTATGGCCTCTCCATGTCACCCAAGTGTCAACAAATGTGGTTTTAATTGCGAGGGGGGAGACACCGCTGGGTATATTTAACACGTCCTGAGGGCAGCCATAAATATAGCTGGGGCAGTACTGGCAAATAGGATGCAGAGGAGAACAGTGGTCGGCGGTCTCCATTAAACGCAATCGTGGCATTTGCAGAATGTTGCATTGTAGCGGCGGTTAGCAGTGGTTAGTCATGAGAAATGGTCTCTCCTCCATGGAGAGATCTTCTGATGTGCCGAACCATTTACAGCTTCCAAACTAAATGTAACCGTGTCGCTCAAATGGATCCTCTGCTTTTCATGTTTGCGTGTGTCATGGATCAAAGACTCCGCTGCATCCCCAATGGTGGACAAAAACCTGCCTGTTCATTTGGCTGTAACTGGAACAGTGGAAGCAACTCAAAGCAGGAACAAAACACATTTCTGTTTAGAATTTATTAAACAATTTCTTTGATGCTTATTAAAAAGTATCTAAATACAGACTTCTGAGGTATATCCGATTCTCCCTCTACCAGAAAGATGGATGCAGAGGGAATTTGCTTCATGTGAACAGAATACAAAGGATCAGCTATCAGTGAAGATCAAGTATAAAACTAGACAAAAGTTTAAAAAAATGCATTCTCCAAAAGACAACAACATCCACTTTGGCTACCTTTTCTGGGACAGGATGCTATTGTATTGTGCCTAATAACCTTTACCAGAAGGACCTTATATAATCCCATTTTAAGAATGTAAAGTACGCTGTAATAAACCTGGCACTTAATAACAGGGTAGTTTGGAATTTCAGTATTTGGGATGCGTTCTTTGTTTTTTGGCTTGGGGAAAATCTTTAAATGACTAACAGAATGCAGCGGTTTTGATGGGAAGGGGAATTAAAAGGCCTTTGGGATAAACACTGCTTTACTGTTAAGTCGTATGACCTTCCTGTCTTGACAGCTACCAAGAAAAGCAAAGTCCACACACATGCATGCACACAAGGAGAGACACACATGCATACACACAAAGAGGTGGCTAAGCTCTGGGGGGAAATGTAGGCAGAACTGTCACCAGTAGACTTCTGTGGTAGGATTGGCTCTGTGTCTGCCCTGGAGATGCTAGAAATCACAGGTCACGAAAAGCAAATGACACGAGTCCTTCGTGTTGTTAAGCTCAAAGTGTACATGAATAATAAGAATTAGATACGCTGTATGTATACATGTTGACCTAAGGAAAAATATGCACACACTACTAGTTGTTTTAATAGATGTAACTTATGTAAAATTTCTTATAAATATCTAAAGGAATACCTTTTATGTTATATTTAGGCAGACCAGGTCCAGTCTTGTGCATTCACAATGCCTGCTGAATTCAATAGAGTTTACTCGGATGTAGAAAGTTTTCAGTAGAATCACAATCTGTTCCTGCAGGACTGTGTGTGTGTGTGTGTGTGTGTGTTTATATTACAGTGTGGGGACAAAATGTGCCCAAGAGGTAATAAAAACCTGATTTTTTTTTTATTTTTTTTTTACCTTGTGGGGAAAACTCAGTTTTATAAAAATCTGTGAATGCAATCAAAAAACCGGAAGAGCCAACAGTCTTGTATTTTGTTGGGTTACTTATGGTTAAAGTTAGGGTTGTCATAGTTAGGATTAGGGTTACACTAAAGAAATGAATGGAAGGTCCCCAGAAGGTTAGAAATACAGACGTGTGTATTATCTGATGGGTGCATCAGATCAGCCATAATTAATTATCTGATGTTCACTGGCAAATCCCCATTCATTATTAAAATTCCTCCTTCAACTAAATGCAGAGCAATAATATACTAAGATCTGATTGGTCATAACTGAGTTCACAGAAGAATCAAATACTTGGATCATTTATATGTAATACATAATAATATGTAAATGGAGACATTAGCACTCCCCAGAGTAACACTGGTCACGGAGAAGGTGTCTGATTGCCATGGTCTACCCTCTGGAGGGCTGTGGATTGGTGCTAACCCTTCTCTGGTGGCCAAACAATGTAAAAACTGAGTTTCCCTGCAAGTTTTACTCTGCTGGTTGATTACCACACTCGACATGTCTTCTCAGGCAGCATGTTGGAATTCTTCTTGCAGTTGAAAACTTTGGCAAACTCTGGGAAATTCTGCAGTGATCCCAGTACCCTTTGGAAGACAAAATGCAAAACACTCAACATGGTGAGTCAATCAAACTTTGCAGCTGCAAGTTCAGGGTAGTTTGTCAGCTGCAGATTTGAGTCCAGGATTTTCATTTACAAAATATCAGCCTGACCTGAACTGCCCTGGACTGTGGACATCGGTCTTAATGGAATTAACAGCGTGTTCCGGCCGGTGAGTTCCACACCACACCTGAGAGTCAGGGAGAAGCCTGTTTAAATGCTCACCTGTATAGCTTAATGTACAAAACGCCACTATGTCAGCATGAAAAGTCAGAGCTTCTGACATGATGATGTTCTTCTCCTTCAATCCACCTTTTCACTCTCCGTTGGCTCACACAGTTAGAACTGCCTAATTGTGATCTATTGAGCATTTACCTGGGCAAAGTTGAGGAAGAAGAGCTGCTTGTGGTTCAGGCTAATGCCAGGCAGAGGTGCTTCCTCACCATTCTTGGCAATATAGTTCAGGTAGGCCTGGAACATCAGGGAACATAGTGGATTCTGAATCACCTGAGGAAAAGATGCCCTCCCTTTGGGGTTACAGAGTAAGGTTCTCTCTCTCTCTGAACATTGAACATGTACGTCTCTCTGAAACTGGAGGTAAAAACTCCAGGGGTAAACAACAGAGAGTCACAATGAAACTTCTCCAGGTGGAACACCTAAAGACAAGGGGCCATATTCTCCTGTCATACTGCTGGTTCCAGTTCTCGTACTCTCTAACCACTAATGATGAGGGACATCTCTCTAATGTAAACGTGTTGTGTTTTGGCTGCTTTTATCATCTTTTGGTAGGATCAGTCGTCAAGAAAACAGGAGATATTTTTTTAAACAATTTCACATATCCCAGCTGAAACATGCAAACAAATCTGCTCCACATTGCAGAGCTGCATGCAGAGTCAAAGGTCCAGAAAAGGGACCCCCAAAACTGTCTACATTTGCTGTGTTCAGATTAAATCCATCTTTCCATCATCACATGGCAACAAGAAGAATAAATCCCTATACTGCAGTTCAAGCCGATCATTTTAAATCTGGTCAATCATGACTGCCATTAAAAGAATAGTTGTAGAGCATAGTGAACCAGTCACAAAACAAGATGGGGGAAATTATTACAAAGAAAATCTCTGATGTCTCATATGGCAAGAAGAAATGCAATCTAACTTTTAATAGTAAAAAGGCTTTATAGTGTACTCTTACAGCCATATTCCTATATAGTGAACAGATTACGGTGAGCCATCCTTACCTGATATGATTGTCGGATGCCCCCGTTGTCTGCAATGTTTTCTCCAAGGGTGTTATTCCCATTAAGCTGGTCACACAGGCAGTGCACAGAGAGGGAGGACAAAAGCTGTCATTTTGGGTTTCCTTTGTGTGTTTTAAAATCACTGGCTATTCCAGGAAAAACTATTAGGTTGTGCCTTGGGTGGGGGAAGAACATGTCTGTTAGAGATCACGGTGCCATGATAAAAGTGAAATCTGTGTTTTGAATGGAAGATCACTGAGCAGGCAGGCTGCAGCTCTACACGTCGCTCTCAGGGTTCTCTGTGGTGCCTTTTAATTCATTCTGAGGGCAGAAATGCAAAGGGAGGGGGCTCCTTACATTCTGTCCGCTGGCCAAGTCCCAAGAGAAATTGCCATACTGATAGACGATGCACTTGGACAGCTCCTGGAAACGCTGCGCAGACGCTGCAGTCCACCAGTCCTTCAGATCTCCATCCTTGTCGAAGTTCCGACCTGTTCCATGAAGCATGCTTGTATTGAGTCAACACATTTTGTCCTCTGCTCCAAAAGCAATGCTTTGACTTTCTGCCACATTAACAGTTCCATACTATATCACAACATTGATTTTTTTTTTTACCATTGTAACAGTATGAAAAATCAAAGGAGCATAATTTCAGGACAACATTTGTAATGAGGTCCTGACAAAATAATTGATAAAAGAAATGGTCATCCATAAGATAAAGTCCTCAGTCAGCACTTTTGACAGGTAGTTTTGTTTCCTTTACCAGCCTAAACCTTCATATATGATTCTTAGAATGATTGCATACTGTTACTCCTGTTTGTACAATTCTAGTGTAACAAATATACATTTCATCTGACGTCTGCTCATAGTAGATTAAACAGGAGACAGGCTTTTTGGTGCCTAAACATCTGTGTATGGAATAAACGTGTTTTTTGCCTAAACATTTTTATGTAAAAGTAATCGCCGATTAAGAGAAATTCTTCTATGTGCTGTAAATATTAGTATTTTTGGTTATGCCTTGGACCTCCACTCACCATTGTCATCAAATCCGTGAGTGATTTCATGGCCAATGACCATTCCAATGCCTCCATAGTTAAGAGACATGGGTTGACCTTTGCCAAAGAAGGGTGGTTGAAGGATACCAGCAGGGAACACTGCAGGAGAGAGAACCTCAGATGTCTGTCATCTGCAGCCAACAGCCTCACCCCATAAGAGGGGTTGTGTGCAAACCATGAGTGCTGCATCATGCCCACAAACTACCTGAGCACTCGAGTAAATTCAGGTGGGAGTTTTCTACCTGCCGTTAGACTTAAGTAACCCACCATGCATGCCAATAACCAAGTAAAGGAAGGTCTCCAGGCAGCCACATTCTGATTTGCCAGCTCATTATGGCAAAGCGTACATGGTGTGACGGCACCCTTACCTATTTGGTTTCTGCTCGATGAGTAGAAGGCATTCACAACGGCAGCTCCTGTGATCCATCTGGTTTCGGCAACAGAAACGGTTTGAGATTAGGAGGACGTTCACGTTCATCCGTCTCCTAACGTGAAGACAGACATGAGTAGCTACAGATTCGGAACCTGGGCTTACTCTTCTTTGTTGACTTTCATACGGAGTTTCTTCAGTCGCTTCCTCTGACCAAACTCAAGATTTCTCAAAATGTTCTCAAAATACTCATCCACGTTGTAGCTAACCTGAAACACAAACAACAACAACAGTAATGGAAAGAACTCAAATTTTCATTTATGTAATGTGCCATAGCATTAAAAAGTGATGAGAATGCTTTGTTTTTCTATTTTATATTTGCCTGTGGCTCTGGTGACCGTTTTCAGAACGCTAAAAACTTACGTCCTTGTATTCATTGTGCAGATATTCATCATTCATGATGTTCTCAGAGTAACCAATCCTCTCACGAATGGCCCTCGCCTGCCATTGAGAACAGAGAACTGAGCCAAGAATCGTCGTAGTGCTGTTCAGTCAAGTTAATGATTTAATGAAATGGCAGAGAGCCTGGTGCTATCTTTATTCAGTTAATTCCGTTTTTATGGCATATATATGCTGACAGTCTCTGAGGGCAGGCCTGGCCATGTTCTCACAGATAGCAGCTCATTTCTCACCTTTTCCTCTGCTGCTCTTTTGGTCTCCCTGTCCATCCAGGGAAGGTCGTCAAGATTATTCACAAAAACCTCCCTGATCGCAGCAATCATTTCATCCATCTTGTGCAGATAAACGGGAAAAAGCCCTGTTTAATTTTATTCCCCATATAATATACTCCATACAAGCCCTTCTGTTTCGAAGCAAGCTCTATTGTTTAATTGAGTTGCATAAGCACATTGAACATAATGGACAGAATCATCTATATACAAAACAGTTATTTGTGCAGTCTTATGTTTCCATGTGAAGAACCATTAGCCGTGTGCTGATACTCATTAGAGCTACATTTTCTTTGGGCCTCAGTAGTGCTACAGTGAAAGGTTCTCTGTTAGGCACATTAAGAAAATAGTGCTACATCTCACACCTCCACTATGAAAACCTAAGACGAATGAGGTCCTGGTTCAGAGCTTCTCACTGAAATGTGGCAAATCCTGAGGCCACACTAACCAGAACGAGGGATGCTGGTTTTTATAGGAGATGTGGCTATGTGAAGGATGCAGTGACAGGTAGTAGCGGGGTACGGCTACACCTCTGGCACTGACTTGGATTTGTGTATCAGCGGCATCGCGGCAGGACAAGAACACCTGCATGCACACGCACACATTAATCATTTCTGATGACCCGATCCGAAATGAAGCGGGAAAAAAGAGGATAATGTGTGTGTTTTTGTGTGCCCACGGTGATAGTCCTGTAAGAATACTACCATACATGGTCTCTTAGCATTAGTGTACAAACGCAGACCCATCTGACCATATCTTTGCTCTCCCCAGCGAAGGCCTCCTCCACATATAGCCGCCCCACGGCGTTCTCCATGTTGTTGTTCACATAGTTCGCACACTGGCGCCACACAGCTGCTTCAGATGTAGTTCCATAGATAGCCTGTAGGGGGCAAGGAGCATTGGCCTAGTACCAAATCCCGACCAGCTCAGAGAGCTCGACCGTTATAACTGATTCATATAAAACACGTAAATAATGGATGTAGATGGTTTCATTTTAGATGACTGGAACTTGGAGACTTATTTAATTTAATAAAATCACTTCACTTTCTGCATTTTGTACAGAAATAATAGATTTTCATAAATGGCATTCTGCTTGAATATATTGCTTCATGGATATTTATTGATTTTAATGTAGTAACACATTTTGGCTGAAACTTTTACCAGCATGCAGTTTCATTTGCTGGTGCTGTACAACTTACCGAGCCAAGTATAGCTTACTTATTAATTGTAATGAGGCCATGATCATTAATCTCTTTCTCCAAGAAACATTTATTATTTAGTCATCCTTGAACCATTTAAAACAGTAATGAATGTGGGATAGCTTTCTTTAATCATTTTAAAATGAGCTTTCATTAAAAGTGCCATCCAGTGCTGTTCCTATCAATACTGTACAATTATTAAAGAAAGGTATCTATCTGTCAGCTTTTATTAATGCCCAGGCTTTCACGTGCGTCATACAAAGATGCAGGAAGGTCAAAGTATAACATAACAGCCGCTCATAAACTATGCTGTCAATAGGGTTGTACAGACCTTCGGTGCTTCGGCTTTCAGCCTTAATCAGTCGTTAACTGTGAGATGTTTTTTGGGGGCTTACATACCTTACGGAAGGCTTTTCTTGTGTCCCTGTAAGCTCTGCTCAGACCAACCACCATGTTCATCACATATCGCCAGATGATGTAATTCTGTATGTCTCTACACAGGATGTAAGAAAGCAGGTGGATGTTGGATTAGTTTGCCCGCTTGCTGCACATGCGGTGCTGTGAGGGCAGTACGGTGACCAACCTGGGAGTGTAATTTTCCAGGACGGCCCTGAGCTTGGTGAGATACCGGGGTGCGTACACGACCACTTCTTCACTCTCGCTTATTGTAATGTTCACTATCTCCATTATTTTATTTGTAAACAGAGTCCAGTTAAATTCCTGTGGAGGAAACCCGATTGTAAAATAAACGCTGACTCAGCACAAGTATGAAAATGGTGAAACAGCCAGAATATGCTAGACGGATGCAGAACCGAGAAAACAAAGGGAGGAGTGTGATCTCTTGACTCTTAACAATGACAAGAGGTTAGTGTTGCTCACTCAAAGCTTCTTACTTTAGAGTCAATCACCAAGGTGAAACTGGTCTGCAAAACACCCAAGGGCATTTTGTTGTAAAGGAGAAGAGGATCATTTCTGTCTTCTGGCTTGTCTGTGACCTAAGGGAAACAAATGGAAACATAACTGATAAGTTCTTAAATACTTTAAAGTGTGTGAATATGCAGACAAGAACAAGGGAGTTACATTTGCAATTTCTTTCTCCAGCTGCATGACGCTGGCCAGTTCCTGAGCGATCAGGCTCTCGTTGACGCTGAGGCCTCGGTCAGAGCGGATCAGCTTGGCCACGTCAATCATGAACTGCTCGTACGTTCGGCATGCCTGCAAGGGAATGGCCAGATGGCAGTCAGGGGCGTGCGACTGTACTGAATCCCACCTGTGAGGAACTCCATGCATACATGCAGAAGTCACAAGCAAATGGAAAGGTATGGCATTTAATGTGGCATTACAATGTTTTTTTAACAGAAAAATGAATCAAAATAGTGAAATGGCAGGGTGGCTACTTCAGGGCACAGATGGTAGTACCTAAAGGAATAATTTGATTTTCCTGTAGCTACGTGTATACAGAGGGCCCGACAATTACACTTATCTGAGTTAAGCTATTTGATTTACATGTGACTGTTGAGGGGAAGCCCCCCCCATTCACCTGTATATTAGCTGTCTTAAGAGTATAACATGAGTGAACTATACTCTGGCAGCAGTGCCTCATCTCTCTTGGCCTTATAGATTCTTTATTTTAGTCAAAGAGTGAAACCTCTGTTTTGGATGTTCTTCAGTTCACCTGGCCGTCTCATCCTGAGGGTATCATTAAAATCACCCCATTCTTTCTTCGTAAACTTCACATTTAGCTGTATGCTCTGACATTTGTGTCCTGAGGTTGTGGTCCCTATCTGTAACCCTAACCCTAACTCCTATGTGCTTCCGGAGAGGTCACTGAGCACTTACCTCTTCATAAGGGCCAATACATGCATAATAATCCCGAGACGAAAGTCCCAGTCCAGGCTGGTCGAACTGGAAAAAGGGCCAAAGGAAAGCTTTAGGAAGGGAAGGAAAGCTGCTGTGTTGTCTTAAATAGACATCTTAAAAAGTTGACCTTTGACCTGAGTCAGGTGACTTCTGCCATTTCCCCAAACCTACATGAATGATGTGGGAATTGGAGTCCTTGTCATCAGTCCCAATGAAAAAGTTAATGAGGACCTGTTTTCCATATTTCTTGTTTAGCCTCGCCAATGCATCCTCCAGTAGCCAGTTTAGACCTGCAACATTAAGGGAACATTATCATGGTTAATAATCTGGGGCTGCTACAACCCCCCCCCCCATACCCAAAAACACAATGTTGCTTGTCTCACCATAATTCGTTTCCCATCTGTCTGTGGCCACTGGCCAATCATAAACATCAGGAAGCATGCTGAGTAATGGACCCCCACCTCTCCTCTCAATGGTGCCTGTGAGAAAATCCATGTGTTTGTATTAAAAACTGGACTTTGAAAATTTGGAGCATCTTATGTATGATCCATTCACAAATTAGACCATTCGGTTACAATGCGATTTTTCTATACTACTGGTTTAAATCTACCTCCTCCATTATCCTGCGATCTTCTATCTGCTTATTCTGAGGAGGGTCACTGGGAGCCAATGCCAGGCAGCACAGGGCATAAAGCTAGGCTACACCCTGGATGGAATGCCAGTCCATCACAGGGCACAAAACTGGGGTACACCTTGAATGGGATGCTAGTCCATCACAAAGCACACACATGCTATTTTAAGACACTAGACTGAGGGAGGGACCCAAGAGCAGCGGGAGGATTACTGAAGAAAACTCCACACAGACTGAGGTGAGATTTGAACCTCAGTGCTATCAGCTGAGCCAGCCCTAATGTATGATTAATTCAATCTGACAGCTTTAACATTCCATGGGAACAAAAACAAACAGTAAACGTATGTGGAAGGTATGTCTCCAAGATGCTTTTAAAAAGAGAAATGTTAAAAAAAAAGTTACGTTTACTTTCATTGATGCAGGACTTGTACAGCATCTTAGCCTTGGTCAAGGCACTGTTGTTGCCTAGATCAGGCCTTTCAAGCACACCTGTAAGAAAATGAGTAAAGAGAGTTTAGTACAATGTCTATGCTGATCTCAATGAAGTTTATGTTTGACGGGCTCCCTTTGTGTAGATCATAGCCTTAATGAATCCCTTTCTGGTGCTCTGGGTTCCTCCCGTAACCTACAACCATGCCAATCTCTGGGTGGCATCTGGTTGTGAGTTCAAATGTACCTACATCCTGCATCGGACTGGCATCCCATCCAGGATGTAGCTTGCTTAATGTCCTCTCTTCTCAAGATAACGCCTGCCCACATTCTTCTTGGGAAACAGTGACTCGGAATGGATAGACAAAATATATAATACAAAAACGTAATTTAATAGTGACACAGTAGTCACAAGTCACCTGCATAAAATGAAAAGCAAGTGTACAAGTGCAGTCGAGACTGAGTAAGAAGAAGGTCTCTTTCATTATTATGACAAGCATGATGTATAAACAGGATCTCGACTTATGGGAAGGACTGAGGTGAAAAAATGTGATGAATATGAAGTCTGTGCAACAATTTGGAAGGATTCCAGAAAGAAAAGGCATCATACCTTTATGATAAGCAAAGATTTCACATAATCGTCACGGTGCCAAAGCCGAGGAACAGGATTCCGGACCCCATCCTTCTCCTAAGTGTCTGTCAGCCTCCCGTAACCCATGTAACCCACCCCATATGCATGATCACGTCTCCCGGTTATGATGCTGCCCTATTTACATTCCAGTTTAACCTTAATTAGAGCCATGGCTTGGGAAGCAATTGGGTGCTTCCTGGAAAGGGCACAGATCATGTGTGCATGATAGGATTATGGACTGCCTGGTGTCAGGGCGCCTGGACCCCCTCCTACTTCAAACCCTTCTCTCTGAACTGGACTGCTCCTTCCTGACTCTCCTGTCAACCTGGGTTGCTAAGCTTGTGTTATTGTAAACTGTCATTCCAGAAAGAGGTTTCCCAAGGCTTCTGTCTGTTACTGAAATGACGGGAGTTACCTTTCACCATCTGCTCATGATCTGGTCCATACTGTACTCACTTTTCTCTTCATATCTTTGACTCCTTGGTTTTTCTATGACTGCTATCATTCCGACACCCTTGTGGCCAGACAATGTCTATTCAGTTATGTGAAAGTACTCTTCTTATGAGTACTGTTCTGACCAAGTCTGAAACCTTGAAATGTAATGTGATTGTAATTGCAAGCGCTGAATGTCCCGTGAACAGCATAACCATAAACAAATGATCATGAATCTACAAAGTCAGACTCCACAGAGTAGTGAAAGACGCTTGAGAATTAAGCATAAAATGAAAAAATCTGGCCACTATACCCAGCCACTGTGTGTAAGGTGTTTTAGTTAAATCTCCTAAGTAAAGCTCCTTAATGTCCCCAGTTCCATACACACACCCATTCCTCAATGCATTTTGTAATGCAAGGTAATGGGGGAAGGGAGCTTTACTTTCATCTACAGAGAGCTGACAGGGGGGAACTCTGCAGCCTCAGAGCTTAATTTGTGAAGAGGGAGGAAGCAGTAATTAAAATCTCCTGGTCAATTTATCAGATTACTTTGGATATGCCAACATGTAGCGTGCATTTTTGCAGTCTTGCACAATAACTCAGCTAGACGTACATCCTCTGTCTGATAGCTGGGTAGCTAATTAACATTTGCAATTTTGTTTTTAAGAATGATGTGCCATTGTACCCTTCCATACGGATGGTATGACAATGAATGCCACGTGACCGGTATTCTGTGCTCATCTGGACTGATTATGCAAATGTGAAACAATCAGAAGAAAATGCTGCAGGAAACCTGCTTTATAATCATTCCTACTTCATGGTACTGTACATTAAACATCTCTCCACGCTAGTGTGGACACCACACAGAGGCCCTCTTTCTTTGATTTTAGTAGTATGGTTCCAGATCTTGCAAAGCCCTGAAGTGAAATGTGCAGGACACACATTTGGAGCAATGGCAGGGTCAAGTTTCACTTAAGTTTTTTGCTTGATTAAACAGAGGTCAAAATCCAAGGCTCAATCTCACATGCATCGCAAAGCCTGAATCAGTCAAGGTACACTGAGAATTAAGTTAATAAACCAGTGAGTTAAGACTCACTGGTTTATTTCAGATGCAGTACTACCTTTTCTGCGCAAGAAAAATCCATTAAATGCTGGCTACGGCTTGACCCAAAGCCCCACCTGCTCAAGCCCTTTGGATTCTAAGACAGCAGAGCATGGCAAGCATCAAGAGTCATGGCTGCAGGACGACTCCCACACCGGTAAATCAACTACCAGGGCTGACTACAACTGGCCTGACCAGCCACTCTTTTTCTAAAGGAGCCCTAGACAACCGTCAGTACAGGCCACACTGACCACAAAATAAATACCTCATGCACTGTATGACCTGGATTTGGCATTTATTTAATGCAGAAAATAACTTTAAGTTTTTAATATGTGACATTCTAATTTAGATCGGTGTTTGACAAATGACAGGTTGATGTTTGACTAACCTTTCAAGACAACTTCCAGCTCATCCCTCAGGATATCAAAAGTACTATAGCGTGAGCTGGTCTCTGGTATAATGTTCTTCTTCAGCCATCCCCCACAGGCGTACTGGTAGAAGTTCTCACACGGCTCTGTGCTGGGGTCCATGTTCTCGATGATGCGGGAGGCTGTGACATGACCGGCGATTATCAGCAGCAGCAGAGCCCAGGGCCAGGGTCTCTCAAAGTCATAGTTTTTAAGAGCTGAGTCACAGCCTAAAAGAACTTCACAGCCTTGCTGCATTTCAATAGGCGCATCCAGTAATGTGACTATAGTTCCAACGGGGAATGAAATCATCCATTGAACAATCGCATTATGCTGGCTTACCTGACCGGGTGCAGTCTGCGGTGGTACAGATGCCATCTGTAGACAGATGATGAGTGAAGTGATCAAAGCACTGCCCAAATGACCCCTTGGTAAAGGTAGGCATGTCTTTCACTTTCATTAATGAGCAGTGTGACAACATGCAGGACCTAGAATGGTTTAACCCACACTGACCACTATGGGTGGACGCAGCATCACAACAAATACTGTTACACCACACTGAACACCCCCCTCGGCCGTTTTCATATGGTTCAGCTCAACACGGCGTGAAAGGAGACCCGGAGAGCTCATCTCTCGTGTTCTCCCTCGTTCATGTGGAGAGCGGAACCTCACGTGGAGAAATCCCCACGCATGTGCATTCTGCCTCAGAAAGCTCTTTAAACATTCATGAAGTGCCATGATCTCCTCAGATTGCCACTAAAGTGCTTCCCGCCAGCCATCTGCTATACATTCACTGGGCACATGGATGTGTTACGACGTATTTACGGCTGAACAGCAAGGCCCTGTATCAGCTTTCTCATTTCCTGTCCCTGTTAATCATGGTTTGTGGTCTGACTCTCCCATACACGCCTCCCATACACGAGGCCATACATTTGTTTGCCTCGTGATAGGATCCAACATGCAGCTCAGCCATGTCTTCTACTTGATGGAATCCATGAGGAGGTTGCCCCAGCGCCCTGTGCTCAGTCGCCCCTTTCTCGAGTTGAACGTACCTCCTGCAGGCCCAGGTAAACCAAACTCTGCCCCAGTAAGTCCCACTTACTTCCTTGTTGTGTTACAAACAGGACAATCAGAGCCACCAGCACAATGAAGAGAAGCGATACTATGGTGATCAGGCCAATCTCCAAGGACGTCCAGCGCAGCTTCTTCACTGACTTTGGCTTGCAGCTGTCTGCCATATTCACCTGTCCCTCGGGTGCTGCCTGTCGAGATTCACCTGTGGTGAGAGAGAAACTAACGAATTAACCTGAAGCAAAATCAAAGGGAAGACTCAGATCTCAAGGAGCTGCTTGTCTAGCGTTTTTCTCTCCTCAAACATACAATAAACATGAAGGAAATCCACTTGCCACTTTGAAGTTAGATTGTGATCTGCTGCCACCTCAGCTTTGTATCTCTAACCCTTCTCAGTAAAACACACTGTCAGCAGTATTCCCAGCAAGCTGTTAAATCTGGCCACAACAGACAATTAACCCTTGATCCTCTTCCACACGTAAATGTTGTCACCTGCCGCTGTGCTGGCCTGCCTGTGAAGATCAGGTCATGGGTGTGAAACGGCCCTCCGTACCCCGGAGACTGACCTGATGTGGGCTTTTGTCTCTGGGCCACTCTCCCCACCCCATTTCTCGAGAAAAACAAAAGATGTGGAGCACTACTGCGTGTCCTGGGGTTCGCTCCCTATGAAGCTATGCTTTCTGTTTCATATTTTTTATAGCCCAAGGCTCCTGTGGCAGTGAGCCAACTAAACACAGAGGATGTCTGGGTTCTGCAGCAACATGCAGCAGGTGACGAGCGAAGGGGTGTGTGTGTGTGTGTGTGTGTGTGTAACTCTGCATGCGTTCATTAGGAGATATTGTGTACGTGATGTTAAGCTGAAATATGTCATGGTAGAGGAAACAGTAACTGGTTTTCCACTAAGCGAAATGAGATAAAATCATCTAGCCAAGTGTTTACAGTCTGATCCCCTGCCTCTGCATATCAATACTGTACCTTCTGTCAGAAAGAATGATTACTGCTTTTTTTTTTGTCATTTTCATTATATAAGATGCATGTTGTGCTAAAGACATAACATAGTGGTTACTTCACCTAGGGGAACACTCCAAAGAGTTTGTTCATCATATTTATAAGCAGCACTGAATTCCAGAAAAATTAAAATTGCCCAAAGCCAAACAGCTGTCCTGCAGTTCATTCTGGGTGTGTGTGTGTGTGTGTGTGTGTGTGTGTGTGTGTTTACTGAGCTATCTAGCTGCTCAGCAGGTGTGTTTTATCCTCAACATTGTCTGTCCCATTCGTATCATATGAATACCAACTTACTGTAATTGGTTGTATTTTAATTTTTACATGCATTAACGTATGTTCACGGATGGATGGATGGATGGATGGATGGATGGATTATGAACATCCTGTTAAAGGATCCAACAGCAGTACCCTCCTACAATGTACAACCCTTTGGTCACAGCCCTTAAATGTTGTTCCATTTGCTGCCTTTGCACAGGCTTATTCAGGGAGGACAAACCACGCTGGGTCAGAGCACGTGTCTGATGCGTCCAGTCAACAGTCCTCGTCAAGGTTTTCCTTGAGGGCACACTTTCTCAGCATGAATCATTGCTGCCAAAGATGACCACCTCCTTTTCGCACTGCGCTGTGCCGGACCCCCAGGACACTTCAGCCACAGTCCTCACAGTCCACGACAGGGTGGTGTATTTCAGGGAAAACATGCTCTCGGTAAGCAAACAGCCACGGGCGGACAGCAAAGTCAGGGATCGACTTAGGTTTGTATGGAGAAACCACAGAACTAGTCAGTTATACTTTACCAGATCTTTGCAGATAGTTAGTTAACAGGCACTCAACCGGGATAACAGTCCAGTGACAGCTTCTGTGTTCTATACTGATTTTACCTGGAGGGACCACTGCCAAGCCAACGGACAGCTAAAGATAAGGACTCAGCATTGCTGCTCTCTAATTAACGTACCTTTGTAGCAGCAATCAGGCAACTGAGAAATGTTTCTCAGGCAGACAAAAGTGCTTCAGTCAAACTCATTATCTTCAGCACCTCTGTTTTAGTACTTAGAACGAAGGAAGGAGAACGTGACCATTGAAATGACAAAGCCCATTTAAATGTGTGTATATATATATATATATAATGAGATACTATGTTTGCACTGTCACTCCGTCCAGGGTGTCCCCCACCTCATGCTCTGAGCTTCCTGGAATAGGCTCCAGGCTTAACCAGGACCCTGCACTGAAGAAGTCACTGCGGGTTGATGGATGTTTCTATTGCATTCATTTCTCCTTTGATCCAATATAAGAAATGGAAACATTTCTTGGGTCTTTAAAAATCTTTCACAAACGCATCAATACTCAGACATAACTGCACACGAGTGTATTCGACAGGAAATGTCGGGAAATGTGCGGTCGCCTTCAGTTCCATCCAAGCACATTAATGTCATGCGATTATAAGATAATTTAGATGTGGTGCGTGAATTATTTTAAACAAAACAGCAGTAAATACACAAGAGAACCTCTCTTACAAGTCGTGCCGTATCTTGTATAGTGTTTTACAAAAGATTAGAACTGAATCAAGTCATCGATCAACTCACAAGGTAACTGAAAGATGAACACACTGCGCTAAATGTGTCTTTTTTTTTTTTTTTTACCGACTTACCAGGTGTCTCTAGAAATTTTCGGTCGATGATGTAAATGGGCATCACCAACCAGTCAAATGGACATCAAATCCATGAAAGAACAGCCTTCAGGAGCAGGCTGCATGCAACCTGAAAAGCAGCAGCGGAGAGACACTGTCCTTCAGAGCCATAAGGCATCTCTGCCAGCTCGATGAGACCCGCTCTTTCCTACCTGTTAGCGCTTCCCTCTCAAACTGCCGCAAATTCCTATTCTGCACACACAAAAAGGGTCACCCGAACCAGGGTTATCTTTCAAAGTCCTAAAGTGCTCTGTGTCAGCGTACAGGCGCTCCTGCAGGTCCTGCGGTGGTCGCTGTTGTCTTGGAGCCCCCTTTCAGAGGTGGTCTTGTCAGCCAGGCTCCGGCAGCAGTTTGAGTGCCTTGGCGAGGAGCTGTCACACTATCCGAAATAACTGGCGAATGGATTTTGTCTAAAGTGAATTTCCTGACTCACGGATGATCATTATGTTCTCTGAAGGGAGAATTTACTATCTGTCTGAGAGCCGTCCTGTCCTGTCCTGTACATCACTACATATCCTTAAGATTTTTTATAATGGGGGGGGGACCGTGATAAAACAAAGCCAAACACAACACATTTCCCAACTATTCCGGTTTTTAAATGAACAGCACCAATGAGCAGAATTGGTTGTGTAAAGTTCCAGTGTCATTTACCATGTGATTTTACGTTACCTTTTGCAGTTCGTTTAAGGACTGTGTTACAGACTTAATGCCAAGAAAACAGGGTACTGTGTGATAAAAACGACCTATTTCACCTTTAACTCTCATATTTCATCTCCAGCGCCGCCGATGTCGCAGTCACACGTTAGAAGTAAATTGTCATCTTTTTTTCGTTTATTTATATAAAAGTTTTTGCTTTAATATATTTGCTTCGCGAAACTAAGCTACAGTAGCAATTGATGTATGGTTATATTTACGGAAGCTGTGTAAAATGTTAGTCTTGTGTACCATGCTTATTGAAATTGTATGGTAATCATCTTTAAAAAGGAATGCAAATTCTGAACAATTCAAAGGAACAAGTGGTTTGCTAAAAAGGCTAATAAATATATCTACACTGCTCTGTTTCTTGTATAAAGTACATAGAACATACAAAAATACATAATGAAAAATAGATGCTTATTCAGTGACCCTATACTGGAAGAAAAATTTTAGATAGATTGATGGAAATGTATTATAGATGTAATACACCTTTATTATATACCATGAGTTAACTTTTATGAAACATTTTTTCTCTCATTACCTTGGATCTCTTTGTCACTTCATATTCAAAAAAATATATATATATATCGAACTGAACGTACAGAGTTACTTGGACAGCCTGATTAAGATACAGAGAGCGAATCCGCTATCGAAAAATAACAGAATGTCTCAATGGATTTCTGACTGGCTTTGATTGTGCCAGATGCACTCAGATTCATGGTCACGTTAACAGCACCTCAGGGATGGTCCATTTTGATTAATTTGCAGTTTGAATAGGTGGTGAAATTATGTTATGTTATACTCTGTGATAAGGTGCTTTAGCTTCTGACTGTCAGCATGTATGCTTATTGCCTGTTTCAGCTCCTATCTCTCTCAGCATGTTCCATCTGCTTGCAAAATATTTAGATTTAATTATCTGTCCTTGTGGGACTTCTGGCCTTTCCAGATTGGCTCCACATTTTCCCTGGTCAGGACCATGTTAGTGTTCCTGGAATTTTCTCCTGACGATTTTCTCCACTTACAATTAGCCACCAACCACTCTTCTCTTAAAGCTGCTGCCGCCAATTCTTTGTCTGAAACGTTCATTCTTTATCTTTGCAGAAAACTGAAAGTCAGGCAAGGGTCATTTCTGCAGCTTGTCGATCTGTGTAGACTAAATGAGAATGACTCTGCTTACTGGCAAGCAGGAGCACAAAAACAAAAATAAAAAAACAAACAAGCATAAAATCTCATCAGGGTGAAAGTTAAAGGTCTTACATCATCCAAAGAGGGGTTATTTGATCTCCACAACTATGTTGACGTGATTTTCATGAGTTTGAGCTGGCCGGCTGTCCAGGGACAAACATACGGGGCCTCCTCCCCAGAGCCGAAACCTGGAAGTGTGGGAGGGTCGCCCTTGTTCTGCCCCCCATTTTGCCTCAATCTCACCACCATCCTGCTTGATAGCGGCTGACCAAATCTGGATTACAAACCCATGCGTTAGTCACTGTTTACAGTAATCCTCCAGTATTCAGAGTGAAGAGTAATTAGTTTAGTTACTCCATGTAAGGACCTGGAAATTCTTGGAAGGACAAGGCGTGGCTTTTCTGCAGCAAACATCAATTCCAGCCAATAAGGTATAAGGTACAGAGAATACTGATACATATGTTCCGAGTCTGATAAACATAGCATCTAACATTAAAACGAAATATAGGAAAATATAGAAAACACAGGACTTGGGTCAGGACTGTGACTGGACAACTGTGTAATGTAAAGAAATGGTAGTGATAACATGCTTCTCCTTTTTCAGACACTGATGGAGACAGTGGCACCACAGGAGTCAAACAGGAATGTGAAGGAACTGGTTCAACGGGACAGGGTATAAATCAAAGTTAGCAGAGGTGCTTCACGGGTAAGCAGAGAACCAAACGGTCAGATAGCAGCTAAGCTGCAACACCTTGGTCACATGCTTTGATGCCTCTCCTTAGTCAGGGACATTCTGGGTTCGTACATTTGCTAGACTTAGGCAGTAGTGTTTCATGTGTTAGCATGTAAAAAATTTGAAATGGGATGGGAGTGATGTTTTCCTGGACTTGAAGAAACAAATTAAAGGTTATATAGTTTTTACAGGCCAACCACACCAGCTCTCAATGAGCTGAGATGTCAAGGTCAAGAATCACTGCTATATAGCAGAAACACATCTCTTTTCCATGTGATGGAGTGGCCAACTGTCTCTTATTTACCAGAGAACTATTTGTAGAATCATAAATTACAAATATATTGTTGCATTCATTCTCCATAAATGTTGAAAGGTCCTTGGATCAGAGTTTTTGGGACATCAGCCCCAGAGGATCTATGTGCTGATATACTCTGGGAAGACTATAGGTCATCACACAGGCATGCACCACCCATGTTTCTTCTTGTTTGGTCTGTCCATTGGTCCCACCTTGAATGAATCAGTCAATTTTCCACAGCAACTTCACCTCAAAATCCCACTGGTTACCACACCTCCTCCACAACTTGATGCTGCATAGTGAATACCCGAGGCAATGAGCACGGCCCAGGCAGCGCGAGGAAATGGACACATGAAGACTGTTAAAGGATCACGCACAGCAGCAGAGCGCATGTGACTGCAGTCTTATTCAGGGCCAACACACAGGCCGAGCACAGTTTTCACAGGGAACAATTTATAAGGCACATGTGAAACCAGAGCTGAAAGCACAGACGTTAACTGAGTTGGTTGGTAGAGATGTGGATTAAAAATAGTCTGTAAGCCACTCTCAGGGTGAGGGGAAGGTAAAGGTTCTCATTACAATTCTACAGTGTTGGTCACTCCATCCCATAAGCCAATGAACACAAGTCAGTTCATGTTCTGTCCTGTTGGCAGCTACAGTGGCTACGTACAAGTTTTAAAGATGGCAGCCAGCAATGTTAAAAATGAGCAAAGAGCAAGAGAGTAATGCAAGGCAAGCTCTTCATTATGACTTAAGAAAGCAGCTGTTGAGCGGAGTGTACACAATGGAGATGTGGCTGAGGATCAGTAGGTCAGCTGCCGTGGGCCAGGCCTGCCGGTACACCCTCATCAGGCACGTCATTGGAAGGAACAGGGCTCTCATGGCGCGTGACATGCCAGCGAGTCTGAGTCAAGACAGTCTAAATGGTTCCACACCAGTCAAATCGATGGCACGCGTGTCATTCGTATGGGCAGGGCTTTAATCAGAGAGAAGGGGAGTGCGTGTGTGCATGTTAGTTTATCCGTGTGCTTTTGAATAATAGCACATTCCATATGCATTGGAAAAAATGGAGAACATGACCTTGAAAATAGGAACCAGTTTCAGAACAAACATCAGTCCTCTTAAGACCTACTGGAGGTAACGGGCACTGGGACTGGGATGTAGTTTTAAGACCCTGCTGATGAACACTTTAGTTAGGTCCTGTTCCCACTGGCATTAAAGAAAAACACTCTTAAAGAGTCAGAACAATGAATTCTGCAGTAAATTCATTGTGAACAGCAAAAAAAAAACAACACATTCTGAACGAGAGAAACCAAAATGGATAGTACAAAAACATACATGACTGTTTGTTTAGTTTTATGTTTAATTATCACTTTTACCCAAAACATTTCCCAACCAGAAATAAAATTCTTGCCAGCAGCAAGTCAATATGTGGTCTCTGACCTCAGGGTGTATAATAGAGTGCATAACTGCATCGTTCAACCACACAAAACCAGACCTAAATGTTACAAAGGTTCCAGAGGCAATTCCGGAATGGAAACAATCAGAACCATAGAATTCCACAATACTCATGTGGTCACATGGGCCCCAAATGTTGGGTTCCAAATGAAAACTAGAATTTCATTTAACAATGTGTCAGAATAATAGGTGTACTTCTAAAGTTACACATTAAATACAAATCAATAAAATACTTTAATCTTTTCATGTTATATCACATTATTACAGCTTATCAATAAGAATATTCTGACACGCTCTTACACGTTTCACGATTGTACAATTATAATGAGAAACCACTGCCCTCTGGTGGTCGTATGTTTTATAACAGAATGAAAACTCGATTCATTTTAGTACAGCAGTGGTTCTGATAGTCGCCGCTTTCGGTGGTCGACGTTTGGATAATCGAATGTGACGGATGGTCGGTTGGATGGACGAACAGCTGGCGATTCAGTTTATTGATCTTCGAGATATACCGTTATTCACAAGGGGCATTTAGGCATCCATCAGCGCTGATTTGCATTTGCTATAGTTCGTGTTACTGTTAGATTTAGTAGTCATGCCTGTATTTTATTTTATTATGTTTTATTTATTTGCCTCAACGCAAATAACTGCACCTTAATTATAGTCTTTTATTTGCAATTAATTAGGGTAGGTGTACTGCGTATCAACATTTCCCAGCCTTTCCCTAGGTTCAAGAAATGATTCCCCGGGGATCTAATATTTCTGCTCAGTTCGACTCACTAGAATTCAATTAGCAAGCGGAGCTGTGATGTTAAATGAGCCTTGGCGACTCCTCAGGGAGAGCTTTAAGTAAGTTTACCTCCCAGAGAAGCGCACGGCGGCGTCTTCACGCCCCTGCGGTATTTCACACTGCGAGGCTTCATTCATTCATTCATTCATTCATTCATTCATTCACTCATTCATTCATTCTCCCCAAGCGGCTCATCACGGAAACATAATGGGGTCCAAGAGCATCTCAGCCCACCGGGATGGCATTAATCTTTACGGGGGTCCCTCTCTGCACTCGTCTCTTATTGTGTGACATGAAGCCCACTTCGCCCACTATCTAATGCACACCCAGATAATGGAAGGCTTTTAGTTAGCAGCCTTGATGAGCTTTGCTCTCCTGGATCCAGGGGGGTGTGCAGACCTTTCCCATGCAGGATCCGGCCCGACATCGGCCGTTTTCTTCATTTGCACAATCAAAAATGGACTCGGCCATAATCACACGTTAATGTTGCGTTTCTGTCTCCCCTCCGTTTGTGATCATGGTAATCTAATCCGTGGAAGGTGTAAACAGCAGGGATTATATTCCCCCGACGACCTTTTCTCTGCTTAGCCTTTCAATTAATGCACCGTCGAAATTTGGATCGTTTCGAACTGTACCATAGAAGAGCGACGAACACTTTTAGTATTCAGTCGGTCAGTGGCATTATGCACTTATCCAATTACGATACCAACAATTTAACATATTTTAGGGTTCCGAATATACTTCACTGTTATACTCTCAGCAAGCAGTTATCGAAATGTAATTATAAGACGATTGATAAATAAAAAATAATTGGAGAGGAAAACAAATTTAATTTAATTTAGAATACGGGCAATAATTGTATATAATAAATAACTGAATATGCAAAAAAAACGGCATAAAATTACAATATTGCCACGCCGCACCACAATCTGTCGCCAGAGGGCGCTCGAGCTCCAGTGCGGGTTGCACCTGTTTCTCATGTCAAATTGGCTGCACATATTGTCTGTCACCTTCAAACCTCCATGTTCCTGCGCTTAGTCTTGTTATTCCAGTCTTGTCCCATTTCGTGGATTTGCTCCTCGCAGTTTTTCCCCCTTGCTGTGCCTGCTCTGAACCTACAGCCAGCCCACCTTTGTACCCTGTTGTCTCCAGTAAAACCCCAGTTTCACCTGCCTCCACTATTCCGACTTCTCATTCTCTGGATCCCCGGTGCGTATGTGACAAACGTAGTGTATAAAGTCGTATACGGCACATTTTTAATTTTTGGAAATGCACAAATTTTGTTTAAATTCTACGTATTATACCAAGCATCCATCTGTTAACATCATATTCTGCAAGTAACAGGGGTGCACAGAGATTCTCCCACAAGGAACAAGATAGAGATACACCCTTGACAGGATGCTAACTCATCACGGGCTACACTTACACACTACGAACTTAGATACAGCAGTTACTCTTATGGCTGTAGGAGGAAAGCACTGTACACCCATCACTGGAGGCATGAAGCAACGGTGCTACTCAGTGTTGACAGTCTTGGTTTTAGGAATAATCTGGACTGTGTAACTGAAAAAACATGGACGTGTTTAAGAAGGTGTACACCGAAATGTCTAATTAAACACGACAGCCGTACACGTCACTCAAGTCAACAGGTTGCCACTTATGGTATCTTTTAACACTTATGGCAGCTCTTTAACTGCATGCTGTTATTGAACGTGGATGGAACAGCACCTGTACGCAAGGCTAAGGTAAAGTTACATTAAGATACACAGAATGGGAAGAGGAATTCTTATAATTAGGAAATTGCTAACTGCTATTAAATTCAGATGGAGTCAACAGCAGGCCAGTACAGAGTATGTAGAGACTCATTTTTCCTGGTAGCGGTCAGCTACTGCGAACTTTGACAAAACAGTGATATGCGGAAACACCGATTGTTCAGTAGCACACTGTCACATGCAGACTAGTAATTATGGTTTAGTAATGAGAACTGATATTTTTTCATTAAGATATACAAAACAATAAATTCACGTACACAGGAAAGTAGTACAAGAATTGTGCTGAAAGAAAGAAATGATTTATGATGAAAAAATCATAAATTCTGGAGACAAAAATATAGATCTATGCGATAAACAGAGGACTGGCAACATTGTTGCTTCTCTCTAAGCCACTCTGCCGCTTTTTATCATGCTAATATTCCACACGCAAGCAACATTTTTCCTGCTAGTCTTTTACAACAAATTCCTCCAGTGGAAACGCTGGTTTTATGCGATGTTTCAGTGAAATTTTCTCCGAAGAGATCTACAGACTGCCGTGTACAGGACGAACAGATCGTTACATTGTAATGCAATTTTTTCATCGTTGAAAAATGCCTGGAGCTACAGAGGACTGGCCAACTGTCCAGGCAGCAGTAAGAAAATTCATGGCCATTAATCTGGCAACGAGAAATAGTGCGATTACTCCTATGAGACACCCAGCGTAAGGACTGAGATGACGCGGTAACAAGGGCCTTTGTGGGTGGATTTTTTTGTAGGATCTCGATAGAGGAAATGGAGGTTCTATTAGGAAGTGTGTCTGGTGAGTGCATATTTGTGAATGCACTCTGTGTGTATGTGTGTATGGCATACAAAGAACTTGCTGTGGACAACCTGCCAGTTAGTGGGATCCCCTTCGGTGACTGTGGTCTCTGAGCCTGTTGTCCCAGCATCAATGTCCTCAACCCCATTGTCAGCTGTGGGGGTGTCCTGTCCCTGCCTCCACCATGTGTTTGCTATTCGTGACCTTCAGTCACCATCTCCATGGCAACCCTTACACATATTAAGGAGAAAGCAGATTACATGTGTGCTACACTCACTCACCCAGGACTGAGATTCGCATCACAGCGCATTGGGAGCTGCACTTGTGTCGACCTCACAGTTAGACGCCCATCACAGCCGCCTACAGCCTGAACCGAGATCCACGTGAAAAAAGCTGTGTGTTTGACTGCTTGTGAGTGTGTTTGTGACTCTGTGTAGGTGTGTGAGAGTAGCGTTTCCCACGTACCTAGTGTGTATGTATGTGAGTGCATGTCAGTGTGAGACTGGCTCATGCAATGTACCTCGTGTGAGAGTCTGATTGATCTTCCCCTTCACGCTGATAGCTGTGAGCTCTCTTTTCATCTTCGTTTCATTCTACAGGGATGAGAGGGGGACTGGACAGTCCCACTTCAAAGCCATGTGGGGCCCTGCGTCCACCGTCTTGCTTCAAGGTCTGCTTATGTCACTGCGATCGGAATTATCAACATTTTGACATGCTTTGACTTGTCACTGACATGTTTAAGACCAAGCTGGGTTCCCAAATGCAAGCTTTAGATACCATATAAGAACATTTAATAGCCTAGCCAGTTTCCTAATGACCTCTGGTCTACTTTTAAGCCAAAGCTGAGTTCTACTATTGGGCTGAAAAATGGATCATCAGTGCCAGCTATAATGGAGTGTAGCTGGTCAGAGAGATCTACTGTAGATGTTCCAGGGCAACATGGAAGCAATATTACCATTTGCTTGGCTTTATAGTTGAGGTTATTTATTACACTTATGGTTGTTTTGATATCCAACCATCTTCCTAACGTTTATCTTGACTGGGGGGGTATGGTGCTGAATCATTATTGGTAAATGATTTTATCGCATCTCAGTCCTCAAATGCTCAGAACTGCGAGTATGGTGGTCCAAACAAAGATGTAGACATCTTTCACATTTTCAAGTACATTTCCTTCAGAAGCTCAGTAAGCCAAACAAACATTCATTATCTACTGATCTATAAACTCGCTGTCATGGGAACATCACCGTATCTGTTCTGCTTTTTTCTTTGTCTGTTGAATGAGAGAAATGGACTCACTGGTGACTACATTCATGCAACGCCACCTAGAGGACACAAGACTAATGGACGTCATGAATGATAATTACAGAAATCGAAGGACAACCCATTTTTTTGACCAGCATCAGCTGCCTGTGTCCATTGTGTCATAGCAAGGGCCCCAAAGGTGGAAGTCACACGCCCAGTAGGATCATCTGTGTGCCATCATCATCCGGCAGGCGTGGTATTCCACTGTAAACCACGCTGGCTAAGTGTTTTAGGATCTCCATGGTGCTTGACAGGATTCACTGTGGAAGCCAGTGTCCGTGACTTTGTCTTCTTCAGTGAGGAAGATCAAGACAGCCTAGACGTCACAGCAACCCACAGGACTGTGAATATTGCTATGTGTTTATGTCACAAGGTCAGCCATTTAACCCTGACCCGAGTTTCTACATACACCTCGTTCTCTTGAGTAGTTCTCAACCCAAATAGATGAATTTGTGTTTATTCCAGGTTCAGCATCATGCTCATTCAGGGAAGAATGTGCCGAGGTTTTTGTGGGAAGTAATTAGAGCTGGCAGAGTATGTGTTTTCTAAGTACGGTGACCATGAAATTGAAAAGACACTTTTGTAAACCCAGAGCCGCGTTTGCTGGATTTTGAACAGGAGTTGTTAGCACTTCTCTAGGGTTGGCACAACATCACGTCAGTAAGCTGTTTTGGAGTGATACATCACTCAGCACCATGAGTTTGGCATTAGATGTTAGATAAGCGTGTGTGATTTGATGGAGAGCCCTCACATCCATGTCTGTAGCTTGAAGGCAGGTATCACACTGTGTCAGTGACACTGTCCCTCCTGCAAGCCAGCCTGCTTCCCCATCTTGTAACACATGTCATAGGTGTGTGGCTTGAAGGTCATGTCATCTAAACACAGAATAATGGCTTCCCTGGAAGGCAGGCATTTCATGTAGAAGTGGAGAAGCACTGACAGCTGGGGCTTTCGAGAGCTGGTCACGGAGCCCGTGAGGACTCCCTCCACACTGCCGGTCATGGTGGCGTGACAGCTCTCCACTGATGTCTCCTAAGGTTTTACTCGAATCCCGGGGGATTGCTCCGGCCACTGAGTCGGCACTTATCTGTGGTCCGTCATGGCTACCGTCTGTGATCCTGATTTAATTTAGCTCTCCAGACTCGCCTACCAGACTCTGTGTTCGTGTTTATCTCCATAAGGCTGATTTCCTGTGAGAAAAGTTGTGTATTCACATAATGTTTGTTTTCCTAAATCGGGGCAAACGGAACTGCAACATAAACACCAGAAATGCCTCCTGTTCAAGGGTTAATGGAGGCAACAAGGTGATGAACTGTCATTGGTAAACATCCATGCTTTCTTACTAAAATCACAGCCAGTGCTTGGCAATGTCACACAGGGAATTGCTAGTCCTGGGGGCTTGGGACGGTCCCAGCACAGGATGGCAGTGCCAAAACACCATCTGTGCTGAGGGTCCAATTTGCCAGGCGCTCTCAGACAGCTGTTTAGAAAAAAACAGAGCTACAATCAGGCCCATTAGGTGAGGCGGCAGGACACAAACAACATAAATGCTGGCTCTGTCAAGATCCCCCCCCACGCGTTTGCGGTCTCATCATTGCTGATGTGTGCAGTGTCTCACATTAATTGGTTTTGCCGTTATGAAATCCACTTAAGGTGCATGTTTGTGGTGATCACTCCCTCTCAAACCCAGGGCACCTCCGATAGTCTGTTTATGCCCACCATTTCCCTGTGTGCTGTTTGCTGCCTGCCAGTGATATTTCCACTGCCAAACTGTTCTGAATTCTTCATTGGCAGTGAATATTAATAATAATACTTCTAGATATATGGGATTGTTTATCAAACAACAGACACATATGCATGAATAAAAATAATTAGAAATTTAACCAATTGTAAAATCCATATTTTGAATAAATAATTATATGAAACCAGAAACCATAAAATTCAGTTGTAAGGTTTGATGAAACATTAAAACCATCCATCTTTGTAATGACTGCAATACAGGACCCAAGTGCGGAGGGAGGAGATCTTTTAGTGCAGAAGGCAAACTCGCGGTCAGACATGCAGGGGTCAATCCGAAAATCTGAGGAGACGAACACACCAGGGGAATCTGAAGTCATAGTTGAAGTCGGGCCAGGGTCGAGATCTGGAAAGCAAGCAGAACAGCAACTAATTGTACATGCTAGGTGAAGACTCAGAATCGATGGATGGACAGGAGTCAAAACACAGGTAAGCAAATCACAGTGGAACCAGCACTCAGTATCGTGCCGGTGACACATTCAATACCTCGCAAATAATGTCCCTTTTTCAAAGCCATTTATGGTTCACCTGAAGCGGACTCAGGTTTCAGGATTCGGGGGAATACGGTCGGCCATACGCTGGCTGCAGCGGGCCGGTCGTGAGCGTGACAATCTTCCAGTTGTTTATCCAGTACACATATCAGTGTGACTCCTGTACATCTGAATATGAAACCTTGAATGGGAAATTTAATTTGTAAAAAACTCATTAGTAGAATGAGTCATCATTCAAGCAGGTCATGTGACATTACGGGGCCAGCCTGCAGGATGTTCCAGTGGAGCCACTCCCTGTCACTTGGGCTCATTTTTCTGCAGCGTGTCGTTCCCTCGACCGTAGCGGTTAGAGGAGCTCGGCATAGCATTCAGGCTGCCGTCTGTCTGTTTACAGGAGCGTAGTGCTGTAAAGGGTCACTTCTCTCTATGCACTCACGTCCTAACCTTGAGAGCACATGACTGACTGAAGATCGGGGATTGGTGTGCTGTCGTAATCCTGTCACTGCAGGTTTCAGGGTGCAGCTACCACCAAATAGCACCATCCCCCCTAGGCAGGAGCACGTCCGTGTCTCCATCCTGTCCAGAAAGAACAGTAAGACTACCGGGTGTTCAGCAGAAAGTGTGTACCACGAGCTCATGACTCCAGAAGCTCTGTTCTTACGGCATTTGGGCGGCTGACATTTCAGGTGGAACGCTACTCTGCTCTTAAGCCAACACGACATGTTCTTTGAACAAGGTCACCTGCTTTGAAGTTACTGCCTAAAATCTGCAGTGAAGGTTCTGTTTTACAAACAGACAACAGCGGCTCACTGTAAAAATTCCTACACACCCTTCTGAGAGGTAAGTTGGTGCGGTTCAGTCCAGTTTTTTGAGCCCAAAATAACACAAGCGAAGTTCATACCCTACAGAATGTTCATAGTTATGTTTGAATCTGTTTCTCTCACAAAAAACCATACACTACTACTTAGAGTTTCTGTTTGACATGTATAAAGTAAAAAGAAGATCCTACTGACAAACAGCATGGTTTTTCTGTTTGAAAATAAACCACATTACCTATAAAACAAACATAACGGGAGGCGAGGGCAGAGACAGCCATACCGACTGCTAATTCACTCCTGAATTCTCTTGGGGTGAAGAAGCAGAATAACGTCAATATTAACGACGCTACCACAGCCCACCCTCCTGCATCCCGTGTACATGTATCACTCCACGTAGCCCACACATGGCACTTGATCATTTGTGGAAATGCTCCTCACGAATTCCCCCGCATAACGCAGGAGCCGTGCATCTGTGCACATGTGAACTACCTGCGCGACAAGCAGATCACCATCGCGCTGTGTCTGAGAACAGTGGCCATCATTCTGGAAGCTCCGTGGTACATTAGCATTCCGTAAAGGCTGCTGAAGGGAGGAAACACTCTCCTCCCACCGCGATCTGGCTAGAAGAGAGAGAGGGGGGCGCCGGCTCATTCATGATCTGACAAAGTGATGCGCTGGTGCTGATGAGCGCTCGGTCACACACGCGTCCCCTGCTTCCCAAAAGGGGCGTGGCGGCCGGGACACAGACCGAAGAGGGGCGCTGAACGGAGCGGCTCCCCCGGGCAGCATCGTCTCTTTGCATGTGTCACACGCTGCCGGGATCAGGACAGATGGCGTAAGGAGCCTTTCTGCCACGGAGAGAGGGAGGGGGGGGGGAGAGAAAAAAAAGAACTTAATTTTCTATAAATGGGGAGCTGAGAGCTTTGTGTCTGTTTGTGTCTGTCTGTTTGTTTGTTTGTTTGTTTGTTTTCGGAAGGAAGTCATTAAAGAAAAGTTGCATGAAAATGTCGGCAAATTCCAGCGCGACCCCGCCGAACAGCACCGAGGCTGAAGTTGAGAGCCGTGTGAACTTGCTGCTCTTCAGCCTCTGCCTGCTGCTCGCCTCCGCCACCCTGCTGGGGGGCGTGTGCTCCCTCGCCGCCGCGCTGACCATGCGCCGCAGGACGTGGCTGTCGCTCGTCGTGGCTTCCCTGTCCGTGGACGACCTGATCGGCGTGGTCCCGCTGTCGCTCTTCACGCTGGCCCAGTGGCAGGGGCACGGCGCCGGCACGGTGCCCTGCTCGCTGGCCGCCCTCCTCTACGTCTTCCAGGGGGTGTCGGGCAACATGAAAGCCTGCCTGATCGTCGCCTACACCTTCTACGTTACGCGGCGCCTCGGGGCGCTCGGCTGCGCCCGGAGACCGCTGAGGGTGGCCTGGGCGATCGGCGCGGTGTGGCTGGTCAGCCTGGTGGTCAGCGTGCTGCCCGTCTGCGGCTGGGGGTCCTTCTCTCACACCCCCCTGGGCTGCTTCGCGCACAGCGGCAGCGGCGGCGGCGGCGGCAGCCCTTACGCCCTGCTGCTCTTCGTCCTGTACGCCCTCTGCTTCTGCGGCTTCGTGGCGTTCTCCATCCCTCTCAGCCACCGGCTGCTCTGCTCCGGGGAGCCGCAGCCGGTGCCTCCGGCCACCTACTCGGACGTGGCGGAGGGCTCGGCCGCAGACGGGTCGGCGCCGCTCTGCCACATCCCCTCTCTGTCCCGGATCAGCTTGGAGAAAAGTTTCGAGACTTTCAGCGAGGTGAACTCGGAGCCTCTCGGCTTGAACAGCCACGCGTATTCGACTTCTGCGGCTCAGAGCGTCCGGACGGAGGGAGCCCCCGGCTCCGCGAACTCCACCCAGGTCTTTGTGCAGAAGCGCTTCTCCTTCATCCTGGCGATGCTTCGCATCCTGTTGTGGATGCCGATGATGGTGAGTAGCCTGCTCAGTGCCCGGGAGTGATGCCTGTATCACCAGTCCTGAATCCCCGGGTCCCTTCTCCATTGGCTGTGGGTAACCGCACATGAAAACCCCAAACCCGGACTTTGAAATGTTCATTGAACCTCAGGAAATCAGAAAATCCACTTTCATTGTGCTGTTCTTTCATGTGGTCGACCATCACAGTTTTAACAATTGCTCTGGTAAACAATACTTTCATAAGGTGGAAAAGTGGACCCCAAGTGATTAATGCAATACATAATTAATGCATGCTTCTCTTGATCTCATTGATGTTCCCTTTTGGTCCAGTCCTGTTCACGTGTAGGAGAACAGAAAGCTGAGCTGGCCTTTCGTCCTTAGGTGCAGATCCTAGTGAGTCAGATTGTTCAGGCACGGAGCTCTGCCCTGGAGACGGCCAGCTTCTTCCTGACCTTGCTGTCTGCCACGGTCACGCCGCTTTTCTTCTTGTACAAACGTTGGGTCCACCTGCCCTGCGGATGTTTTATTAACTGCCGGAGAGACATGGCCCCGCGGTCGTACGCCGGTACGATAACGATGGATCTCGCAGATATAAAATGTCATTTCCATCTTAGGTTAGCTACTTTGACTCTGTGCTGCATTGCCGATTTGCAATATTTATTTATTTCTAATTTGCTCTGGAGCCCAATGTATCATTAAAAAATGTGTTTAAAAGTATAAACGGATCTCAAGGAAATGCCCTTAGACATTTGACCATTTGGAAAACTTCTGCCTTGATATTTACTTGATCTGTTTTAACTCTTTCACAGGCAAAAAAAGGGGGTTTGAGTTTAACCTGTCATTCCAGCAGGGATGCGGCGTTTATAAAATTTCTCAGGCGACCACGCCCTCCACAGAGAAACCTTTGTACCATACCCTGTTTGACTATGAGTCCACTGAGAGCAAAGCTACTGCAACAGAAAGTGGGCCGATTTCGAGAATCACGAGTGACGAGTTCAGAACCGAAGGACAGGCCATAACATACGAGGACACTTCTAAGAGTCAGGGAGGCCAGGCGGTCTCCTCCTGCGAGGGCACCGCGGAACGCCAACTACCCGGCCCCCGTGTGGCCCCAGCGCCGTCTCCGGAGGACCACAACCTAGACGGCTCCTCGGTGTTCGAGGGCCCGGAACGAAGGCTGTCCCACGGGGGAAGTCGGAAAATGGAGCTGAGCGACTGGGAGTGGTGCCGGAGTAAATCGGAAAGGACGCCACGGCAGGTAGGCGGACCGCGGACCGACGGCGACGTGTCGCTGGTCTCAGGTTGGGATGCAGCTTAGGGCTGCTAATCACACAGATCCCAGTAAAATATTACCGCAGAGCCATAGCAGGAGATGGGGGTGGGAAAAGGCAGCTTTCTGGCACACGGTGGGTAGGTGGACTGGCCGGGTGGCTTTCCCGTGGCCCAGCACCTGCTCAGCAATCGCAGAGTAATCAGCGGTGGGGGATGGGGTACCGCAAACCGCTCTTCCTGCTCACATGAACACAGTCACACTGCCACATGTTGTGATAGAACCGCTTTACAGGGAAGGAACACACACCCACAGCAATAATACAGTTATTAGATATACATTTATATTACAGGGTGGGTATCACAGTTTGTATTATATACACATTTACGTATATCTGCAGATGCTTTTGTCCAAGGTGATGTACACGTGAGGCAGAGAATCCACACGCACAGATTCAAATATACGTACATGCACAGAGAGTCCCTAAAAGGATCGACACCTCTACAGTTCATCGATCATTGCGAAGCAACAAGGACCTCTGCAGGAGATGGAAAATGTGCATTAATGTATGCAGCACTAAGCTGACCCTATATGTACCTCAGTACCTTTACGACTTTCGACCGACAGCCAAATCAATTTACGACTGGTTTGTTTCAACCTGTCTCACTTGTTAGTCAAGGACCACATATGAATGTCAGTTTTTGTAGCACTGTACTGAAAAACCTAGACGTCTCCCAGACCGGCAGGCTTGCCGTGGACCCCATAGCACTCTCATAATCTCATTTGCGATTACCTCCTTTCCTCGGCCCAGTGTGGAAGTGGCCTGCCATTATCATTAAATTAGACCCTCATCGTATTTCAGAAATGCTCTGATTGAGTAGCTGATTCAATAACTGCTGCTTGTGAATGAACCTGTCGCGTCATTGGCTGCAGTCACAGACAGATCTCCTTTTCTTCTCCCTCACTTCTAGATCTCTATCTTAATGTGTCTTGCGCATGCCAAGTTTGCATGAGATGTTTTTGTTCATGAATATTTTAAACTTTGGGAATGACAGTTATGAATATTATTTGTAGCTCTTTGTCGAGATAGGCACATTTGTTTGTCTGGGTTGTACGTGTAATGGCAGAACAATCACACGTTCTCTTAGGAGGCTCTGTTCTTCAGGCCACAGTGCTGGTTGAATGGGATGCTGGCATTTGTTTCCCGTTGAGATGCATCACTACTGTGGTTGTCAGAGGCTTTAGGTGGAAACACACCGGCTCTTCATGTTTACTGGGACAGGTGTCACCATCCATCAGGAGGTGATGGAGTAGAGAGATATTGGATTCGACGTGTTGAATGAGCAGATACTATCCTTGCAGAGTTGGGGTTGGGGTGATTTCTCTACGACAGTTGATAGATCTTCGGCTCTAAATGTCATATGAAGAGACACCTTATGAGGGCGTAAGGTACTCAATGGCTTTGGCCCATGTCTCTGTCTTAGTCAGTGGTGCGACTGCTCTGCTCAGCCCCACTTCCTATCTTCTGCCGACTGACCCTGAAAGAGTGCTGTTTCCTCTGTCCATGAATCGTGTCGCCAAGGTGCAGGCAGGAAGATGACTAATTGTTGCTGCTGATTCTAGATACCGCCTATTTTGGGATATAGTTTTTAAATTCCATTTGCCTGTATCTGCTGGTAACATTCTCAAGCCAGAGCTGCTGATCGCTAAGCCCTTTTTTTTTGTTCTCATGCCGCAGAGGTCCAGCGGTGGTCTTTCCATTCCACTGTGTGCCTTCCAGGGTACCGTGTCCCTCCATGCCCCCACGGGGAAGACCCTGTCCTTGTCAACTTATGAGGTCAGCAGTGATGGACTCAAGATATCCCCCAACAACAAGAAGGTGGAGGTTTACCGCTCTAAGTCCGTAGGTCATGAGCCACGGGGGGAAGAGCAGCCTGACGGCACCGCTGGCGACACCAACGTGAAGATCCATCTCGAGGTCTTGGAGATCTGTGACAACGAGGAGGCCATGGACAGCGTCTCCATCGTCTCCAATATCAGCCAGTCGTCGACACACACCCGTTCGCCATCGCTACGCTACTCCCGCCGGGAGAACCGCTTCGTGTCCTGTGATCTGGGCGAGACGGCCTCCTACTCATTGCTCATCCCCACCAGCAACCCTGACTCTGACATCAACATCCACATACCAGATACTGTGGAGGCTCACCGCAGGAATAGCCGGAAACAGCACCAGGAGAGGTCCGGTTACCAGGAGGAGATCCAGCTGCTGAATGAGGCCTACCGGAGGCAGGAGGGGGACCAGGAAACCTAGAGGCCCCCGCAGGTGGACACTGATGTTGGGGAGTGCCGGAGAAGGGAGGAGCTGAGGGGCGGAGTTTGGCTAAAACACCGTGGGAGAGAGACATGCATTGGACAGGGAGAGAATGGAGAGGAGGGGACAAAGGTGTGAAAAAAGACAGCAGTGAGAGCAGGTCTGAGGGGCAAACATACTTTCACACGCTGGCCGTCTCCATATGGTAACTCAACCCAACATCTGGAAAATCTAAGTGATGAAGAGTTCTCCTATTCTGTTAACGTTACCCAGATGTGGTCACTGCAAAGCACACTGACTGAGTCACTCTAACTCCGTGTGTGTGTGTGTGTGTGTGTGTGTGTGTGCGTGCAGATGCTGTCTTGCTGTAATATAGCATGCACACCCCCAGCGTTTGGGTACAGATACAAAAAAACAGGTTATCTGCTTGATTTCAGAAAGAGCATTTATCTGAGTGAGTTTGAGCCTGTTTTACAACAGCAGGTGTTTAAAATGAATTTTAATTTTAAAACCACTTAAAATTCCTCTCCTGTTTCGTTCCATTTGACACAGTATGTAATCATAAGTGAGCCCTGGGTCATTCTGCCACATTTAACAAATGCATAATTTAGCAAAACAGCTGGAGAATACTTGGAGTTTGTAATGCAGTCCCAGATTTCTACCAGATCGATGGACTTTCACAGGTTATGGTACAGCAATGCAGTCACATAAGAATAGATGTATCCACACACACTGCCCACTATGAGACCAGGCAGTTTTCATTAAAAAGCCATTTTCCCGATAAAAACACATTTCCATCTAAGTGTCTTTTTAGGAGGTGCATCCCTGATAATGTTAGAAATGGCTCTTGTTTATTTTTAGTGTGCCGGTTCTCTGCTTTGTCCAAATGTATTTTTTCCTTACAAAGAACAAAATGTTTTCATTAAAAATGTACATTCACATGCTGAAAGCCCACTTTCCATGCAGAACAGTTTAGTTTCAGGTTTTATTCTCAGAGTTTCTTGGACTAAAAATGAAGATCAAACACCACACATCCAACGGCAAGACAACAAATCAGGTTAATGCCCGAGTATATTGCCAGTCTACTTCATGCAGAAAAGTGTCTGTGCAATTTTGACGGTTTTTAACAAACAACAGTCATTTCTGAAAAATGGCCAAACTCATTACTGCATCAGCCAGTCATATCAGTTTTTATATTCATGCATCCAATCACGACCACCTCAATCTATCCAACCCAACCAGAAACATCACCGAAAACAGGCATGTGGCAAATATCGCCTGACATGTGATGTGTGGTCACACGACGCTCCGTTTCTGCCCCGTCCTCTACGTGTGTGAGAAGTAGGTATCCTGCGATAAGACTGAATGCCTCCCTGCAGAGAAACTGGTCCTTGGGCTTTACAGTCCTTGGGCATATGACCTTCAGAGCCGCTGATCTATCTGAGCTGTGTTCAGTGCCTGTGGGCCTCGAGAAGCTGTCCCCATTGAGGCCCTTTCGCAAGCCATGGCTGGTCTGATGCCTGTCCTTCACCCGGAACCTGCTGCTTGTCGCTAGTGCAGACAGAGGAGCCACGTTAGACACCCCCGATCTCTCTTATCAGGAAAGTATGAGACATGCTGAGTGGACTGGTGGCCGTGTATCTCCTCCTCTTATCAGGAGAAACGTTTTTGTGACTCGTAACATGATGTTCGAGGCTCCGTCACAGAGGCTTCAGTCTTCATGGCTCCAGGGCAGAAATGTGCGTAGTACCAGAGCAGGAGCATTGTGTGTGTGTGTGTGTGTGTGTGTGTGTGCGTGTACCAGGCTGTTCAGAAGCATCGGCTTTACAGAGAGTGTGAGGGAGACAGGCAGCGAGTCACAGCTGCACAGGGACAGCAATGACAGTAGACAAAGCACGGCACAAACAAGCATGGGCAACAAAGAGAGCCCTCAACCAGTGGCTGGGAATGACACATGAAGCCCTAGTGTTGTCAAGGTGATCTTTACTCATGTTTACTGGGACAATGGAGAGTTCGGCTGGCTGGTCACAAACAGTCAAACGTGGGTCACACACACGAGGCCACCAAAAACTAAACTGTTAAAAAAAAAAAAACATTTTTCAGGCAACAGGTGAAGATGATGAACGGCAGCTCAGAAGAAGGCAACAGGTAATCCTTCACACCCTGAAGGACAGTCATCGGACAACTGAGGAGTGACTGCACAAAGAAAGTGGAGTATGTGGGCGGAGCTACCAGGCTGCCTATCGGTATATCTCCATGGTGATGTAGCCTTAAGCTGCTGTTCTCCTTCAAGTAGACTCTCAGGCTCACATCTCACATTAACTGGTTATCTTCTTCCCAGCAGAACAAAACAGGAAATATAAGTTGTTTCACTACATGTTTTTAAATCTATTATATCTAATGAGCCCATACATCAGCGGATATGCCTATGATTCCCTCTAATGCCTCTATATTTTCACAGGAGTGGTTTTCCTCTCTGAGCAGGACACGTTATATGGGGTTAATTACCACTCTTCCTTAGTCTGGCGTTGTCCAGCTTTACAAACTGACTATGATTTTTGCCCTGCAAAACATCCAAGGTCTGCTGGCAATCTGGGCAAATTGTAATGAAGTGTTATTCTTTCTGAGGGACAGTACTGAACATTACATGGGGCTTTAATGGGAGTGAAACAACACTTAAGAGAGGCAGTCCCTTGTGGAGCAATGTCTTCACGTTTGTGGAGACGTGACTGGTGTTCTGTACAGCCTAATTATTACTGCAGTCTTTACTGCTTCCTGTTCTTTAAAAGGACATAAACATTCCAGCTGAATATCTGGGGGTCCTGCTGAGCTTCAGTGACCCACACAGGCAATATTCTGTGTTTATAACTGCACCACCTTCATTCTTTTTTATCTGTTTTGTAAGAACAATAAGAGGAATCGTTTAAATAAAAAAGAAATGGAAAAAAAAAAAAGAGCCGGACAGCGTACAGTGACTCACGATCAGGTTTTTCCATGCATCCCTATGGCCCTGAATGGTAAGCAGTCAGAAGATGGATTAAAAAATAATGTATAGCCTATTATGCATGTATATCTTTCTGATACATTTACAGTTGGAATTGCATTTGGAAAGGAGGTGTTGACAATATATGATATAGTCAGGTTTTAACCAAGATAATGTTGCTTAAGTCAAAGAACTGCACCCACCCAGCTGGGTCAACCATGCAGCTAATATGGCCATAATGCTATCTTATTCCCAAGGTGTTAACATGGGAAAACATAAAAAGCTTGTATATAGTTATATCCTTCCATGTTCTTCAGGTTTAACTATAGGATATGCTAAACTTGATCACTTTCTGGAATTGCTCCCTGAATAAACAGGGAGTTGGAATAGACAATTTGTTGCCGTTACCTGGCTGTAAATTTACACTATAACATTATTTATGCTACTCAGTACAGACAACTGAATGTTTTTTTGTTAAGGGCGATGTGTCATGCATCGGCATACGTCCTGTGACGCTGTACTTAATATATGGATTGAGTAAAGCTATTGTCCTTGGTCCTCCCTTCACATTAAGCATGTAAAGACAGGTGACCTTCCACCCGAGGGCCGTGAGAGTTTACATTAATTCAGACATGCTCCTATGTAAAAACGGGTTTATTTAATTCAACACATCTGGCCTTAATATGAACTATTTATTATGGAGACTTTGTAGCGGGCGCTTTACTAATCAAGGCCACGGGAAAATGCATGCCACCCCGGGCTTGCTGCATCTGGGGCCTATCCTCAGAGACACACTGTTTGCAGTTCTATCTCCTTTCACACTCTTTGCTCACTGACGACCCAGCTCCGTGTTATAGCATCTTTTAACTCTTTGTAGCAGATTGAAACTGCCCGGACAATTACAATTACGAGCTCATTTGGCACAGCTCAGCAGGCTGAATAGAATACATAACATAACGGTACTTCAGTTGAGAAACTGGTATTACGTCCCATGTATTATCTTAACGCTGGGATTTTCTAGATTCGTAACGTGATTCGTCTGTCCCGACAAGGCAGCTCACGCTTACTGGTCCGAGTGGATGTCATGAAATGAGCGGACCAATCAACGGTGATCGTTCCATTGCGGATGCTACGTAACACACCGACGTAATTTCCCTGCGACTCGGATATGTGTACGTCATTAGTAAGTGCAAGTCGCCGAGCTGAGGTACCGTTTTCGTGTAAATGAGCATCGCTGAACCGCATTATACAATTGAATTAACGTCCACTTGTGTACGTGGCATTTATGTTTGTTCTTTTTGAATAGGTGTTTATTAGTTATCTCGCCCGCTGGCGATTTGGCCAGGTCGATTGGATAACAAGGAACCGGGTTTCCCCGGTACAGGGAGCGGCATGAGTTATGGGTACGGCTATAGGGGAGGCCGAAGAGGGGACCGTGATTATGGAGGAGGGAGCGACGAAAGATGGCAGCGAGGAGCTGCATCGAGCAGCAGCGGCGGCGGCGGCGGCGGCGGCGGTGGCGGTGAATACGCCAGGGGCGCGGGCTGGGAATCACGGGAGGACGAGGGACGGGGACGGGGACGGGGACGCCACCCTGCACATCTGAAAGGCCGAGAGATCGGATTGTGGTACGCGAAAAGGGGAGGCATCAAGAGGAGAGAGGAGGAGAGGAAGTCGGTAAGTGTCGGCCGCCCTCGCTGAGGCGTCTGCTTGTGTTCCAGTGGCTCCGTAAGGCGGTCGGGATGCTCCGGCGTGTCTGACCGCGCTGTGCCTTGTGTAGAGAGCTGTGGTCCACATGGACGAGTCGAGGGAGCAGCACATCACTAAGCTGCTGAACACCGTCCAGAGAGAGCCGTCCGGACCTGCGAAGGCTGCTGCTGCCGACTCTCAGAGCTGGCGATCGGCGCCGAGCCCCAGTCAGCACAGGTGCACGGTTCAAGCCCGGAAATGACGCACCGCAGGTGTAGTGATGTCCAGCTGTTAATATTCGGAGGCTCTTTGGCCATCACGCTGCTCCTTTTGTAAAGGATGACCCAGAGTGAAGTACTGTATATGTGCTCGCCTGTTTCCAGTGATACGTACTCAGCACACGTGTCTTTGGTGTTTAGCTACTTTGATGGGGAGGAGGTGACAAAGGAGGACCCAAAAATGGAAGTGAAGGAGGTGAAGGAGCAGATGAAAGACGCAGACCTGGAGTATCTGTGCCAGGAACTGATCCGAGACACCGCTCTTGACCAGGAACTGAAGAGAGCCCTTCAGAAGAAGAGAGCTGATCCAAAGTATCAGGATATGATGGTGAGGTGATGTTCCAGTTGTTCTGGTGCGTCTTCAAACGGCGGACATCCTGGTGAGGATGTGCTGATTGGCTGATTGGTGCCGACTCCATGTGGAACCGTGTTTTGGCACTGGACTGGTCAGCCATGCTAGTGCCACAGCACCAGCGGTCCAGTATTCTCACTAAGCTCCGACAGGCAGGTCATGCCGACACAGTACTTCCCCGCAACGCTTGACACACTGTAGCATCATTGCTTTAGTTTGTTTTTGTGTCTCTTTTCAGAAATTCAGAGAGAAGCTTCCTTCGTATGGGATGAAAGAGGTAAGGTTTGAAAATTACCCACTTAGTTGGAATGTAACTGAAAAGGTACTTATTAGTCAAAAACGGTTTGGTTCAAGAAAATGTTTCTCACATGTCATGGAATAAACTTATTTTCACAAATTTTTTGCTTTTAATCAAGACTAGGGTGGTAGGAATGTTCCCCTGGTGACTGATTTGGGCAGGCGGTGGGCTTGAGCCAGGGGCCGTGATAGTTTTGCAAAAGACCTGCTGAACTTTGAGTGTGCGGCTCTGAGCTCTTCTGATGGAGGGAGTTGTGCTGCAGATTGTAGGCCTGCTGCTGAGATCAAAAGCCTCTCCCGCTGACCGGTGTGTGTCCGTTTGGTAGGAGCTGGTCCAGCTGATCCGAGCGAACCAGGTCCTGGTGGTTAGTGGGGAGACAGGTTGTGGAAAGACCACTCAGGTGACCCAGTTCGTCCTTGATGACAGTATCGAGCGTGGAATGGGCTCCACATGCAGGGTCGTGTGCACCCAGCCTCGCCGCATCAGCGCCATCTCGGTACGTTCCCTCTCTGGGAGAGGGCCGTTGTGGGTATACTTCAGTCTGGGATGTTTACATATGTGATACCCGTGCAGGTGGCTGAAAGGGTGTCTGCTGAGAGGGCTGAAACTGTGGGGGAGGGAAATTCCTGTGGGTACCAGATCCGGCTGCAGAGGTATGTGGACTGGGCTTGTCCGTCTCTGTGAAAAGAGCAGCAGACTTCGATCCCTGGCAGCAATACTTCTGTTATACCATTATTTTGGTCTTGTTGACAGCAATAAAATGGAATGTTGTGTATTTTCCTGGCCACCTGCCACCCAAGAGAAGCTTCTGGGATGTGTGAGTGTATGGATTGTAGGGGAAACAAGGATTAAGAAACATTTTGGACTTTGTGTTCCAGTCAAATGTTGGACAGTGGACAGAGATCCTGTGAATGTGAGATTTGTTTGTGTGTGTGTGTCTTCCTGACTGCATGTTATCTCGTGAGCAGAGGTGGTTTTCACTCTGACCTCCCCTCCCCCATGTGACCTTTGAGTAGTATCCCTCACCTTTGGTCCTGTTGTCAGGCGCTCAGCCCTATGTTACAGGGGGTGGCTGGGGGTAGATGAGCATCCTCTGAGGGTTAAATAAGCACTGCACAACAGCCCAGGCAGCCTTTTCTGACCTGGCAGCACCGAGTTGGAAGTAAGAAATTCACCGCTTGTTTTATTTATTTACTTACTCTCATTCATTTCTGCTCCCACTTTCTCCCACCCCCACGTTCCATCCTCCAGCCGGTTACCACGGAAACAGGGCTCTGTGCTGTATTGTACCACGGGCATTATTCTTCAGTGGCTCCGCTCTGATCCGTGAGTACCCCCACCCCCCATTGCCGACTGTCGTTTTCTTCATTTGCTTGAATGGCTTGTCTCTCTCCTGGGAGAGACCTCGCTCCCTGAACCCATGCTTGTAAGGGTGGCCAGAGCCTCATGCGATGCATCAGTCTGCACATCCTGCTTCCCCCCCCCCCCCTTTGTCTAAAATGGAGCGCACCCTTGCCCTGACGTTTCCAGGTACTCGCTCCTGGGCCTTTCTGCTAAAATCAAGCACGATGTCATCTACTTAATAAATGCCTCTTGGGAAGAGAGTCTGGCCTCGTCTGCTCCACGCATCAGACGGGTTTTGTGGTGCCTCCAGGCACGCTGCACCCCCATTTCCCAGCCAGTCTTCTTCTAGTAATGTATCTGTGCTTCCACAATGTCAATAAAAAAAAGTCCTTGGACTTTAGTCCTCAGGCTACATAACAGAAATAGTCAGTCAAAGCTTTTTTGGGGGGGGGGGTCACTAGTGTGCTAACGTGACCCCCCCCAGACTCTAGCTGCCGGATGAGGTCACCCTCTATAGGCCAATACTCACGCCAGTAGATGGGGGGGGGAATCATATTCCCAATGGTATTAGTGATTCCAAGCATGTCGGTAATACTAATTCGTGTCAGAAACTGGGTGTTCTTGTGAATATTTTTGAACTTCTATCTTTGGCTGAATATTTCATGCTTGTGCTCTTCCGGACTCCTCTTTAAATTGCACATACTGGGTCGTTTATGACGAGTTACTGTGTGGTTAAAGTTTCAGTCTATGAACAGATTTTTACAAAAGCAGCACCATGTGACCCAGACTGAACAGGAGTTGGGGCAGTGTGTTCTGCCCATCAGGCCTTTCATGAAAACATCTGAAGTCAATGAATGATTTATGACAGCCTTACTCTCATTTGGCTGCTTCTGAGATGAGATCCTGCAATGTGGGTGAAGAGGACTTGGTTTATTGGCTTGTTGTTTTTTAAAATGATGCTTTCTTCTGATCATCCTCCAGGCACTTATCAACTGTCAGTCACCTGATTCTTGATGAGATCCACGAGCGAAACCTGCAGTCTGATGTCCTTCTCGCCATCGTTAAGGATCTCCTCCACTACAGAGACGACATCAAGATAGTTCTCATGAGTGCTACCCTCAACGCTGAGAAGTTTTCCAAGTATTTCGGTGAGGAAAGGAAGCCGTGTGCAGGCTGTGCCTGCCACGAGCGTGGTGGAGATCGCTGCCTGGCAGCTGTGCGTGTGGTCATGACTGGCCTGCCGTTTCTCACTAGGTTGGTGAGCATGTGGGCTTGTACCATTTTATTTTTCTTCGTCATGCTAAGCTCACTAATTAGCTGAGTCACATTCTTGGGGGGGGGGCGCAGAAGTCCTCCCTAAGTCCTATAATAAGACCAGAGTATTTTATCTGTAGGAATCCTGTAGGCTGGGAAAATACCAGTTTATGATAGAGAGGAGAGGGAGGTGAGAAGTTCATCAAGTGTGCCCATCTTTCCACCTCCAGATAAATGCCCCATGGTCCACATCCCTGGCTTCACCTATCCGGTGAAGGAATACCTCCTGGAGGATGTGGTGGAGATGCTGAGGTCAGTACAGGAGGCACTGCTCCTGAAGCCGTCATTATGGGATGTTCTGTGCTTCTCAGTCTGGAGCGGCAGGGTCGGTGGTGACCAGTCACCCATTTGGGCAGGTATCGGCCACAGTCACAGGACCGGCGGCCCAGGTGGAAGCGACACTTCATGCAGGGCCAGATGATGCAGATTGAGAAGGAGCAAAAGGAGGAGGAGTATCGTGAGAGCTGGCCCTGCTACGCCCGCACCCTGAGGGACAGGCGAGTGCCGTTGGGTGGAGCTAGTCAGGTCGCATCTGAGCAGGTTCTTAAGGACAGGTGGTGTTGACCGTTCTGCAGGTACTCGGAAAGCACCATCGACGTCTTGGAGATGATGGACAACGATGACAAAATCGACCTGGCCTTGATAATGGAGCTGATCAAACACATTGTGCTGCATGAAGATGTGAGTTCGTCCAGCTGAATTCCCTGGGGGTCTCTGGAAGCACCAGCCCTCACCTTCTCCCATCTTCATGTGTCACGTGTGATTCCCCGGTCCTCCTCTTTGCTGCTGCTTCTGTCACCGTAACGCGCACGCACACACACACACACACACACGTACACTTTAGAGTGTGTTTAAATTTCATCTGCCACTCTGTGTAGCCCCTTCCACTTTCTGCTCACTCACTGGGAGGGGGGCATATCGTCATCAGAGGTCCCAGCAGGAGAGATAAAAGATGAAATTAATTACTGTTAATTAGCAATATGGTTTGAGAAATCGGAGCTCCTGAGCTGTCAGGGTGGTTTTGCCAGTTAGAGAATATAAATAATGACAGTCACCCCAGGCACCCGCCAGTCCATTAGGGCCTTTAAAGCTTGGTGATCATCATGTATGTTAGTGCTGTCAATGCCCTCCTCCGTCCCAGGCCTTGCTGCAGGAGGACTGTGAAAAGACTCATTTTCCTCTAGTGGTCCATCGCTAAAAATAAAAGCGAGTAGGGTGGGGGTGGGGGGGGGGAGCCCGGCTCCTCCCCCAGGGCCGGTTTCTCTGTCTCTGCTTGGTAGATCAAAGCCCTATCATAGGGGCTGTCTCATTTTGCACGGTCGTCTGGGTTTGATTGACACCGTTCACACGGCTGTGTGCTTGAGGGTCTTTGTTCGTTGAAGGGACTCCTGTCGTCCATGTTCCAGTTCTTTCAGTCCACAGGTCTTGTCTGTCTTTCAGGAAGGCGCTATCCTGGTCTTTCTGCCTGGCTGGGATGACATCAGCAGTTTAAATGACCTCCTAATGGCTCAGCAGATGTTCAAGTCAGGTAGCCATGCCTCCTCCCATACCACATACCTGTTGGGTTTTGGTGGATGCCAAAATCTGTGCCAGGCAGCCCTCCAGGCCAAGCGGGCTTTGTTACACCATCCATATACGAGTATGGAGTGACACCAGATAACGTCCCACAAGACACAGGCACAGGTTCACGATCTTCTGAGGTGAAAAACACGCTATACGTGTAATGGGTGGAGCCGCTCTTAATGCCTCGCGATGGTGGTTGTGTTTCAGATAACTTCATCATCATTCCCCTGCACTCTCTGATGCCGACGGTCAGCCAGACCCAGGTGTGTGTCCAGCCGCGGTCCCAACATTTCTGCCACTTTCTGGTCGCCGTTGGTCATCAACTCACCAGCAGTCTGCCGTCTCTGTCTCCCACCGCCGGAGCAGGTGTTTAAGAGGCCACCACCGGGTGTCTGTAAGATCGTCATCGCCACCAACATCGCCGAGACCAGGTTCGCCAGTTCATTTCGGGAGTGTCCCGAACACGGGGACCGTTATGGACCTGAGCGGCTGGATTGGCGAATTGTGACATTTCTGAGTGCCAGCTTCGTCTGGGGTGCTCAGCTCTGTGTGTGTGTGTGTGTGTGTGTGTGTGTGTGTGTGTGTGTGAGAGAGTGCGCCATGTAGGTCAGTGAGGTCATGCAATTGTGTCACCTCCCCCCCAGCATCACCATCGATGATGTGGTATTTGTGATTGATGGTGGGAAGATTAAAGAAACACACTTTGACACCCAGAACAACATCAGCACCATGTCAGCCGAGTGGGTCAGCCTGGCCAACGCTAAGCAAAGAAAGGGCCGTGCGGGCAGGTGAGTGTGTGTGTGTGTGTGTGTGTGTGTGAGTGTGTGTGTGTGTGTGTGTGTGTGTGCGCTCCTCCCTCAGTTCACTCGCATGATGTCTTTGTTGTATTGCCAAAGCCCTTTTTAAAAACTGAATAGTGTAGCACATTAGATTTTCCCATTAGATTCCAAATGTTGTCCTCCTTTTCTGCCTATCTGTCCCCTCATCATCATCATCATCATCATCATCATCCACTGTTCGAAATGCAGGCGTTTGCTCAGCAGCAAATTGGCTTTGTACGTGGCAGAAACTCACTGAGCCGAGTGTGCGTGGTGTCCACACGCACACATGCAGGCCTCTGTAATGGCTCCCGAGGGGAGGGGGGTGGAAATGACTCAGACTCAGACTCAGACTGCCTGAAGCGGCTGCCACCATCCTGGGCCTTTAAATGAAGCCCTGTCCTGCTCACCACCGCATGGGGGGCCTCACCCGGGGTAACTCACCCGGCCTGTTACTGTGGCAATCTTGCATTATACATGAAGAGAATGTTCCATCGCATGCTGCTCTGCTCCAGATCTCGTCTGGGCTTTGGCTGTTTGGCTTTACTCTCCGGCTGTCCGGCGTCCAGGAGCGTTTTCGGAGGCCCCGTTCCCCTGTGGACCCGCCGTCTGTCGGAGCCGAATGCCAACACCCAATTAGTGCATGCAGTGGGTAATGGGCATCAATGCGTTAGCACCAAGAACCCAGTCTGGAAGCTTGGGAGATCAGCCTGGCCCAGCCTCACTACACCTGGCCACTTCTCCCCATCCACTCGGGTGTGCTTCAGGCAGCATTTCGCCACCTAGTGGCTGTCTAGTAGAATGACTGTACTAGACTTGGTATTGGAGCAGAGGGGACACAGATATAAAACTGGTTCTTTGATTACTTAGACTATTTAGTCCATAAGTAATAAAAATAATTAACCCAAGAAATTCACGTAAAACATCACTGTTCATGTGACCCCTACGTGGCAATGCCCATGTGAGTGGTCTCCTCTTTCTACCCATGCAGGGTGTCCCCTGGGAAGTGCTACCACCTGTACAACGGCCTTCGTGCCAGCCTTCTGGACGCCTACCAGCTGCCCGAGATCCAGCGTACCCCCTTAGAGGAGCTGTGCCTGCAGATCAAGGTGGGCTTGTGACCCCTCGGGGAAACAGACTGGTGGGTTATAGGTTCAAGGCCCAGGAGTCCGTTGGGTCAGAGTCCAGCTGTGAGAACTGTTGGTGGAGAGGGTAACAGTCCAGGGTTAAGTGATGGTGATGGGTAGATGGGTTTTATCCCCAGCTGGGAGTGGTGGGTGACTGGCTGGAGGGATCTCCTCTCCCCTGCAGATACTCAAGCTGGGCAGCATTGCCTCGTTCCTGCGTAAGGTGCTGGACCCCCCATCAGAGCAGACCGTCCAGCTGGCGGTCGCTCACCTGATGGACCTGGTAAGGGGGAGGTGCTCAGAGCGTGGGCGATGCCATGTCTCCGCTTGAGCTTCCGAGGCTGTCTGCCAAAATGTCACCTCTGCCGTGTGCTTGGGTCAGAACGCTCTGGACCGGGATGAGGGGCTGACGCCTCTGGGAGTACACCTCGCCCGCCTTCCAGTCGAGCCCCACATTGGGAAGATGATCCTCTTCGGAGCCCTCTTGGGTTGCCTGGACCCGGTGCTGACCATCGCTGCCAGTCTCAGCTTCAAAGACCCCTTCTTCATCCCACTGGTAAGCATGCCCACCTGGCCATTGGTGGTCCTCCTGGGGGGCTCCCGCTTTTCAGCATTAATCGTCCTTTGTGTTCCAGGGCAAAGAGAAGCTGGCAGACACTAGGAGGAGGACCCTGTCTAAGAACTCCAAGAGTGACCACCTGACAGTTGTTAACGCCTTTTCGGTAGGACTTGCTGTCCCTGGCCCTCGTTTCGGTGGCCTGCCCTCGCTACTGCCGCTTTCCGGACATCCGTGGTAGTGCAGGCAGAGTGCCTTGATGCCCCATGTTGGTATTTCCTCACCAGGGCTGGGAGGAGGCGAAACGTCGTGGTTATAAACACGAGCGAGAATACTGCTGGGAGAACTTCCTGTCTGCCAACACCCTCCAGGTGAGGTGGCTGGCCCAGTGCTGAGTGCCGTACTCCTGCCTGTATCGGAACCCCGAGAGCTCATTCTGGTCAAGCCTGCACTCGCCTTACTCGGTCTGTTTCGTTTCCTCCAGATGTTGCACAACATGAAGGGTCAGTTTGCCGAGCACCTGCTGGCTGCCGGGTTCGTGAGCAGTAAGAACCCCCGAGACCCGACATCCAACACGAACTCTGGTGAGTGCAGGACTGCCTGGCCCTGCCTACATCCTCGGTGGGAGCTGCAGCTTCCTGACCTCCTCCCCTTGCCTCTTCCCCACAGAAAACGAGAAGCTTCTCAAAGCCGTCATGGTGGCTGGCCTGTACCCCAAAGTGGCCAAGATCCGGCCCAGCTTCAGCAAGAGGAGGCCTGGGTCAGTCTGGCTTCCTGAGAACTGTCGCCTCTTGCTCTGATCCTGTCATTTTTCTCATGGTGTTTCAATCCATGTTTTTTCTCCCCAACATTAAGTGTCAAGGTTTACACCAAGTCTGACGGCAAGGTGAACATCCACCCCAAGTCTGTAAATGCAGAGGAGTCAGAGTTCCATTATAGCTGGCTCATCTACCACCTGAAGATGAAGACTAGCAGTGTGAGTTTTGCCCCCCTGGGGTTAGCAGTCCCTCACATCTGGATTTGGGGTTGTAAGGATCATAGTGGTGTGCTTGTAGATGTCTGGTCTTTCCTCATTTATTACTCGTTGTCATACCGACCACACTCAGGACTACCATCGCTGTGACTGAATGTTCAGGTGCAGCACAAAGTGAATGTTGTCACCCCTGAGTAACAGGCTTATCTTGGGATGAGTGTGGGTACAGAACTATTCTGGAGAAGGAAGAGGGGGCATAGTCACACGCCACTGTCCAATACTTCTGTTCTCGCCTGACTTCCCGCAGATCTTCCTCTACGACTGCACGGAGGTTTCCCCGTTCTCCCTGCTTTTCTTCGGTGGAGAAATCTCCATCCAGAAGGACCAAGACCAGGACACCATTGCCGTGGACGAGTGGATAGTCTTCCAGTCCCCTGCTCGCATCGCGCACCTGGTCAAGGTGAGGAAGGTCTACCTTCACTGTAGTGATGTAGCTGTTTCATGTTGAAGGCTAGTCCTTGGTGGTTGCGTCTAACAGTCCAGGTAATAATGCCCTTTCAGAAACTGAAGAGGGAGCTTGACTCTCTGCTGGAGGAGAAAATCAGGAACCCTCACCCTGTGGATTGGAGCCAGGCGAAGTCCAAAGACTGTGCTGTGATTTCAGCTATCATTGACCTTATCACCACCCAGGAGGGGTATGCTAGTTGTGACAGGGGCGATCACTGAGCAGAGAGGTGCTATGATTAACTCTGGACCATCCAAGTCTCTTAGTTAACTTTTCTTTAACTTATTTTGGAAAGAGACTGTCATTCTTGCAGCTTTAGACTGAAGATTGTTAGTTGATGTCTGTTTTGTAACAAAAACCGTCATTGGTTAGAAGGACATTGTGCACGGCCTGTGCAGTGTTTCTCTCTGCATGAACCCTCACCAGGGTTGTTAACCTTTCTCTAAATGTTTGTGGCCTCATATTAAAGCTATACCTTAAGGACCTTCAAGGCTGATGTTCCGTAAAATAGGGTATCTCTTTCAGTGAAAATACGGGCTTTGACACAACGATTGAGACTTTGAGATAGGCACAGGAGTCACATTAAGGTGTAGTATTGTTTATTGCAAAGCAGCACAGAATTAAGTATCCAGCTGCACCTGTCAAATCGGTAGGATTAAAAAAAGACAGACTTGATTTACAGTAATGTGTGTTCTTCCTGAGTAAAAGACCTTCAGCCTAATGGTCAGAACTCCCTGGTGGTTGGATAAGTTACTAAGCCTGGCACTACTTTCCTTGTGAGATATGGTAATCCTTCAAACGGTGTACCTTGAGTCTTACCCTTTTAAAGATGTAACCTGTTTTGAGTTAGGGTCAAATGCTTTAAGGGAGCTGCAACCTGGCATATCGGTCCAGTGACACGTCAGCAGGGGAATCTAGACATTCTAGGGCCCCTTGACATGTTCACACGTTGGTCTCCAAGCCCTGAAGACGGTCCATCCTCTGCACGTTGCGCTGGAGCGTGGCAGAGCAGGTGATGATCTCTGCACACTCTGCAGGAAACCAGCCACATTCCCCGTCTCGGAGCCGCTGCCCCTCATACCAGCCTGGAAAGGAGGGGACAGGGATCAGCGTGTGGCACACATGACCTCATACACAACAGGAAAGGTGTAGAAGGAGCTTCTGTATGAAGAACTTAGTTTGGTGTCTCTTAAAGGGGCCGCAGGGTGATTTCTGGCTTCAAAGAGGAGGTCACACTCAGCTCTTTGTTGTATATTTAATGGGTGGGCCTTTTGTCTATTCTGAGGACACTGCCCTTTCCATATGAGGCGAAGGCCACACCTGCTTGGGGTCCGGCGCTGTCTGTCACATCTGCCAGCTTGGGTCTAAAGACCCCGTTGTGCCATAATGCACCCGAGTATCACTACACAAATGGGCCGTTTTGTACTCTGGGGTACAAAGCCTCAGACACGTGCATGATGGGAAAAGGCACCACATTCCTCCACTGACCGTCATCGGCGGCTTGCCACACCAGCACCACGTCGGCAACCTGCAGCGACAGTTCGTCTGGTTGCTTGCCCGTGTACGTCCTGGTCACCTCCACCTGCCCCAGCTCTGTGGGAATAACAGATTGTGCTGTAGTCTTACTCTAAACATGCAGAAGTTAGACTATTGAGGAAAAACAAAGTACCAAGATGGTGCAAAAAAAAAAAAGTTAACATTTGCATTTTTGTACCACATGATAGAGTCTGGAGTGTTTTTCCTAATTAGTTCAAAGTTCAGTGCTTTTAGTCTATGGCCAGTAGGTGGCAGTATGTCACCAACTGTCAGCCACAACAGGCTGCACTCACTGGTTCGGTCTGTGTTCTTCCGGTCGTTGGTGCTTTGTCCGAGGGCAGTGACCCAGCGGGCACGCTCATTCCTGTCACCAACAAACGAGACAACACAAAGCTGTCAGTATCGTCTCACCTAGCTGCCTGGAGGATGAAACCACTTGTCAATACAAAGTTTTGCCCCCTCCAGGCCAAGTGAAGAGGGTAGTTCAAGAGAACACAAATACAAGGTGGGGTCCCCAGAATAACGATTTGCTTTCCTACAGGGTTGCTCATCTGGGAAGGAAGCAGGTTAGGTTTCCTGGTAACCTGAACCCAGCAATACAAACTCATTCATGGGAACAGAAATCAAAGTCTGTGGTGTCACTTTCTCTAAATTCCCCCTTTTGTTCAGCTTTCTGTTCAGAAACCCTGTGTTTAGGCCATCTTGCGAGCTAAAAGCCACCCATTTATGAAAGTAAATATGCCATCCAAAAATAATTAACACCTTTGTTAAAATCTTCTGCTTATACACACACACCACCTGGCGGTGGACCTCGGCGTGACCCGGAGAATTTGACGACAAAGGAACAGTCCTGCTGGCCTCTGACCAGACTGTGCCAATCACGGCCCAGTGAACCTGCACTAGGAAACAGGAGGAACAGTCAAGGATGATAATATTCAGGCCAGAGGAGACCAGCATTTTCTCCTAATCAAATCCTTTAAAGAGTACACATTAAACAGAGCTTCCGCACCCTGAAGTAATCCTGTAGGAGTGATAAGACTAACATCGCACTCAGTGCAGCTGAAAGCAGCACTGGATCTCGGATGCCTAAATGATTTAGTCATAAACTCTTCCAATTCCCAGTGTGAGAGCGCGTGCGAGAGAGAGAACCCACTACACACAAGTCATCACAGGTCACTTTCTGTTAATGCCAAACAAGGTCATGGTAAGGCCTACAGTTAAACACCATCAGACTGCCTGCGCTTGTCAGGTAAAAGCAGGAGTTTCAGTGGTGGCACCTGTTCCCTCCTCAGCCAGTTCTGAGTTCCCCCTCGCAGATCTGGGCACAGCCTAGCCCTCCCACCCTTCTCCGAGTTTTCCCTCGCAGACCTCGGAAGCGCTCGTGTCCTCATTCACACGGAGGGAAATTCCTACATTAACAACGGGTTGGTGGGGTTTAGCCCTGCAGCATGACGACACGGTTCAGTGAAGGTCAGCCCTTTGTCACAATGCACTCAGACAGGGTGACATTTAAAGAGCCCTCGTCTTGCTGACTGGAGGGGTTACGCACCCAGTTCTCTGGATATTTAATCAGGAGCAGAACCCAGAGGCAAGTTTCCAGACCTCAGCTCCTGTCGAGGCACCGTTGCACTGACGAGCTTCCCTGGTAGTAGGCAGGAGCAAGTGGCAGATACCGATCGGGAACGGGGAGGAGCCAGATCAGACTAGGACAAAGGGCTGGATCTTGATGTGGGAGTCCACCACAGGGTCAGCGTACAGCTAGGCTGTGATCAGCAGAGGCCACACAATGGGTCCTTCAGAAAGGCCTCACACAGGCCAGGACTGCAGGGAAAGGCTCACTTCAGAGGGGCACCAGCCATGGTCCTGCTGAGAGCCAAACCTGGACTTCAGATTCCACCCACCAACCACAAGGATGTAGCGCTCCTTCTAATGGGAGGTTACCTAGCAACCAACAACTGAGCCTGCTCTCTGTGCCCTGGCTGAGAGGAATGAAGAGGGAAGAACAGAACAGTGTTTTTGTTGTTTTGTTTTTGGGCATTGTGGATCTATGACAGGAATCGGAAAGCTGTCAATTGTGCACAAGGCTTTGTGTTTTTGAGGGCATATGGATGTTTCTTCCATTCATGAACGATGTCACAGACAGACTGACAGACATATGGAGAGACGGACAGATGTAGAGAGAACAGGTGTTTTGTTAATTAAGCTGTCATATGCAGCTTCTCCAACACTTACAGCTGCTCCACCCCCAGCACTCTGGACACCATCTCCTGCGAGTGGTTGCTGCGGAATCGCATTCTGAACAGGTAGCAGGCTGCAGGCTGCCGGGAGGTCAGCATGGAGGTTGGTGTTCGCACGGGCGACAGGTGTAGATCCTGTGCCTGGCATAACTCCACCTGGATCTGGTGCCTCAGGGCGTAGTCCATCACCGTGTAGCTCTCCTCACTGCGGGCAGTAGAGGGCACAGTGGTTATGGAGAGCTGCATTTCAGACTGGTGGTAAGCAGGCTATAATTCGAGGTTAGGGTCACAGAAACGCACCACATCTTCACTGAAAGCACCAGACTGTTTGATGTCCTATGCATCAGAATCGTGCTGAAAAGCCGTGGAGTGAGGCACTCCATCAAAAGAGGAGGAAAAACCCTGACCCAAGGACAACAGCTGAAAGACAGCCAAGCAGTCATGACCAGGGTTACATAACTGCCATGAACTCAGTAACTTCAGTAGAGAAAACGTCAATATTCTCTTCAAGGTCTGGGAGAGAGAGTGACAATCGGGGGCTTCTGAGCAGAGGGTGACATGATGGGCAGACTCCAAATAGCCTTCATCTCCCCCTCCAAACCCAACATCAGTGAGCATATCAATGTTCTGCAGAAAATTCTCTTTTCCATGAAGTCATCAGGGAATAAGAGTTGGAAAGCTTCCCCATGCTGCAGCTGACAGCTTCTCTGCTGGAAACTGTAACTACATTGCTTCTGGTAAACAATCACAAAAACCATGGGAACAAAGGCACGGATGAAGCCAGGACAGCTAAGAAAGGGAGGCTCACCGTAGCAGAGCCGGGGCCATCGGAGAGGAACCACAGGGTGACAGCCGTCCCAGAAAGGTGTCTGCTACGACACCTGGTCTGTCCCTTTCTGGACGCCATCACACTCAGCCACCCCCTCACCTCTCACATGCATCAATACGTTTACTGAGTCTCTCGCGGTACTTTAAACCCTCAGATCCTCAGGAGGCCACCATGAGGAGACACGAGGATCGAATCACCCAAAGTAGAAGGCAGAATGGGCCAGATGGACACACCCACCTCTTCTTCCGAGTGATGATGAGGACATCGTTGAAGAGGAACAGGTAGACCGGCAGGCGTGAGATGCGCTTTATGAACATGCTGCTGTCTTCAACGAAGGTGGTGACCTCCCCACGCTTCACCAGCCAGCGGGACGAGGACACCAGTGGGAAGGGCTGAATGTCGGCAAGGGGCCAAGCACAGATTTCAGGTTAATCCTCAAAGATTATACATGGACATCACCAGACAGCCAATATCATAATCAGATTGACTATATACTCTGCAGCCAAAGATGGAGAATTTCCTTACAGTCAGTCAAAACAAGACCTGGAGCTGATTGTGGATCAGATCATGAACTACTTATTGCAAAATTTAAAC
>JAACJT020000031.1:874157-891475 GCA_009936485.2 Gymnarchus niloticus | reverse complement strand
CTTCTGTCACTAGGTGAGCTGTACCTCATCAGGCTCACTGATTGGCTGTGTTTACAGGATGCTCCCAACTGGATTTCAGAGACGTCACCACCAGGGTATGGGTGGTTCAGTAGCAGGACCGAACCTACTGTGGCCTCAAAGCATTATACACGTCGATATTAAAACGGCTCCAAAGTTCTGATGACCCTCATTAGCTTGATCTTCAGATGCTGTACAGTGAGAGCTGGCTGTTAGCAGGCCAACCACGGCTCAGACACCCACTGAGTCGGGTGACATGCAGCAGCACCGGTGGTATGGGCACTGTACAGTTGCAGCAGGGGCTGGCAGCACTGACAAAGGAATCTGAAGCCCTGCACCCATTTACTCCAATTCCACACCCACTTGTGCAGTGCTGCATACTGGTGCCAGTAGGGGTCAGTGTCCTATTCTCCAGATTTCAGATGTTTCTCACATTAAAAGCCTAAAGATTTTAGGTCGACTGTGTACATCACTCGTATCTATTTGGGAAACTGCAGCTCTGAGCCCAAATAAAAATCTACACTATCCCAAAAACTACGGGCCGGTTTCTAAAACACTGATTAAGCCCAATCTTCGATTAAATAACCCTCTTAAAGTGAATGTTTGGTGAAAATTAAATTTGCGATCAACTGTTTGATCAATCTGTTTCAGTGGTTGTTAGCAAAATTAGCCTGTTACAAACTCAAAAAAAAGCTACATTCCAACACCAAACATACACTGGTTGATCAACTGCATGTACATTTTAAAATTCTCACCAGGCTTTACCTTTAAACTGGTGATTTAGTCTAAGATTTAATCTGTGTTTTAAAATCCAGCCCTTTAAATGACTCATAAAAGATTTTTAAAAAACACTGAAAGTAATGTCTGGAATATTCCGGGTGACGCACCAACGAGAAGAGAGGAGCAGGTCTGGGACAGACTTCTCCGAAAGGTGTGCCATCCTGACAATGTCTCAATGGCAGCTGACTCACCAGCATGCAACTAAATCTGAAACTACCTGATTACGGGAAATTCACAGGCCACGGGTGGAGATCAATCACGGGAAGACGGCCCAGAATGCCTTGCTGCAGCTTCTCTGCGGGATACGGCAACGGCACACATGACCGGAGAACACAACAGCGGTAGGAGTGAGCATCAAAACTTACTTTCAGCCCACTTGTAAAGGCAAGTCCTTTACGATGAATGAATAAAAGTCGGTATTCCATAGGTGGTTGGCATAGCAACCAGGATCAGGTAATCAGGGTTCTGAGACCATCCTTAAATTCGTGGAGACTCCGCCAGAGGCATGCTGGCTGGCTAGCCAGTCTCAGCCTCTCTCCCTGGACCATCTCAAGCACCATTTGTGATGCCTAATCGTGACCCAGAAGAGACCCAGGTGTCAAAGGTGACTCGCTGTTCAGCATGCACCTTTACCCTCCTCGCGAGAGGTGATGTCCACCCGGGCATTGATTGTTGGGGTCCCCGTGGACACTCAGTAGATGTTTTAGTTCGAACCCGCAAGACAATGTATGAAAATCCAAATGTCTATGCTGTCTTGCCTCTTCCCTCGAGCACACGGACCTCGACTTTCTCCCGAAATAGGCATCACCCAACGAGGTGACAGACAGACAGAGCGCAGAGCCGCTGACGCCCAGACTGGACAGCAGGGGAGTCCGCACTTCTCTCAAAGCAACGGTGGTAATCAAACTACGCGTTTCTGTAGTGGCAGATGTCTGTTTCAATATGACTAACAAAAAGAAACACAGAGGAACAAACAGCCCCCAACTACCCACCCACCCACACCCAAAGGAACATACTTTTTGCTGGCTTCGCAAACATCCACGATATTGGAGAAGAGGTGGTGGTTCTCCGTTTTGGTCATGGTGTCACTCAGCTCTCGCGAGTTCTTGAACATGCGAATGAGGATCTGCAGACTGTGCAGGTAGGAGTGCTCTGAGGAGATGACCTCAAAGATGGCCTAGAGCAGGTGAGGGGTTTGTCAGGCTCTCATACACAAATCCAGCAAGCTACTCCTTCCTGCTCCTCTAAATTCCTTTGTCATCCTCATTCAGCCCCATCTTAATTATTGCTATTACTTCATGCTCAGACAGCCTGGTTCTTCCCATGGTGCTTTGCTGCACTACATAATGGGAAAGCTCCAAGACAAACCACACATTAGCCGACAGTCCTGAAACTCAGTGTCTCAGCTCTTCAGGAAGACAGAGAAAGGCGACGCCACACAATTAGGTAGCCTGGCTGGACACTAATCTGGCAGGAAGTGACATAAAGGGTGGCGTACAGGTGAGACCTTTTTACCTCCTGCCTCTTTCTCTCCTCAGGGGTCAGTCTCTCACAAATGCCACTCTTTTTCACCTGGAAGGAAATGTGGAGAGGGACGAGCCACATTAAGACTAAATACTTAAAGAAGGATAATAGACTAGTACAGTATGTGTCAGATTTTATCTATACAGACAGATACACTCAGGACAACAGCAGATGACAGCTGATTTCTTGTGTGTGCGCTTCTATGTACATTCATGGTTATATGGCAGCGTGTGCATGGGTGAGTAAAGTGCAGTCACAATTCAATGTTTGTCACCCTGGCAGCCATCTGGAACATTCTGTTAATCCTTAACCAGAAAGGCAGGCTGGATGCCACATGGGTATCGGACCTGGGGGAATTTCACAGACAAAACTAAAAGCACCGCAATCTGATAAAGCCCCGGTCGGTGGGAGACTCCCGGCACGCAGAAAACCGGACAGCTTTCGGGGAACGCGGCACACCCTTTACGGCAACTGCAGTAACACCACGGTAAGCAACATCTAGACACTGCCCCCCCCCCCCATGAGCCATCTGGACCCCAATCAGCACAGCAAGGACAATGGCAAAACAAAATGACCAACCCAGCCTCCCCTCTTCCTTTAAATCATTTTTGAGATATAATCTGTCACTGTCCAACACGTGCCCTGGAAGCTGCGCCCCCTGCACCCTCGGGGGGCCGCCCATCACCCATCAGAGTGGGTCTTCGCACGCCTGCTTCTGTGGGGCACAAACAGGGAGGAGAAGCGGAAGACAAGAAAACAACAGCACATTCCTGTGTATGAAGGCTGCCAGCTGGATTACGCAACAATGCAAGTGAAGCCAGCAGGATGGGGCGGAGCAAGGGGTGGAGAAGATACCCAGGCCTGGGAGAGGAGTGTGTGTGTGTGTGTGTGTGTGTGTGTGTGTGTGTACGCACGCGTTTGCCTGTCATCTCACCACACTCAGGTTGCTCCAGCAGGTCCACATGGGTCGGTATTGGACCACAATGCCAGAGTCAACCACAGTCCCCCGGGACTCCGGCTCCTCGTCCGAGTCATTGTGCAGTGCCTTCTCCTGGTAGTTCTGGTACAGAACTTCATCCCCTGACACACACACACACGTCAAACCGCTTGTTTTTTAATTAGTCTGCACTGTACACATCTAAGCAATGTTATACAAATGATTCTAAAAGTCCAAAGACCAGATTGTGCCAGGAGAGCCTTGGAGGGCGTGCTCAGGTCCGTACACTCTGCTCTTACAACTGTATGTTTGTAGAGCTCTGTTCACTAAAAGAACGATATTACAAAGGTCTGGTCACCTTCGCTGTCGAAGGTCCTCTGCCTGGGCAGCACCGCCTTCCTCTCTGAGGTCTGGGGGGGGGGGGCACACACGGGAAGGGTACTGATTTTCAGAAACCGGACAATTTTCAGACAATCAGCCTCTACTGGTCAAAAGCTCCACAAAGCAGAAAAGGCACACACACTGACCAACATGAGGTAAACCTTTTGGTCCAATAACAAACGTGCATGGTCACCGTTTAGGAACGGAACGCCAATCAGAAGCGTCCTTCATTACAGCAGCCTGACATGTGGTGGGGGGGGGGCCCGCATGACTCACCCACCTTGCTCTTGGCCGGACTGGAGGGCTCCTCCTTGGCATTCAGCAGGCCTGTCAGGCCAGGCTGGGGCAGAAGGCAGGAACTGGGGTCACCATCAGTGATGGACAGGTTAACCCCACTGACCACAGCACGTCGATAGGAGGTAGACCGAGTGGCCCGCCTCAGTGACCCTGGGCTGCGAGCGGCACCATCCGCGGCCTCATCCACGTTGTCCTCGCTGGTGGAGAAAAAGGAGCCCACCTCCACCATGCTCCGCACCCGTGTCGCCCGCTTAGCTGGCTCCAGCAGACCTGTGCTGCCCCGATTGCCATGGTTACTGGTGGTCACGCTGGCAGTGCGCACGCTAGAAGCTAACCCCTTAGGGATGAGCTGCTGGGTGCCCAACTTCAGTGCAGCAGGACTGTTGGTACTCAGCACGATGCTGGGGGGAGGCCTGCTTTCTGAGTCCTGCCGGAGGACCACCCCTCTCTCCCCTGGGGAGGGACTCCTGGGCGTGGGGGGGTCTGAGGTGTTGCATGACATGGGTGAGGAGCAAGACGTGCTGGGAGTCGGGGGGTCAGACGCCGATCCAGACACTGTGGGGTCTTCCCAATCTGAGGTGAACAAATGGTTACAGTCTCTGATGGCAGGGGGTGAGTCGTGTTTCCTCCAGATGTGGTCCAGTGGGTCCACACTTAAGCCTGAAACGACCTGCTCTTTCGTGGAGACCAAGGCCTCAGACTTGGAAATGCTGTTCTGGGCATCCCTCTGCTGGTCACTGGGCTGGTGCCTGTCCGGCCAACCCAGGCAGTTACTGTTTGCCTGGCTCCCAACGTGATATGCCTGGTTCTCCACAATGGAGGGCTCATCTTCCAACTTGGTCGTAGACAAAGGTAGATCACCAATGTATTTATCGCCTTCTCCAATGCTGATCATTCTCACTATCCTTGGCTTAGAACTTGGTTTCTTCAAAATGTGCTTCAAAACCATTGTCTGAGTTGCTGAAGCCAAAATACTGTCTAACCGGGACCCTGAGACTGGTCTCATATCTTCCGCAGAAATATCTGTCACTAAAACTCCGTCAGTCTTGTAGCTGCAAGGTGTAGACTTGGGTTTGCCCATGCCGTCGTTGCATCGCCTGTTCCACAGTGGGATGATGTTATTGTTGGAGAGATCCACCTCGTTTCCTTCTTCCATGCCAAAAACTGGAGTTTCAGATGCGGTTAGGAGGAGGTGAACACGACGATACCGCAGATGCTCGGGATCCATGCAACGTCAAAATACACACTAGAAGCTTACAATGTTAAAAATTCATCAAAGCTGCTCAAAGTTTCTAGTCGGCAGCGCGTAGTTACAAAAAATAAAAGTTGCTGACTGCACGCTTACCGGCGGACCTTCATCAAAGTTCAGCTTTCAGATCTCCGGGTCACAGAGGAGACACCACGCCATCGTTCCGAAAACGCCGTCCAGAGATACGGAGCACCACCGATTAGCGTGTTATAAAGACACGAAGGTCAGCGTGGAGAAGTGCCTTTCCGGGGCTGAACCTGCCGATGATCGGCCACCCCCTGGGTCTGTGCTCATCGGGAGAATCTCGGAACGATCCCGAATTTCGAGAGTAAGACTGACTCTGATGTCTCCGCTAAGCCCAGCGCAGTCGGGCTGAAGGCGCGCGCCCCCCCCTATATAACCAGCACGAGCGGCGAGGTGACGTCACTGGCTCTCGCACCCGAGCCTCCCGGCTCCCGAAGGCCAAGACCCGGGCACTCAGAAATAGCATCCGAGCTGAACTTTCGGGGTGCCCCACCACCCACGTTCTTCAGCCGGGGAGTTTCGCGGGGTTATCGCGCCACCCTCTGGCCACCTGCGGAAAATGGGAGGCTTGATTGAACCCGGGTGTGAAGTCCGCTGAAGATCCGTACCGTTTGTGTACAAAGATCATTACGACAAGAAATCCTGCAGCTTTCCGGAACATTCCAAAAATATTTATACAAGAGTAATAAATGTGGCGCGAGTAAACAGATTTAAGTTTACATCTAATCCATAATAGCAAATAAAAGAAATTCTGTTAAAACAACTTCAAAACGTAAACAAAAATGTAGTGTTTCTTTGCAGATGCGTGTTTTTCTGTCTGTGAGATGATGTCCCATAACCAGGCAGCCTGGCCAGAGTCCATGGAAACTTTATCATTGCCGGTGAAAAGGAACGGCAGCTGTTTGACGGAAGCCTGATATCCACTTACGACAAAACACCTGATTATAGTTTAGCTTTAATTACAGCACGGACATCGTCAGGCTTTAGGTTTTTGTAGAAGACCGGGTGCCAATGTAATGGACGTACCCATGGTTCACAAGCAGACAGTGTATTTCCTCTGCCCCAAATAAGTTTAGAGAAAATTACCAAGACTTCTTTTTTCTTCGAGAATTTTGAGTATGAATTGGTTCTAAAGACCTGAATTTTAGAATTCATTTCGACAGTACCTGGCCTAGCACGGTCTCTATTGACTATTGACTATTGACTTCTGAACAAAGCATTGCAGGTTAACGTCCCAGCATGTAGCCTTGAGAGAAGTTCATTGAAGAATAGTAGTGATTACCCAGCCTGGGATATCACGTCCAAAGGGTGACATACCACCCAGAGAGCTCAGATAAAGTATATACTCAGGCAGGCACTTCATGAAACACCTCCTACTTCTAACCACAGGTTTTGTTTGTACGCTAAATCTGGGGTCCGTTCCAGAAAGCAAAGATTTAATGTGAGCCGGATCTGTTAATTCAAGATTCGTAGAATCTACAAATCCTGACGTTGGGCTTTCAGTTTTCTCAAATCATTATTCAGGTTTGACTCTAGAATTTTTAGGCCCACTTTTTGGAGCAGACCCCTGTTTTTGGAAGTATAATCTCAACCCGTCCTTGGAAAAAATTCCAGAAGGCACCACTAGATGGCTGCATTTCTTCACCCGTCAACTATCCTTTATTTATTAAGCAGATACTTTTGTCCAAAGCAACATAATAGTGAGAAACATTTGGGCCAAGGGCCCAGTGGTGATAGGATTTGAAAGGATTTGTGCTTACAACCTTGCAGACACAGATCCCTAATCAATAGAGCTACAAGCACTTGAAAAATGTTAACGATGCTTGCTTTTATGATTACGCAGTAGCTCCACACAGCCATTTCTCTTTAGCAGTGCCTTCAGATGAAACAATTCACAATATCATGTCTCTTCTGATAGCTAGACATTAGCCCAGTGCTACACAAACACATTGGTATTCATGCTTAGAGCCATATAATTACTGTACGCCAAATTAAGTCAACACGAGGCTAATGGGGGAATAAAAATATTGACCACTTGAGACAGAGTGAAACTCTAAATGAAACATCAGTAGACTTTCAATTAATGTCTCCATAATCACAGTTGTAAGTCTGATGGAAGTGGCTGATGTTTCTGCGTAAATACAGGTCTCTCAGCTTCATGTTTTCCTAGCGTTGGACGACTGTGAACTTCCCCTTCCCTTCAAATAGCCTGACACAGGCATTGTTGAAAGGATTTAAAGAGAATTCTACCTGTGGTTCTCCCAAATTCACTCTAGTCAGGGCTCTGTAATCAGACGTGGTGACTCACTAGACGAGAGCAGACTGGTCCCTTGACTCCGGTACAATCATGGTAAATGGCATGTGGGCGTACTGTCTTGTAGGTACTTCAGTGCAGTAAAAAAAGCACACGGCCCTGCACACATTTGTCAAACCAGTCTAGAATGAGCAGTAAATTAGCTCGGATAGCTTCACATTCCCAGTTCTGTGTTTAAGGCAGCAGGCTGCAGAATGCAGTGCATGTCAAGTGGCCATATCCGGGTCTATCACCTGTGGTTTAGACATTTATTTTCAGATCTCTGTCTTTGGTATGGTCCATCTGAGCTGTGAGTCACCCTCAGGATGACATAATCTCTGGCAAGGTGTGGAATTCATCTACCTTGTGACCTCAAAGCAAGGCACTATGGGTAATGGTGACATGTACCAGTGCCATTGCAGGGCTGTTCACCTCTTCTGCCCACAGCTGAAACGCTTGTGATGCCTCAGTGCTGCAGGAAGATGACAGTTTACTGCAGAAGCTTTGCTGGACATTGTGTCACGCGCCTCCTCGCTAAGCGGCGTGTTTCTCAGCCGCATGCACATCTACCAGGGAGGTGAGAGGAAGGAGGTGGGATCATGGCACAGTCAGCTGTTTTGTTGTGTGCCTGTGTGCCTCTATCTTATCACATTCAAAAGGCTTCTACCTGTTTTCAGGTTTTGATGGGGTAAACATTAATTTATTACTGAGTCAAGGAGAAATCCTCCAAAATATAAAAGAAGTTCTGCCTGTGATTGCATTTGTATGTATGAATGTATTACCATCATTCCTCATTAATATTCCCAAGGGTAAACACACTGTGGTTCAAAGACATATCCAACAGCCCTTCTGGAACCAGGTAACAAAGGCTGCATAGGGCCACGCAAGACTTAAAAATCATGTTGAAAACGTGTGAAATAGACTCCAGGTTTCCTTCAGATGCAGCTGTGCTCACTCCAATCCAGTTTGGTACCCAAATGCTGGGTTTTGAATCAGAAGGAATGAAATGTAAATACATTTTATGCTGCCATTCTCTCATTTCATCAGATATGGCAGCCGTTTGAATGGGCGGCCCTCCACATTTGGTTGTTGTCCAGACTCATGAGTCCTGAGCCTTGTTATTTTTATAGACCACCTCCAATGTCACTCCACTTCACATGAAATTCCGCATCTCTCTTCACGTGGCTCTTAGCTTAACACTCATTATCTATGTACAATGAAAAGCCCTCAAAAACTGTTTCCTTACGTATTCTGCTGTCATCGATTCTACTGAGAACATAGACCTGCTCTATGACAACACGGCTATCCCACATTAACAGACTTGCACCATGCTAGCACAACTATTCCACACTAAGAGGCCTGCTCCATTTTAACATAGCAATTCCATGCTAAAATGCACGTCAAGTCCTATAGCAGTCACTGGGTGTGTGTATTCACTTTTTTACAAAACCCATAGGGATACAGCAAAATGAAAATATTCATTATCACACAGCTTTTTTCAGCTTATTTTGTTGCATGTAACCCATTAAGCGAGTTTGGGTACTTGGGAAGTGTGGGTGTGTGTTCTGTGAAAGTGGCACGTTTCTAAGCTACTTTAGTTTAAGATGTTTTTCAGTGTAAACAGGGGAACTGCAGTATCTTCATTATCAACAGAGCAGGTAGACTGCTGTTGTACCCTTAGGAAAGACACTTGAACCTGAAATACATATATGGTGATATAATTACAGAGGAAACCCTGTAACATATGTATATGCAACAGGCTTGTAGTCAACTTTATTTTAATGCATCTTGTAGACAGTTACATAACATGATGTGAAAGTGGGTCTGTACAAAGTGCTTCGATTTCAGGGCATCAGAGGGACGTGTGGTAGCAGGGTGCTGATCATTTTGGGCAGCAGCTCAATAAAGATGGCAGATTCTGAGCCCAGGCTTCTTCTGCTGAACGGGCACCCGCGTCTTCATTCATTAATGTGATGTTTCCTTTATTCATTCAGACACTGAGGTCCAGGTCCCTCGATTATCCCTTCTACCCAAAGACCTGGCCTCACTTCATCTTCACCGCAGATGAAGTCTTCCACGTGGCTGAGATTTCCGTTTGCCGATCTCCTGCCGAGGACCTCATGACCAGCCTGCGGAGGCAGGGTGATGAAGAACGGCATGATGACATGACAGGAAGTGTCCACGGGAAGGTCTCTGGGTTAAGGCTCTGCTGAATCTTTAGTTCTGCTTCTCTTCCTTCTTTTCCTGACCACATGTAAAATTCAGCTGAACAAATGGTCAGTAAGGAAGCAAGTAATCAAGATAATAAAAATGACAGCTGTCAAACTCCGAGCCTTTTCTGTAGCATAAAAGAAAATAATTTACAACACCATTAATGACTCATTATTGATATTAGTATTCATTATGTAAAAACTTGAGAGATATCTCACATTTCAAGCAAACTGAACTCCTCCTCATTCTCGCTGAAATCTACAGCTTGGACCATGAAGTTATGAGTTAACCATCTCCTCAGGCTAGACACTAGATACTGAGTGTGACTGAAAAACTTCCATCTGCCACCAATTTTGCATCAAACGGTTGACCTCAAACATTGGTTTTTTTCCCCACTGAGCCAAACTTACCTCAGAGACAACATGACGTCCCAGACCTGCAGGTCAAGCTAAGCAGGTGTGAAGGAAGATTGAGTATCAGTTCCCTGGTGAGGTAAGCGCAGGTGTGGGGTATTTTAAAGCCCCAGGTTCAGCCAGATTGTTACTTCTGACTCCCTGTGATGTTTTCTTGTGTGTGATGGTGGGAGCTGAAGGTCTGGGAAAATATGGCATGTCTAGAACATCTTCACATGGACAGAAGCTGAGGTTTTACCACCTCGGGAATTTGACATGTCAATCTCATGGAACCCGTCCTCCCCACCATTAACCTCCTGACCTGCCTGGTTATCCTTTCACTGATGTGTCAGCAGCTGGAATGTGTCACTGTTGTTAGGAGTTGTTTGCTGAATATAAATGAGGCCATATCTTGGGTTAGGGTCAGTAAATCACTGTGCAGAAACTGGGCAAATGGAACATGCAGGAGGAAGACCAAATGAGTAGCAGGAAAGGCTGGGGGCCGCAGCAAAACCACACCATTCGATTCTCGTACATGTTCTCTTACAAACCGAGGAACAGGTGAGAGAAAAGCCCAGTCATCTCCACACATCTTCCGTCACTCAACAGAGGGCTAGTGAAGACCTTTTTGGTTGCTAGGCAACCCCACAAGGCACTTCTCTTTGGTGTAGTAGTGCTGCCTAAATCTTCTAGCAAAAACAAAGCAAGAACAGAAACACAAAGCTGCCCAAACAGAAGAGACAACAAAGCATGAGACGGTGGGTAATAGCAAAAAGTCAAAAATCAAAGCCTCTCCTTTGGCACATAATCCTTCACCACAATGTGTGCTTGTTGCATAATGAGCCATATTTAATCTGCCGTTCACAGCACCGTGACTACTTGTGAATGCCATGTATGACTAAAGTGTCGCATATCAGTTAATGGACATCAAGTTACTATTATTTCATCTATACCCGAGAAAATGGTTGGACTGCGGATTTAAGACTGTGCAGACAGACGATATTAGCACTGTGGTTATGCGGGTTTATGTGGTACTCAATACGTTAATCTGTGGTTTTGTGTGTAATGAATTTGATGCATCTGAGTGTTTGGCATAGACTCAGGCACAATGTGTACCGGTTATCAAACCTACGGTATGTGATTGGTGACGTGTGTAGGTGTAGTTATGTAATGTTAGTGTAAACTGTAGCATGGGGCACTTGCTTGAGGAGCAGGATGCCCACATTCCAGTGGCAGTAATTTTCATCGTCATGGCGAGGAGATAATGGGGCCACCCGGGACACTTCCAAGGGTTCAGCACATAATTAGGCTAACTTCTGAGAGGAAGTGAGGTTCTTCACCCCAACTCAAACCATGTTTCTGACTGTAGCGGAAACCGCAAGGCTACAGTAAACATGGGCATTTATCGAAGCCTTGTGGCGAACAGAAACAACCACCTGTAGCTGTTTGCTTTGAGTGGCAATGTCGCCGGTCCTCAGCAAAAACTTTGTGTTTCCCCTAGCAAACGTTCCTGTCATGAGTGAGCTCAGAGACACATCAGGAAAGCTGGAATGATCCAGCATGTCACCGAGGCTGACTCAGTCACTGCTAATTACACAACATGGTCCGTTTGCTTCCAGCATCTTCGGTCATCCAGGAACATTACACGGTGTCCTCACAAAGATGGAAAAACCTGAAGCCAAGACTCTGGGGGATGCGCCACAAAATAACTTTGGTGCTTCGGGGTTAGACCTATGGTTGTTGCATCTCTATCAGAGGCAGGAGACTGATGCTTGTGGTGAGAGACAGAACTCAGAACAGACCCAGGAGAATCAGCTCTGAGTCCAGACACCCACTCTTTCCATTCAGCTTCAGCATTAGCTAATGGTCGAACCGTAACAGAGAGGCAGACTGAAGGTCCAGATTCCCCTCACAGCTCTTCATACTTCATCCACAAGCCAGGTGTTTAAGCCTTGAATAAGGAATAATGGACTAGCCTCTCTGAAGATGGTGAACTGGCGGTTCACAGCCAGTAGGGGGCGAATGGTACTATCACAGGTCAGCGTGGGTGTTCAAGGGTGTATATTTTTGTGCTATTTACTCAAGAACAAGCTCAAAAAGCTTTTCACTCATATGATGATTGGTGGAAAATGATAGAAATGATTTATTTCTTACTTTGGCTGAAAATTTGCATATCCAGTTAAAGTGCATGCAGTTCTACACTGAACAAGGCACTCTTGAATTTGGAAGTGTGGCTATAGTCACAGTGTCCAGTCACTGCACAGCTGGCTCACAGTGTCCAGTCACTGCACAGCTGGCTCACAGTGCCCTGCCCCTTACCCGATCCATCATATTTGAGTGTGTGGTGGATGCTGGCTGTTCTGCCTGTATGTGTGTGCTGTCGACCGTCACAGGTCCTCTACTCATATCAGGTTTGCTGAGGAATCTGAGAAGGAAGGCAACAAGTATAGCAGTGAACTGCAGGTCACAACTGCTCTTGCATGCTGAAGAAAGTGAGCTGAGAGTATACCAACGAATCCATGATGCCCCAAGCTTTTGCCCCTTCAGAGTATGAAAACATACCAACGTGTCAATGATGCCCCAAGCTTTTGCCCATTCAGAGTATGAAAACATACCAACGAATCCATGATGCCCCAAGCTTTTGCCCCTTCAGAGTATGAAAACATACCAACGAATCCATGATGCCCCAAGCTTCTGCCCCTTCAGAGTATGAAAACATACCAACGTGTCCATGATGCCCCAAACTTCTGCCCCTTCAGAGTATGAAAACATGCCAATGTGTCCATGATGCCCCAAGCTTCTGCCCCTATGATGACTTCCCCATCCCCCATCACCTTGTGATCACAGCTAATATGCATTTCAATTCCAAGAAAAGTGAACAAGTGATGAAATGCAACGTGCACGCAAAAATTTTGCTATTCGTTTTTGTCAATGGATTATTCAGCAAGAGCCTCTCCTGTCTACAGAATCCTTCCATCAACATGACTGACATGGAGTTGTCAAGTGCTGTTGTATAGATGATAATTGTAAAAGGCAGCTCATTTTGTCATTCCGTGACTGTCTTCAATTCTGTTGTGTACTATGATTTCTCCTCAGAACAAAAAAGATGAAATCATACAATAAAATTACTCAACAAAAACACAAGGAGCCCTCCAAACAAGCCCTGACTGACCTGTTTCGTCTTCCCTTTTCCCACTTGAAGCCACTTCCACTTCCCTTGCAGCGCCTGTAGGTGAAAAGGGAAACAAGAAGCACTTGACTAAACGTACGTAATGGTGTGCAAGAGGTGGGTAACATTCAGGAATGAATGAAGAGGTAAAAAGGCATTTATAGAGCTAAGCTGTGATCTGGATTCACTGATGTCACAATCGATTCGAGAGATCAGTGTTTTTTAAAACCATAGACTATTGTCAATATTAGTCACCAGAAAAAAATGTTAGCTGTGTTTTTTGTTTCTGTCACATGAGGCTATGACACTGATGAACAAAGTATGAGTGTTTGTGTTTCAGTTTGCAACACAAATCCAACTGAACATGTAGAGGTTATACAGGGATAGGGTGCAGTCAAGGGGTGTAATATGATTACTCAGACTTTTTATAGAGGAACAAAAAACTGCACAGCCCTGCATGACTTTAACTCAGATGAGGAAGTGTGTCAGAAAATCATCTCAGCAATGAAACAGGAAGCTGTAAGATTTACTTGATCCAGACTAGCAGCTGTCTACAGTCTGGAGAAGATGGACAAGCAACAGGTGGCTGTTATGGACTGAGATAGGCAGCAGATTTGAGTCCTCGCAGGCCTATGCTGTTGTACCATTGGACAGGTTCCTTAAGCCTAATTGAGCTGCATGCAATTTTAAATGTTACCTCTATATAAGTGACAGTTATGCAACAAAATAAAACACAGGAAAGAGAACAGGAAAAGCACAGATAAACGCAGCTACACAGAGCCTTGGAGAAAATGACATTACAGATCAGATTACTGAGTAACACTCAGCTCTTGAATCTCTCTCAGAGCAGGTGGGATAAAGTTACTCCCCTGGGTGATTTTCTTGTCAATATTAATGTTTAATGTTGGCCATATTTATTGCCCTTCTCCAGGAAAATGGAGATCCTTTATCACAACAGGACTTGTGTGTGGGACATGCTTGGCCAGCTTTCCATGCGGTTTTACATTTACGCATGGCTGAACAAAAACGCTCAACGCATTAGATGTTTGTCTACGTCCTCCCATTATCTAAGCTACATCACCACCTGGGGAGACTGGCAGGTTAAGATAACAAATCACAGTGGAGAATGATGAATGGGTGGGTCCTGACAGCCTTCTGCCAGTTGCAGACTTCACTTCCTGTTCCAGGATGGCACTGTGGTCAGTCAGAGCCTCACAGGAACCTTCGGTAACTACAGACCACAGCCCCACACCACACCACACCACGACAATCTCCTCCTGTAGCTAAGTCACTTGGACATACTTTGTCACTTCAAAGTGAGCTGCCAACCACAACACAGGAGACGTACACACATCCACCCACACTGGACATACCAATAGAATCTCAACCCCTTAGACAGCTCTTAAAGGGCCTGAACATTGTGAGCTTGTGGGACATGGCCAAACTCAGTTCAGTACCAACTGCAAAGTTGAAGATGGAAAGATCCAGCCCCGGCAGACGTGAATCACAGGTGAACACAGGGGTGATGTCTCAAGTCTGTGTGTATATGTACGTATGAGCGATTGTTTATAAATATGTGTGTAACAGTTCTTATGTGCCCTTGTGATAGCGATAATTGCTGCCATGATTTTCCCAGATAAAAGCCCTGAAAAGGAGTCTGGGGACCACAGACAGGAAGAGCCATTCAGGGACCTCCCAGCATTGCCCATTACTGCTAATTCTGCCCTCAAGGACTGTTGGTGAGGCCCAGGGAACTTAGACCTTCTTCAGCCAGTAGGGGGTGTAATGATCACAGTGCTCGTTCAATTAGGCGTACATATTTGGCGGGGCCTGCTGTGACAAGAAACAGGGAAGCCCAGAAGTTTCTGGTCTCCAGCTCCTGGGTTCAGCAGAAATTCTTTTCAGAATCAGAATATCTTTATTGTCATTGTAACGAGTACAATGAAATTAAGTGCATCCGTTTTGAAGCGCATCCTCAACTACATGCCCAGCCATCCATACACATGTGGTATGTTATGGTTAGGAATATTCCTTTATTCATTGCTGACTTGATTTGCCTACAGCTCTCATGGGCAGAAGTTGCTTTTTTTTTTCAACAGGAACTTGTTTGACGTACAGCCTGCACTTATTTCAGCCTGTTTGAGCGAAAACAGCCAAAAGAAGTTCTTACTGCTAAATGTCTTTCTTCTTTGCCATAAACGTCAGTTCGGCCTGTAAAGGGGCTATGACAACAGAGGGTACGAAATGAACATTTCCGTACTTTCCGATTACACAGGGGCTCTGTTCAAATGTCATCAAATACGTACCACACATGGCCGTTCATGAAAGTTGACAGCACAGGAATTTTCATGCTGGTAATTCCCTTTCACTACTGGTTCGTCCCTTACTTGCTCCCTGACAAACTCAACAAAGGCTGCAATCCACATGACTGGTGGGAAGAAACATCAAATGATTTCACAGATTGACCTCAAAGTGATCACGCATGACTTTACAGCTGGGATTTTTTGACAGGAGAAGCACAGTGAACCCGTCACTGGATTAAGGTGCCTGTCATATAGTGACACAATTGTCTCTGTACCCCGGGGGAGTCAACGTGTGTTAAAACTTCCTGGATTCTCTGGTAGTACAGGTGCTGCCCCAGGCCAGCCGAGAGCTCGATCACTTCAGCTTGGTCACAAAGAGCAGAGCATGAACAGCAAATATCCCTGTGCTGTAGCCTCCGATTGGCCCATTTAGTTTTTCTGCAGCACTACGTATGAGATGAGTCTTTCAGTCCAAGGAAGTCAAGCCAGCAAAAGCAGAAATGGCAAAGAACAGCGTGTGTGTGTGTGTGTGTGGGGGGGGGGGAGGGGGGCCTAAAGAGTACATGAAAAATAAAGAGTTTCCATTTTTTACATGGTGCATCGCAACGCCTACCTCTGGAATTAGCGTGTTAGCAGCACAGCCGTAAATTCTCATTCAGTCTCAGAGGACGGGGTCTAGCCCAGAGTTCCAGGGAGGAGCACCCAGAGGTTCCATAGACTCCAGAGGTCTCACACTCCATTTTCAGACCTTCACAGAATAAGCGGGGAGAGAAGATGCACATGTACTGAACGCAACTGGAAAAACTGAGAGGGAAGGGTAAAGGAGACGTTTCAGTCGCTACGGAGAAACAGACGAGCAGGCAGGACTTCAGATGGAAAGGCGGAAGATTCAGATTCAGAAAACTTATTAACTTTATTAACTGTGTCTGCCATGTTGCCTGTGTATGCCGTACTGTCTGTCTCTCCTGTGTTAATCATGTTTGCCATGTTTCCTGTGTCTTCTGTGCTGTCTTTGCTGTATGGGAAGTGTCAAGGAGGTGGTGGGGGGCTGCAGCAGGGTAACAGAACAGCTCAGCACCATTGTCCTGGGGCAGATAAAAGAGCCAGTTTGCCTAGTGCCCCCTACCCTCCTCCCGTGCCACTGGGGCAGTGCTCCACTAGTCCCCGGGGCTGTGGGACACACAGAGGTTTGTTTGTCACGGAGACTTTCTGCCCCCGCTGGGGGAAGGGGGTGGTCTCACAGGGGCTCTCCAGTGTACTGCGACGTAACACTTGGAGGCTTCATTCCATCAGCACAAAGCACAAAGACAGCCAGCGTGCATAACATGTGCAGAGGCACACACACACGTGCGTGGGTCGGTCCTCAGGACTCATGGATGTGTTCAGTTCATCTTCAGGTCTGTCTGGGGGGAGGAACTCACTTTACAAGGTGGTGAGGAATAGTGTAGTGTTGTGCAGAAGTCGATTTCTTTTCAAATAAGAATAAAAACTGGTTTGGTTTAATGGTCCAAGACTAGCAAAATGAGGACTCCGTCAACTCAGGGTCGCTGTGAGCTATGAGACTGGTGGTGATTAGGATAAGGTCCACAAAATGCAAAAGAAGGGGAGCATAGACAGACATTCACGATGCGGTGAGTTTTAGTGACAATCACACTTTTCAGCATGTATCAGGGCAAATGAGTGTGTGTGGTACAGTAACCCATAGTGGTAATACTCCAGCAGGTATAGTGTAGAGGTGCG